>JBBMOC010000058.1:1274753-1516348 GCA_037975185.1 Centropyge bicolor | reverse complement strand
GGTGGGGGGGGTGGGATGATGAGGAGGTGGAAGGGAGGGGGGAGGAGGAGGAAGAGCATGAGGAGGAGAAGGAGGAGGAAGAGGAGGAGGAGGATGAGAAGGATGAGGATGAAGATGAGGATGAGGTGGTGGTTGTGGAGGTGGAGGAGGCGGAGGAGAATGAGGAGGATGTGCACATTTCAAAAGTAATTAAAGCACTGAGGATCTCAATGGAAACATTGTCACAGCCTGAGGGGGAAAAACTCACTGTATTCCTGAAGGTGTTGATCCTCCTGGGACATAATGTGGCTTTCACTGTAGTGACCAGCAGCTGTAGACCTGTTTATAACCATCACTGTATATCAGTCAGTTTAGAATTCAAGATCTATATTAGCTACATAGTTTCATCTGATATATAAGAACAAAATGATAAAGCAGGACATTCTCTAATAGTCCATGACTGACCTGTACATCTTAAAGCAAAGAGTCCAATAGTTCACTGAGGAGCTAAATGAACAGTTTAAATTAAATTATGAGCTTGTAGGTCTGCCAGCATAACTGAGGAAGAATCTCCATTTTAGTTCAACTCATCTTCATCATGCTTAGAGCCATTAAATATGAGGCATCCATTTTGATAAACAAACTTTTGAGTCAAGCAAATGTGCCAAAAATAACCTCGTTCCAGTTCATCATTTGTGAGGCTTTTCTCTGGTTTATATCACTGTAAACTCTTTTGGTTTTGGTGTATCGGTCACTCAAAATAAGACACTTGAGCTGCTAAGTCTCAAAGCCTGAACTAAGAATTATGTTTTAGCCAATTAGCCATGTATTGCCATCTATCTATGGAAGTATAAAATACCCTTTTAACTCTTAAGAGAGCATTATATCACATAGATCTAAAACTTTTTTTTTCTAACAGATTGCTTGATAATATAGACGAACCAGCTGTTCCAGGAAGTGTGTGAAGGATTAATAGCAGAATCAGCCATTTCTTCCAGGTTTATGTTAATAGGCTTTACAAACTCAAGGCTATAATCCCAATTGTAGATTGTATAGTTATTGCCAGTTATGATGCAAAATCTATATGAACAATATCTATAGATTTCTACTTTTAAGAGTTACCGGCTGAGTATTTCCATCCATAAGTACTTAAGGTAAGCTCGTGAACACATGCAGTGATGGCACAGTTTAGGTTTTGAATCAGATGATTGTGGTAAAAGGTGATGTAAGCTGATAACTGACTGGAAGGATGAGTCAAGCTGCTGAGAGGAGTCCAGTGATGTGACTCTGGAGGATATTACAAAAACTGTATACTGGATTTTGTTTTTCACCATCTGAATAGCAACTCGACTTAAACATGTCTTTTTAACACGCTGCTATGACAACGGATTTATATCTGCTTCAGTTCATCTGTAGCTAAAATACACATAATTTGAATGTAACTGTCTCTAAAAAATTGAAATATAAAACATGTAAATACTTTCAAAAAATCCATTCTTACACTTCCTCTGCACCATTCAGCAAAGAAGTGAGTTATTGGTGCTAAAAATAATAGAATCAAATGAGCCATTATAACTTGAATGTTGCGATTATTGTTCAGCTAAGGATGCAGTGTGTGTCCTTCTGTAAGTAAAGGATGACTGACTGTGTGGACCTTGTTCGTCCTTCAATATTAGAGAACAGTTCTTCTGAAAGCTTATAAAACTACACAGTGAACAAGAGTAAAAGTCCAAATAATAAAAATATTGGACAGAAGGATCTCTGAGAGTCCACTGAGATCTGGCCAGTAGCTGCACTACACCTCCCAGCTGGCATGGGGGCACTCCTCAAGGAGGTGCGAGGAGGAGGACCGGAATGTTCCCAGCACCTCCTCCTCCTGCGGCAAAACACTCACTTTCTCTCTGCCTACATTATGGTAGTTTCACAAAATAAAATGTTGGCCGAATTTAGTATAAATTATCATAACTCATAACCGTTATTTATGCTATATTTAGTGCTTAGAACGCATGGGGGAAGTTTTATTTTTGAAAAAGTTAACCGGAAGTCATTATGCTAGTTGCGTTCGTTTACATTAGTTTGCTATGTTGATCAATGAGAGGTGATTTTTAGTAGTGGAAGATATACTTTATGACCTCCAGACTGACTCTTGAATCTAAATGTTTGTTGGTGATTTGTTTTGATCAAACAACTCGCAGCGTGTTGCTCTTATTTTGAAGGTCAAGCGGAAACAGCTGTATCGACTCCCTCAAACTTGACTCGCAGTAAAACTTAACTATGGGTACGTGGTAGATCAGCAGCAGGGTTTTCATGCGCACTAACTTTAACTAGCTTTAGAAGTTGGCCCGGGTTTGGAGCGGACACGGACGATGCTTCCTCGCCGGCAGGACTACATGATGAGCCGGGCCGGAGCGGCTCGCAGCGGCTCGGTCATAAACTTCAGGCCGGCGGTGAAGTCGGGCTCCGGCCGCCGCAGCTCCGCGGTGCTGCCGTCGGTCCTGACGTTCCTGGTCATCGTGGCCTCCGGAGGCCTCCTGCTCATGATCGAGAAAGGAATGCTGAACAGCGTGGAGACGCCTCCGCCCCGAGGCTCCGGACAGCGGCTGGACCTCCTGCGGCAGGCCGGGAAACACAGCCCGGGAGTCGGGGACGTGGAGTCCCAGGTAGAGGGGCCGATGAGGAGGGAGGAGGGGGGTCATGGGTCGTCAAGTAGTGAGAGAGCAGTGATTTGTCATAACTATTTCACAATATCACAGGATCCTTTAAAGGATGTGGTGCATGTGGAGGATTTACTTTCAGTGTGTTAGAGGGACAAACAACAAACAACCAAAAATCTGTTTTAAAAAGTTCTGGTTTGTTAATGATCTCATGTAAAACCCATAAATATGCATTATCTTAAAATGTACTGCAAGGCTTAAAAGTTGGATCAAATGGCCACTAGGTGGTTTGATGCAGTCCTTAATTATAAATGGGATAATAATAAAGTGAGTATATTGTTTGTTTCTAACTCTGGGCTTTTCTCAGTCATCTATCTTTAATTGGGCACTACAGTGATTTAGTATAACACTCCCATAAATACACAGAATCAGTGGTTGGAATTGAAGAATCAGAGGCTGAGATACAAAATATAAGTTGATAGTTTTTTCATTACTCTCTCTGGTAAATACCTGCATTTTTCATACTCAACACCTCCAGCTCGTTTGTGGGCTTTCTGCTGTAACATTTGTAATCTGCAAGCCCAACTCCGATGGAATCAACTGCCACCAATCAAAAAGTGAAAAGTCCTGCTTTGTTAATGTTCATATCAAAAAGCAATATATGTACATGTTGTTATCTTAATATTGTGATCTTAAAAACTCCTGTAAGACTTAATAGTTGGATCAAATGGCCACTAGCTGATCTAATGCAGTCCTTAACTGTAAATGCCGTAATGTATATTGTTTATTTCTACCTCAAGTTTTTTCCAATCACTTCAACAATTTAGTATCACTCTTCCATGAAGTTAAGGGACTCAAAAACAAAACGGAAAAAACAGCGATCAAAATTGAAGCAGCAGAGGCTGAGATATCCCGACTTTTATCTCAAGAGATTTCCACGAAATGCAACTTGATAGTCTTTTCATTAGGCTCTCTGTCATAAACACATTCTTCAGACTCCACACATCCAGCTTGTTTGTGGCCTATCTGTTATGAAATCTGTAATCTCCAAGCCCAAACTGAGACACAATTAGTGACTCCACAACACAGCTGTTTTCACATGCTGAGTAATTTAAACCACGACTACTAAACTGGTGTTTTAAGAAACGGTGGAATGCACATTTAAGTGACTTATTTTTCTTCACGTTTAGATCCTTCAGGAGATCCGTAACCGGACCATCCGGACCGTGTGCAGCCAGAAGAACATGCCTCACAGCATCTGGTCCCTGAGCCCCCTGCAGAGGAAGACGCTGCTGCAGCACATCCTGGTGAACGATCAGTACCACTTCCTCTACTGCTACGTCCCCAAAGTGGCCTGCTCCAACTGGAAGAGGGTGCTGAAGGTTCTGAGCGGGGCTCTGGAGAGCGTCGACGTCAGCATCAAGATGAACCACCAGAGCGACCTGCTGTTTCTGTCCTCTCTCAAGCCCGAGGAGATCCGCTACCGACTCAAGCACTACTTCAAGTTCATGTTCGTGCGGGAGCCCACAGAGCGCCTGCTGTCCGCTTACAGGAACAAGTTCGGAGAGATCCAGTCCTACCAGAAAAAGTATGGCGTGGAGATCATAAAGCGGTACAGAAAAGGTCACGCTAAGGACGTGTCTGTGGCAGGAGATGATGTGACCTTTGCAGAGTTTGTCCATTACTTGGTGGATGAGGATGTGGAGCGCATGAATGAGCACTGGATGCCGGTGTACAACTTATGCCAACCCTGCGCCGTGAACTATGACTTCATCGGCTCCCACGAGAATCTCGAAAGTGATGCGGAGCTAGTGCTGCAGCGCATTGGCGCACCTCCTTATGTTCACTTCCCAGAGAGGCAAACGTGGTACAAGCCGGTCACCACGGAGACGTTACACTATTATCTGTGCAGCTTACCGCAAAAGCTACTGAGGGAACTCCTGCCCAAGTACATTTTAGACTTTTCTCTCTTCACCTATCCTCTCCCCAACACAACCACTGAACACTGCCGGCATTAAACGTGCAATATTTTATAGTTGTGAGATTATTTTTTATAGAGAAACGTTTGTAGTATTTTTTATTCCTAGGGAACAAACAGTATTTTGATAGCTGTTACACATTTTTACTTGAGACATTCGAATATAATCGCAAGATGCTGATTTTTGGAAGAGATGGAAACTTGACTTCAGAACCACTAAAGCTTGAAATCAGCTGCAGACAAAAGAAAATCATGTAAATCACTTTTCCAATGTCAACATGTTCCTGTCATGCACTGTTACAGTAAATGAACCAATTCAGTATACATTGATGGAAATGTACATAAGGTTGCAAGACCAAGCTTTGTATTTCGCTTGTTTCTTTATCATATTGGAGAAGGTAAAGAGTTAATGGCTTCGGTGGGCATTCAGTGGTTTAGCAGGCTAAAACACATACCATGTACTCACAGGGTTGTGGGGTTTAACTCAAGCTGGTGTTTTTATGTATGTCGCAGCCTCTCCTTCCTACATCTCTGGACTATTTACTTTGTAATAAAACAAAAGTTCATGTTTTGTGATATACATCACTGCAAGTTCTGTATTTTTGTATCACTTTATTTTATTAAATAATTTAATAATTTAAACATCAAAAACATGAATATTAAGCAGAAAGGACAATCAAAGGGTTCCGAACACTGAAAGAAAACTTCTCTTGCTACATGTATGAGGTTATAGTATAGTTATAATTTTATCAATGACTGTGTGACACTTTGCATCCAGTTCTGTAAGTGGAGTTAGTGAAAGTTTGATATTTGGATTGAAAAAAGACAACTTGTTTAAATGTTAGCACGGTCATTGGCTTTAGTAAAGACCCAGGTATTATTTCATCCTGGGCACCTTTAGGCTGGACTGGTAATAAACATGAGACGCACCTATGCTGCAGGCTAATTAATGCCAAGGATTATGGAGGCCTTTACAATTCACGTTCAGACTCAGGACTTCAAGCTCAAGCTTCTAGTGGTTTCTGACTCACTCATCGACGCCTTCATGTGTCTGTCTCTCTCGATGTTAATCCTTGAAGCTGACACTTCTGAAAAGAGACAGATTTTAAGTACAAACCAAAGATATTGAGGCCTAAAAACAAGATATTTTCATGTACAAAGTTTCACCTGTCTGCTGACTTGTCAGTGGAGCGGTTAAGAGTTCGGAGGATGGAGCGTTCTGGGGAGATGTGATGAGGACTGGTGGAGGCGCTGAGGGGCAACGAGCTCTGAAGGGACGAGAACGACACACCCTGTCTGCGCATCTCCTGAACGGCCCTCTCACTGAGGACACAGAGACAAACACACAAGGTCAGAATCTGTTGTTCCTGCCTCCACTGTGCTACTGTTACAAACGCCAACATGTATTAAAGCCATAAGTACTAATTACTGTAATAATTCTGATAATAAAAAGAAAAAAATCTCTGAAGTCACTGGTTTCAGCTTCTAATGTGAATATTTGCAGGGTCACACTGACTCTAAAGACATCAAGAGAGTGAGAAAAGAATGAAAAGAATCATTCGTCACAGCTCCATAGGGGAGTTTTTAAATTTAAAAAAATGTTCTTAAATTAGTTGTCTAAACTTTTTTCTTCAGATCAAGAAATTCTTGTTTGCTAATTCACAGTGAACTGGCACATTTTTAGCTGAGTATGTTGAAAATTTTTTTTTGCAGACTCATGAAAAACCAGTTTAATTAACTTGTGATTATGATGTTAGAATATACTATAAATTGATATTAGTTGAGTTACACTATGAAGCTTATATAAAATATCTTTTGTAGTAATACCGACAGATATAATTTGTGTCAAACTAGCAGCTTTATTTCCACTCCATTAAATGAATTCTGTCCTGGGTAAGCGTGGAAACGTCAGCGTCAGTGCAAAGACCAACAGGCCTGCAGCTCACCGTTCAAAGCGTTCAGTGGTCAACTGTCTTTTGAGGACGTCCATCTCTGTCTGCAGCTGAGAGACTTTGCCACGGAGCTGCGACACCTCCCTGGCATGCTCCGCACTGTGTGTACGTACACACATGTAAACAAATCATAATCAACTATTTGAAAAGAAAAACATTTTATTCAAGCCTATTGATTTTTGTTTACGTTTTGCTGTCAGCCAGGGTCAGCCTATCACGAAGGGCCTTCAGCTCCGACTCTCGCTCGCTGGCCGTCAGGTGGGTTTGGAACTCCTTCTGCCGATTGGTTGAGAGGAGCGTCTCAAGGTTACGGACGGTCAGCCTCTCGCTCGCCAGTTGTTTCTTAAGTAGCTCTGCCTCTGAACGAACATCCTCCAGTTCTCCTGTGACCTGGGAAACATGGAGATTTATTGACACACAGAATAAATAACTTCTCACCTTCAATCCTGTAAAAATGTGTTTAGGTCTCACTCTCTCTAGATCCATGCTCCTGGAGGTGAGCTGACGTGCAGTGAGCTCCTTGCCAGAGTCCAGTTTGACACAGAGCTCCCTGACAGAGGCCAGATCTGAGAGGAGGGCCGCCTTCTCTTCCTGTGCTTTGTGGAGCTCCTCCTCCAGTCGAGACATCCCACGAACCAGCGAGGATACTTGGGCCTCATAAGCCTGCAGGGCCTGTATATGCTTGGGAAACAGAGTGATAGGTACATTAATCACACACGGGCATAAGTAACAGGAAGTATACATATCCTCATTATATGGACATAACAGCTGTTTTTTCTATAGCATGTCTCACTTGCTGGAGTTCTCTCTCCTGCTGGCCGACAGTATCACGGAGGTGTCTGCGCTCTGAGTCTGAGGAGAGCAGCTCCAGGCGGATGGAGTTATTGAGGCCTTCAGCCTTCTGCAACTTCTGCTCCCGCTCCTCCACCTCAGAGTGGGCCATCCTGAAACGATCCAGCAGGTCCCTGTTCTCCTGCTCCTGTGGGTCAACACTCAGCAGTCAGCTGGCAGATAGGAGACAGTATACAGGATGTCCAGAAACATCAGTGGCTACTATACAGAGCCTTCAACAGCTATAAGAGGAAAGTGTTCTCTTGCCTTTGCAGCCATCAGCTTCTCTATTCTGGACACTTCAGAAATGTAAGAGTGGACTCTCAACTTCAGCTCATCCTTCTCATGTAAAGCCTCCTCCATCTCCGCATGTACAGCCTGCACAGACAGAGCAGGAGCTGGTGTTACTTCTTCCTCATTTCTTTCATTTATATGACACAGAAGAACCAACTACTGACTGATGACAGCAAGATTTATTTCATACTTGGTTCTCTCTGGTCATTGTGGCCAGGTCATCTTGCAGCCTCCTGTTCTCTCTGATTGTGATTTCTTTGTCTCTCCTGAGTGCAGCCAGTTCATCCTGACAGGCATCCAACTGTCTCCTCAGGCTGGTTATCTCCCTCTCACGGCTGTTTAACGCCCCCTGCAGCTGACTGCAAGGATCGCACATTGACGTCATGAGAAAACGGTCACATCAGCTTATTTAGAGGAACTTGTGATTTTTAAATATGAGTTTTAAACCTTGAGAGCACAATACCCACGCTAGTGAATTGTCCATGTTTGCGACTGTGAGTCTCACATCTTCAAGGGTCTGTTCCTGTGTAAAAAGTATACCTCATTAATACTCTTTAAGCACAACTCTATTTAATACAATACTCACTTGTCCATATGGACAGTACCTTGAAGGACCTACTGGTCTTCGTAATCATTTCTCCTATCTAATCAGAGACCCTTTACTTATGTTACACCAATCTAAGTATACAAAAATTTTGAAAAGAATTAGTCAAAGCAGGTTTCTTCCCAGGTCATTTTAGTGCAAAACTATATCCCTCTTTTCCCCACACAGTAACAAAAAGGGTGAATTTAAAATTTGTTGAAATTAAAATTTAACTAAAACTACTCTTATTATGGAAGATACCCATTTCCAAAAAAAAGTGAACCTATAAAAGTCTGATGATCTTAATGAGGTTTGTTGGTGATGACTACCTTTTTAGACTTCTCCTCCTGCAGAACAACCAGTTTTTCAGTCTTTTGATCCACCTCATCCTGCAGAGCATCTTTTTCTCTATCCAGGGCAGAGATAGACTTGTGAAGAACAGCCACTTCCTCTTTGTGCCTGGATCCCTGCTGACTCAGCTCCCCTGTCAGACGAAACAAAATCAAGCAAACAGCCAAGCAGCCGCAGAAGAAAACACAAGAATACAACACCAGCTGTAGCAGCGCACAAAATCTAAAATTATTCACCTATTCTCTCCTCCAGTTTCTCAATCTGCTCATGAGCAGCATGCAGCTCATTCATCTTCACAGACAGCCTGTGTTGGGTATCAGACAGTGACTGCTCCATTTGCTCCTGTAGCAGCCTATAAACAGACAGAGAAAAATCCATCAGCCCTCTAACACACTGTCAACAAACTCAACAACCCCTGATCCCTTTCAGTTCAGAATATCTGTTCAACACACCTTTTCACAGAGGAATGGTGCTGTTTTTTAAAGGAAAGTTGAGAAGCGTAAGTGGATACTCTAACTACTACAAATACTATTCCTTTTCCAAATGTTTATTCGATATGTATTTTTTCCAACACAAACCTCAGAGCATTAGACTCAGCCCTCTGCTGGCTAGCCTCCTCTGAATTCTGGACCAGAACAGCAGACCGAACCTTCAACTCCTCCTCCACTGCCTCCTGACTCTCCTTCAGAAGACACACCTGTGACCGCAGGTCCAGTCTCTCCCGCTCCAACTACACAAAGAAGCACGTGCCAAGTAAAGCACAAACCCAGTTAGGACCAATGTTCCAGTAGTGACCATGAAAATGGCACCCTTCAGAAATTATGATCATTTGGTTTGTGTAAAATGTCTGAACAGATTTACAAAAATATCCAACAGGCTTACACTCTTAACAGCATTCTCCAAGTCAAGAGTTCTCTTCTCCTCTTCCTGTCTGTCTGTGAGAGCTGACGTCTGGGCAACCTGCAAAAGTTTGAATATTTGCTGTGTTAGGTCAATACATTCCAAGTTATACTACTAATTTACACTGTCAGCTTTCTATGTGGCTTCTGAGCCGAGATGGACCAGTGACAGACATAAGGAGCGCTGCAACTAACAACTTATTCATTATCATTTAATCTGTAGTTTGTAGTAATGTTTTCAATTCATTCATTTAAAATACTGAAAAAGGCCTAGATGTCTTCAAATGCAAATTACTATAACAGAAATCAGCAAAGGTTCACACTAAATAAGCAAGATACATTGGGACATACCTTTAATCTCTCCATCAGTGCGTCTCTTTCAGTGCTCATCTGTTGGATTCTGATTTCTGCCTGTTTGATCTCCTCCTTCAGTTTCAAGACATCAGCTGACATATCTGTGTTACGGGACAGCTTTAGGTCCTCTTGAGCCTAAGTGGGAAATATAAACAAGTACAATTAAAAAAATAAGATAAAAATAAAAAATTGAACCTCAAAACTGTAAACTAAGTAGTTTGTACCTGGCAGAATAATGTTTCTAAAACTTACTTGTTTCAGCAGCGTTCTGAAATGGTCTCTCTCAGTGCTGAGGGTTTTCACATTGTCCTGGATTTCCTGCATGTGCTTCTCAAAGCTCAACAGAGCAGCCTTCAGCTCATCTCTTTCCTTTAGTAAACGAAGCAGCTCTGCCTCTGTGATACCTCCCTGAAATTTTGAGGCCATTATATCAGTTTTGCATCACTTTTATGAGAATCAAAAATCTGTTGAAACATGTAACCATATTTTTTTTTTTTTTTTTTTTCCATTGTTGTCTCTTACCCTCATTACTTTGGAACAAGGACTCCTGCCCCGGGCTGGACTACGACTGGGGCTTATATCCGGGCCACCAGACCCTCTGGTTCTTTTGTAGCGTTCAGCCTCTTGGCGATAATAATCTCTCTCCTCCTCTAGACTCTTGACAAATGCATCCAGCCGCGATGGGGAGCGCTCCCTTCTACAAACACCATATTTAGCCCGCATGCTCTCCAACTCCAGCACCAGATCTTTGTCTAGGAAACAGCAATGAGTCAGTAACACATTAATGTCAACAATGTAAAACTGCTGTACGAACAGGTTTCCACCAAGCTGCTGCTTACCAGCTGCCATCATTTTCTCCATCTTGTCCTGCAGCCTGATCTTCTCCTCTTCCAGGAAATTCACCAGTCCCTCCATTTTCTCATTCTGCTCTTTGAGCTCCACCAACTGGTCTCTAAGTCGGTCTTTCTCAAAGTCACTTTCAGACTCCTCCTGAATTCAGTCATTTCCAACAGATTATGTAATAATACAACATTAGACAGATTTCTGGCAATGTTGTCGTTTCACTGAAGAATGTCAATTATAAACTAAATACACTAGAAATATAAGAATAGAGTATTTAATGTGCATACCCTTCTTGCTCTGGTGATAATGTCCTCCAAGTCTTCAATGATTTTCTGTTGCCTTTGAATTTCTTTCTGTTGAAAAAAAGAGATTCCAGGTTTGTTTTCTACTAGTTCACACTTTGTTACCTAATACACTGCCTGTGAATGTACAATCTTTTTTATTTTATGCTTTTCTCATATCCTTACTTTAGTTTCTTGTAGTTCCATGTCAGCTGTTTCCAACACGCGATCCTTATCCATCTCCAGCCGCTTTGCAAGGTCGTCTATGTGCGTCAGCTCTTCACACAGTTCCAGGTTCTTTAAGGACAGATTGGCCACTTCAGTGGAGGCATCCTTCTTCTTCTGCTGCAGTCCCTCTACCTTCTCCTCTAGTGTCCTGTTGGTTTCCTGCAGGTACTCAATCTGTAACACAAAGCAGCAGCTAACAGTCAACACACAGGAGGGCGTACCAGCAACCATGCAGATCACTTTCCTGCCAGAGGAGCTGGCCTCAATTCAATTTTCTGTTGAAGGATCTCTAGGCCTCCCATATTACAGAAAGATTCTATATGTATCCATACATCAGAGTAAATATAAAAATTCAAAACTTGCCTGAAGGTTAAGATGGGCGATCAGTTTCTCATTGCTGATGTTCTGAGCCTCTAGGGAAATTACATCATGAGGTCGTCCTCCATGAAGAGCGTGACTCAGACGCTCGATCTCTTTGTCTCTCTCCTCTACCTTGTTTTAAAAAGATAAAGCAACATCTCTTCACTCCCATAACTTTTAACATGTCACAGTGTTAAATGGTTCTAGTTCATGTATTTCTTACCTGTGTGTTTAAGTGTTTTATATATTCTTGAGCATTTTCCAGGTCTAGATTGACCTTTATGATGTCTTCCTGAAGCTCATTAATTCTAAAAATTAAAATTACAGTGAGTTAAACAGCTGCTGAAGCAAAAATGGAAAAACAAGCATCTACAATCAACACATCTATCACAGAGTTACCGCTTCGCTCAATAAAACTCTTCAGCTGTCACAAAAGAAAACAAACCTTCCATCTGCCAGCTGCAGTAGGTCAGCTATGTACGGATCATTAGGCTGCAACACAGGATAAGCTGATGTAGAGGAGGGAGGTATGAGCTCATCGATCTGCATTCTCTGACGTCTGAAAGGGATGCTGCGCTTCTTTCCACCTGACAAAGTGTGTGAAAGGAAAAGAGAATCCAATTCTTCATTTGTAATTAACATTTGATTTTCAATATAGGTCAGTTGAAGAAAATGTACCAGAACCAACCAAAGTCAATTGAGAGTGGGCTTTCAAGGTGTTGTCCCTTGGCTTTACCTGGTGTTTGCACCACAGCCTGCATGTTCTTCTCCTGCAGCTGTTGGACGCGCTCAGCTTTGGCCTTGCTATCCTTCTCCAAGCAGCGAACTTTATGTACATACTGATTAATTAAAAATTTCAAGTCAGATGTCTCGTGGTCCAGTTTTCTGATGTGGGTCTTGAGCTCTGGAACAGACAAGATTGAGTAAAGTCATGAATCCATTTTTTGGTGCATGTGGAAAATGTTTCAGATGTTACTGAGGTGGTTATCGCAGCTGTTACCTCTGGTGACACAGTCCTTCTCCTCCTTCAGCTTGAGAAGTTCCTGGTGCAGCTCGTTGTTCTCCCTGACAGCCCGAGCATTCTCTGCCCTGTACGGCTCCAGGAGAGCATCAAAGTTTCGACTCTCTTTCTCAGTTTTCCCTGCTGACAGCTTGGCATTGCGCAGGCTTTCAGTTGTGTGGACCAGGTCACTGCAATAAAGAGGAAGATATGTGATCAGCTGTAATTGACTTGGAGAGCAGGTGCAGAAGGGCTAAAGGTTTCACCTGAACAGTTTCTCCACTAGAGGCAGTGACTCTATCCCCAGTGTTTGTCTGTAGCCCAGCTGATCCAGACGCTTCCTCAAGTTGACGAATTTCCTCTCTGCACTGTTGTTCATGGCTGCTACTGTAAAGTTACTATGACACAACACAGCAAAGGCCACAAGAGATACGTACAATAGCGTTAACCAACGTCAACATGGTTTGAGTTTAAATGCTAAGATTGCTAATCTAGTTAGCCCGGTATTTGATGTTAGCTAACGTCACTTAGCTAGCTTACGTGCTAATAAGCCAATATTAGTATTATGTGTAACTGACTGCTGAGCTAGCGTCAGCTGCTTTTGAGAGATAACAAGTAGCATTAGTAGGATAATTAGCACTTATGTTAACCAATTAGCCAGCTAGTATTAAATCTCAGGTTTGCCTGAACTTACCTCGTTTTCCTGACAGCTAGCCCGACTAAGTTGGCTCTACATCGCCGACATAAATGTCCCGCTTGGCTCGATAACTTGCATTATAGGTTTAATACCAGCGTTGCATTTTGTCCCGAGTTAAAGTTGGATAAGAAATAACTCCTGTGTTAACATGTTTCCGCGGTAAAGAGGTTTGAAAAGAGCGCCGACGATTCCGGAGTCGACTCGTCACCATGGAAGTGAAAACACGAGGGGCGGCGTGGTTTGTGAACCAGCGTCGTCCGCACAGAAGAGGAGGGCGGAGTCAGTACGAGATTTAACCCAAACATGAACACAAATGTCCAATGAATAACATAAACACACATACTCGATACAGCATTGCATGGGTCGGTAATTTATTATGTACATATTTTATGGCATAAAGAAATAACAAAAATATAACAAAAACAATAACATACTTAAAGCAGAGGCATTAAACGCACACAATGCAGACACACCTGCATCGCTGTCTGATGTACAAATCCCTTTCATTAAAATACACATACACACACAGAGGACATGTTCATTCATCCATAAATCAGGAGAGTTTGTGAGTAACTAGTGTATCATTCAGTCGGTAGTGAATTATTATTGAAACGGTGCAGATGAGACTAATGAGACTGAGCAATGCTGGAGAAGTACTCCAACATGTCCTGGATGGTAAACTCCATGGTGATTCCAGATCCGGGGTAACATCTGCCGATCAAATCTTCAAAGTGCTTGTATTGACGGATGAACTCGTCTTGCATGGAGTGCCAAACCACCTGGAGGAGAAAAGCAGGAAGTGCAGAGAGGAGATGAGGACTGTGACACCTCTGACCAGCGAATCACTTTGACCCCTTAAAACATTACATCTCTCACCTGTAGCAGACTTTCTTCTTCACACAGATGTTTGTCGACCTTCTTGTAAAGGTTGTCAAGTCCCTTTTTCACCTCTTTCCCAGGATACTCTTTGATATTTTTGCGTAGCTCTTGTTTGTTGAAGGCCAGGTGGTAGCTCACCTCCTCCTCGCGAACACCCTGGGCTACACGCTGCTCCACTCCTTCAAAGAAATGCTGCAGGAGAGAGGTAACAGTTTACTTATGATGCACACTCTGCATATCACTACTCATGTCCAGGAACTAGAGGACATTTTGTGATAACGCTAAAAGATATTTTGACTTGCATTGAGTTTATCTAGAGGCTGGCCCAGAGAGTTGATCACATAGCACTGCAGATGGTCTGTGTATTTGTGCTTGGCCTCTCGTCTCTCCGCGTCCAGGCAGGAGATCTTGAGACGTGACAGCGTGGAGAAGATGTGGTGGAAATTCTCCATCATCACAACGTCCCGCGGCGTCTTCTGGCTTTCATTGGCTACCTTCTCCACTGAAAAGACAAACAATCTTCAGAACTTTGTTTCAACAGCATCATCAATAGGCAATGCGTAGGTGCTTGTGTTTGGCTGCTGGTCTCACCGTTCATGAAGACAGCCCTAATGAGTTTGACATAAGCTTTATCCAGGTCACCTCGGCGCTCTGCATTACGGAAGATTGTTTCAGCCAGTTCAGCAAACTCTTCAAAGCCAGTGACAAACGGCAGGATGCCAACTTTGCTCTTCTTAGAAATTTTCACTTCCTCCATCTGTCTGATCTGACCAGACTGCGATAAAAAAAGATATATTGGATTAAATTCACAATATGTTTAAGACTGTAACTGCATTTCAATCTAGGAACGTCATCACAAAAATGGTAAAAACAAGCATGAAATTTCCATTTTCAAAAGGTCAGCATTCTCCTCATCATTCAGACTCCACTCACAATGCATTTGTCAAAGTTCCTCTTGACAGTGACCAGCACATTTCCCAAAGTGGTGCTGAGGTATGAGGCCGGGTCAACATTCTCCGCCGTCCACACGTGGTGACTCATCTTCACCAGCATGTAGAGAGAGTTGAAGCTGTCGATCTTGTCGCCCAGAGCGATGAGACTGTTGAGCTCCGTCTCGATGCTCTGGAAGATTTTATTCATCATCAAGCGCACCATGTCTTTCCTTGAGTCACAGGACAAAAGTGGACGAGACAGAAAGTTGAGGGGAAAAGGCAGCAACAAGTGAAACAGGGAGAAGGAAGTGTTCATAGAAAATATGAATAATCTTCCTGGCAGTAAAGATGGGTTATGTTTGCAGTGACAATGTGCAGCTACTTACTCTGATGACAAGGAGTGTCTGTGTTCAGCCTGGGGAGGTATTCTTGATGGCGTGCCTCCATCTGATTCCTCTGTTTCGGGCTGATGAGGAAAGAGACATAAAACATGACAAATCCAAAAAACATCTGCTGACACGTAAATGAATGATGCTATAACTGAAACCATGCCAGTGTCTGTTTTTGCTGTATTACATTACGTTTTCAGGCAAGACAAATGTTCCAAACTCAGACGCCACCACAGGACTACAGCTACTAACTTAAAGTGAAGTAACATTATTCTATTGAATCACAAATGTTTCTAAGATCAGATTTTGTACCTGAGCAAGAGGGGGTGTCACTGTCGGGTGCTGCTGCAGCTTGAAGAACTTGCTGATGAAGTCTTGTTCTGCCAGACACAGAGGCTCCAGCTCACTAAGGACCTGCTCGAATATCTGCAAAAAGAAATATCCTCTCAACACAGAGCAACATGTGACCACACTTTGTACTTTATATTTCCATTCAACATTTAATGGTTTGATCAAATCTCCAGCAGTGTCACCTTGTCAAACTTGGTCCTGTCTGCCACATCCAGGTCAGAGGCGGACATATTACCCATGTCCAGCAGTGAGGAGGACTGGGAACGCCGGCTGTTGGAGCCCTGCACGGTCAGCTTGTTCAGGCTGGAGGTCGAGCCTGTCAGCTTCCCAGAGCTGCCATGAAGGCCTAACACAGCACGACAAAGACAGCTGGATTTAATGTCATGTGTTTAGTAAAAGTTAATTAAAAATAACATGGACATCAACGGTTAGCTTTATTAGGCATTTATCATAGAATCTGAATATGACATGATGCATTCAGCTGTAACCAACCAGGTACACGGTGAGGTAGTGGTTGGCAGAGCTTAAAGTTGAATGTATCAGGGTAGTGAAGGGCTTTAAGCAAAGGATTCCTTTTAGTGCCGCTATGTGAGACTCAGTGGTAAGAAGCAGAGTGGGGTAATTCATAGTGGAATAGCTCTGTCCAAATATCATACTTACTTTCTGTTTCCTGTTTGAGTGCACTCTCTTTCCGCGGAAGCGTGGCTGCAGCCAGTTAAAAAGGCAGGCATCAAAGACAGAGACAGGTTAGGCTTAAAACATGCAGCATGGGAGGGGTGAGGCTCGATGTTAGATGTTACAAGTTACACATATGCTGACGTGCACTGCGGTGGCTGAGGTGTGCTTGTAGCTCGGACAAACCTTTGGAAAACAAAGTCTTTTTTTGTTTGTTTTCAGCAGGAAAAGCTAATACAGAATGCAGAAAGCAGAGTTCTATAATTCTGCCAAAACCAAAGCTCAACCACGATTCCTACTCAGTTTTTAAATATTCAAAAGAGTGAAGAGTTGAACATGTAAGGTCCTTGTACAAAGGAAAAAGAGACATCATCAAAAGGTAAAACAAGAGTCAGGATTTAAGCACGTTGGAAGCACATATTAGTTTGGAAAAGGCTGTACAAGAACAAGTCCCTGTTTCCTTATTTATACATGAATATTCCTTTAAATTCTGTCTGAAGGTGCAAAACAAATACTGGTGAGAATAATCTAGAGATGCAGTGAAATTCTCATTGCCTCTGAGTGAACTAGATGTTACGAAAAGGGAGAGAAAGACACAAACAGATGTTACTAAAAAAAATCCTGATCACACATAAAAACTGCAGAAGACAAACATGCTACATATCTTTGCTATAACAGGCTTGTGAATCACTGCTCTTACCAAACTTGCCCTTGGCCTCCTTGGATGTTCCCGCCATCTTTATCTTGGCCACCTCAAAGAAGTCTTTGATTTCTCGTTCATATAATCTGCTCATATAGTCAACATAGGTCTAAAAAAGGAGATGACATTCGTTTAGATGCAAAACTTTAAATATCTTGAGCACTCAGTTTTAAAGGAGTAATTCGACATTTTGAAGCTACACTTATTTGCTTTCTTGCTAAGACTTAAATGAGAAGATTGATACTGCTTCACATGTCTGTACGCTAAACATGAAACCACTAGAAAGTTAGCGTAGCTTAGCATAATAACTGGAACTTGGGAAACAGCACACCTGGTGGTCAAAGGTAGTGAAATATGCTGAACTGAGCTAACTGTCTCAAATCAAATCAACCAAGACTGCTTTGTAGCAGCACTGACCCTGGACAGGCCCTCGTACTTCTCCCTGTGGGTGTTCTTCAGCCACTCCATGAGCTTAGCGTAGCGCAGCAGGTCCCTGTGGAGGGGGCTGTGTTTGGGCAGGGTCAGCTCAGCTGTGTGCTGTGACAGGGTGGAGCTCTGGTCATGGCCCTGAGTGACAGAGTGAGGGCAGACAATTAGCAATACATTCAATAAAAGAGCTAATATAGCCAAACCCTATTCCATTTTTCTGTACACACACAAACAAACACACAAAACATGAGGAATAATTATCTTGCTTCCTATCACAGGCATCTGTAAATATGATGTTACCTCAAATTACCATGAAACCAGATGTTTTTAAGGTAAACAACACATTGTGCAATTCATGACTCTACCATTTCTTCTGCTCAACTTATTGACAAGCTTATTGAAAAGCGCAGCTCTTACTGCCATTCTGATGTTCTCCTCACTTCCCCTCATTGTTATCTTGTTCAGTACCTACTGCTTGCACATACAAGACATGCACGCAGAGCAGACAGGCACAGGATTTTATGATATGGGACCTTTCGCAACAAAGCCAAGTTAGCACTTCCCCAAAAAAAGCCCTTAGCTGAGAGCAGACAGTTGGTGAAGAAGAAAGATGAGCGGTGCCTCTTCAGCTTTGAGATCAAATGAGAGATGTTAGGTAGTTAGAAACATATCCCATGCATTAATAACAGGCTATATTAGGCCTGAGGTCTCCGGTGTAATGACATGTAAGTTGGAGTGAGGTATGAGAGGTCAAACATTAGCAAAGAGGGGGCGAGTGGGGGTTGCTGTGAGGGTACTCACTGGAAGCGACAGACAGGAGGACCTATAGAACTGAGGGATGGTCATTTTGAAGTGACTGAAGTGGTTGAACTGACACAGAGACAGAGAGCAGAGTGGGATGATTCAAAGTGAGCAACACAGAGAGTCAAGAATAGGAGGGAAACAACGAGAAGGAAACGACACAAGGAAGCCCAGGAAGAGAGTCGAAGCTAAACAGGAAGTCCAGGAGGGGAGAGAGGGAGCGAGAGCCTGGAAAAGAGGAGGAGAGAGTGCAGCCCTCCCTAGTGCCAAAGACTCACACTGACGAGGTGTGAGGATGACACCTCACACGAGAATTACTAGCAAGATGTACTTAAAGTATCAAAAGTACTCGGTGGATTAAAATGACCTCTGTAACTGATTTCTATTATTATTAGGGCGTTTTACTGTTGATCAAACTGCAGCTAGTTATAACTACTTTATGTACAGTTTGTAGTTTAGTCAGGTGGTTCCCAATACGCTCCTACCAAAAAGGGTCACCAGATACTACCTTATTACTTACGTTCCACCACTGTTTATAGATGTTTCTATAGATATTTAATGCACCAGGAACCAGTGTGAACACCTGACTGTGAACCAGTAAAATACATCTTTCAAGGATATTCCTATGTGACCTATCACACTGAAAGTAGAAAATGGAGTGATGCCACACTAAATGCTTTAAAGATGTTATATAATCGTATGCCTGTTACCTGGTGAACAAACACATTGTTGAGGTGATTGGTGAGGCGGCGAGCGAAGGTGTCTCTCAGCTCAGCAAACAGGAGCTGTTGCTGCGTCACAGCCATCAGCTTGTCGTGGCCTAAGGGAGGAAAATGACAACAATTTCATTTGAGTGCTAATTTCAGAAAGTTCTTTACAGGATGTGAAAAAGTATCAACATTAATAAGCAAATGGCACAGACATCAATTGTATAAATTACGTTTGAGTCGCTCACCACCACAGCGAGAAACAACTAATATAGTTAATCAACAAGTGCATGAGTAAACTGACCTGGTCGGAGGGCCACGTTCATGCACTGCAGAAGAGCCTCAGAGGCATTGATGCAGGCCTCAATACCTTTAGGGGAGGTCAGGTCTCCTTCCTGCAAGGCTCTGATGTGTCCCTTTGACAGGTCCATGTAGTTCTACATGAGGAAAAACACATCAAACAGGGTCTAACAATCTTGCGGTTAAATTAGCAGATTTTTAAGACTTTACATCTTTTTCTTTCTTTTTTTTCAAGAAATATTTAAAACATCAGCAAAGATTTTTTGAGCAAAAAGGCCTCTGTAAAATGTCCTAAAGTCAGCTGAGGCCTTCAGTGTGCTTCTCAATTCACAAAATTCAAATGTGTTCCTCACCACTAAGAATTGGATCTCATCCAGCAGTTTGCCGTTGTTGGTGTTGCTGATCTGGATGAGGCGGTTGCTCTGTGAGATCTGGTCCATCTGCTCCTTGACGCTCTGGAGCATCTCCTCATAGCTGCTCAACTTTCCTTCGATGGTGTCAACCTCACCCAGCGCCTCATCCAGCAGTTGCATCAGGATGTTGACCTGCTTCTCCGATGCCATGATGGACTGAATATTAGCCTGAAAGTACAAAACAATGCGAAGGTATTAATATGTTGCTATGGTTTTTAAAATGGTTTTGATGTCTTTGTCCGAATTCACAGGCAAAATATCTGAATGAAAAATCATCCTTTTCTACTTTTCATTCTGGTCTTAGTTTAGCAGTTCCTCCACTCACCCCATCCAGAACCTGCAGCTCCCTGGACAGCTGCTCTGCGAAAGCCTCAGCATTGGATATGGCGTACTCGCACATCTCCATCATGCTCTCGATGTCCTGCTCTTCACGCGTGCTCAGCTCCTGGTAGTCGTCCAGAGCGTCCTCATCACCTCCAGCAACACTCTGACTTTCACCACTCGGCACCGACTCTAGTCCCACAAACAAGAATTCAAGACACATTTTGATATCTTCCACCCCATCAGGTTTTATACAACTCTTGTAAAAACAATTAGGGACAAAAATATATTCAGTAATGCAGAATGGCAAATTTGAAATTATACTCATTTACCTCCACTTATTCATTGTCTAGCAGTGATGTAAGAAGTATACCCAAAATCTGAAATAGCCATTATCAGCTGAATGTAATTGTATCTTTTTTTCCTGGTTGATAAAAAGACTGATAGACCTCTGTAAATCAAATTAAAGTACAACAGCTGCACTTACTCTGCTTTGGAACAATTAGAAACAATCAAGGCTACAACCTTTGGTCAAATTAGCATCAAATTAGATGCAGAGTACATTAATGAGCAAATGTCAGTAAATAATCCTATGACTTAAGGTGGAATGAACAAGTAAAAAACATGAGCTAAATGTGTGTTACAATGAAAAAAAAAGAATCATGCCCATCCATATTTAGTGCCACATAATTCAAACAGAAGGAGCATAAAAGAGGTGAGAGTCTAATGAGAATGGTAGTTTGAGGTAACAATGGAGAGGAGTGAGGAGGGGGAAGTTAAGTCCTACCAACCTTCCGCTTTAGGAAGTTCTGGCCAGAGAAAGTTTAAGAGAGAAAAGTGAGAATAAAGAAGAATTTAACACAGAAAGCCATACCACAAACCAAGATACAAAGAGGAGGTTGAATACTTTTTTTTTTTTTTTTTTTTTTTTTTTTTTTTAAAAACATGCTATTAACAAATAAAATCAACCAAAATCCAGCAGAGGTTCTTCCTTCTGGGCTAAATTAGAATACCTCAAACATGACCAGTACACAATTTAAAGAGAAAGAGACAAGCCTTTAAACAAATATAATCAAATCATGAAAAGAGGCATGCGATCACAAGGGTGGCGACAGTAAGAACAGAGTGTTTCCACACCTTCCAGCAGCTGAGAACTGACATTCACAAATTCCACCTTCTTCCTCAGGTATCGCTGGTTCAGCTTCCAAATGCAGGAGATGAAGGAGTTTTTTTCAGCTGTGCTGCTGGCCAGCCACCGGTACACCTTCTCAAAGTGAAGGTCAAATTCAGGATTTTCCTAAAACAGTGAGAGTAAACGTGAGTATTTATAAGAACTGAACGAGGTTATGGGGGAAAAACGTTATACAATACATGATTTCTCTGACCTTGCTGGCATCTTTGGCATCTACTTCTGTCAGATCTCGGAGCTCCCATGTCTGCTGCCGTTTGTAAAAGTCCCCTTTGTCAGACTTCTTCACCTTAACCACTTTAACCTGGACGGGCCTCTCTGTTGTAACTGGAAGAGAAACACACATTATTTCAGACACACAAACATTTATTTTATTTGATCATCAACAGTTATCTATGGTTATTACACACTTACCAGTAGCACATAAGAAGCAGTTCTTCTTTTTCTTCCCTGCCTTGCAGACATTAACAATGCCGAGGAGACGCTCATCGTTGGGTGTGAAGATGTCCCTCTGGAGAGCATGTTTGATGGCTGTCATGGTGGATGCTGTCAAGCAGAATATAGCAGGTACTTATTATTGTGATCATAAGGGACACACTTCCTTTACACATTTATAAACACAAGCCATCAAGTTTTATTTTCACCTCCTTTAACCTAAATAGCATTTCCTTTTCAAGTATAAGGCAACCAAAGACATTTTGAACATTAGAGAAAAAACAGAATGTACATACTTATAGGACCATATGAACCAAAAACCGCCTTAAGTGAATGCACATAAATTGTAACCGTGTTTTGTGACATTGTTCATGTCATGTTGGAGCTTTTCTTAACTCCTTTTGTGTCTTTCTTCACTTCAGACAATCTTCTAAGCAGCTGACCAGCTAACAGAAAACAGAGGCTGTTAACTCCACAAGAATAACCAGAAAACGCCACAAGAAGCTATTACAGCCCATTTCAAAAGTCAGCTACATGTGATTCGACACTGGATTAACAGTAGTGAAGCTTCCACCCTTCCTAAAATAAATGCTCTGATGTCCTCTGCCTGTTAGCTTCCTGGCTAATGACGTCTCTGCTAGCTTGAGAGAGCTAAGCTACTGTTAGCATCAGTTACGCGAGTTGCACAAAACAAGAAAAGATTGTGACTGCAGCAGCTAAATAATCAACAAACCCACTGTGATTTTTACATATATATGGACTCTATGTGAATATTGACAGATTTATATATATTAAGTAGCTCCTACCTTGTTTTATCAGTCCACCAGCCCTCTGCAAAGCCCCGCCCTCTCACTTCCGGGTTGACAGCTGTCATGTGACTCAGTGTCAACACATCCACCCTGATGCAAAGAGACTGCATGTTGTTTCCTCAGATGTCTTCATCCTGGATTTTATATGAGCAAACACTCTTTTAAAAATGAATTTATCATGACTTACATTGTGCAAAATAAATGACTCTTTTTTATCTGACCATGAAAATATCCAAAAGAATAATGAAAATATAGGATACTTTGATTGTTATGCTCATGTGTTCTACTGAGGGACAATTTCAGAAGTTTCAGATGGAGAAGGAGCAGATTAGATAGATACATAGATTAATGCCTGAAATTATGACCTATATTTATCACACATTTATCAGAACAAGCTGACTTCGATCTAAGCAATGAATGGACAAAAGATGGAAGAGTGTCCGATGTTTTCATCTTTGTTGTGACAGCAATATGTTGTCTTGTTAAAAAAAAAAAAAGCAGGTCCTTATCAAACTACAATATTTTATAACTGTAATAAGTAAGTTGTTCATTCAATGTAAGCATTTGTTTACCTGATCAATGAATAAATATTAGACTGAACTTCTGCAGTGATTGAATGTGGATACAAATGTGTAATCTCTCATTATTGTAAGCTGAGCTCTTTATCATGATGATATGTATCCTTTGATGGGATTTTTATTTTTAACCCCATGTGCTGTTTGAGATGATGCCTGCAAATACCATGTTACATACGTACATGTTCTTCTAAAGACACCAGGTGGCATTGTTAATCCACATAATTTCTGTAAATACATGGATTCCGTGCTTGTAGGTTGTTCTCATCCAGTTAATCTGTTTTTGTCGCTGTTTTTGTCAGCATTGTGGTTTATCCATGTGTCTTTGTAATAATAAAAGTGATCATCTAGACCAAAAGCCCATAGAGGTGATTGAGACTGAATGTCAACTATATCAACACCATGAGTCAGACGTGATGGAAAAGAAAGTCACAGATCAACAAATGATCTGCAGATGGTGCTTTGAGATGCTCTGCCTGTGTTGAAGTTATTGTTCTGAGACAACCCCTGGATTTCCCTGGTGATTGTGTCTGTCATCAACTGTTAATCTCAAGGATTACTGCTGCCTGTGACATACAAGAAAACAGAAATATTTCAAAACACAGCAAAATATATGATGCATGTGCTCATATAGATAACATGTAAATCATTCTTCAGGCAAAGAATCATCGTGGGTCTCTGTGCATTTTTTTTTATCCTGCTGCTGTCATCTTCATGTTTATGTCGACATGAACATCCCTGGACATTACCGTCTCTCCTCCAGGAGTGGGAAAAGATGTATATTTTGAAATTATGGCTCATGTATATTGAGCTGTGTCCTACAATATACTACAATAAGTTATTACCGGTTAATATGGAAATAAACACAATATATTTTGCTTTCACAGAAAATGGTGGAGCAGTTTACAGTCAGTTGAGTTAGTACATGTTTTTACGTATTTCCAGGATTTTGACATGAAAAAATCAGTTTGAAAAGTTTATGAACTCCTGCATACAACATACTGAATAATCTACTTTATTGTCAATCGATCCAAAATGGGACTGACAGTTGTGCTTTTAGATGCACTCATTACCCCTAAAAAACTACAAGAGCCTGCTCTTCATGACGACATCTTTATCAAACAGTTTTTTCTTCATGTTACATCATTCAAAAATGATTAAAGGTTTCTTTTATTCGGGCCATTATGTCAGTAAAAATAGTACAGTTTTTCAGCCCAACATGAGTAATATACATAAATCCCATGCACACACATAATATAAAAAAAACACACACACAACCATTATGTTTCTTCAACATTTCTGTTTTGCCACATGTTGTGCTTTCCTGTAGTCATGATTCACCCACCGTTTCTGCTATTCTGGCACTTACTGTCTATATACTTTGTGAATGTCAAAGGTCTGTAGACAGTGCTGAGGCTGATGTTCCTACAACAGACTGGCACAAAAATAATAAGCTCAAGCGTGCTCGACCGGAATAGCTGCAGAGATCCTGTTTGCTTTCGGTAAAGTGTGAATGAAGCATTAAGATACTGTATTCACTCAGTCAGCTCAGAGGAGGAAGACAAACTTGCTGCAGGTGAGAGGTGTTCCCATTAAATGAACTTGTTGTGTCAGGGGGGGCCACCACGCCGGCGAGGGAGCCCCGGTGACACGCACGGCGGACGACATACAGATGTGACTTACAGACAAAAGGGCTTTTGGTGCAGCGTCAGGGGAAGGCGATTACATCTGTGTAATCTACATTTGACATTCACACTGCTGATTAAAGGCTAATAGCATTTTCTCTTTCAGTTTGGAATCAGGAACGTTTGAGTTGCTATCTGGATGGCATTTAGTGCAGCCCTTTAATGCGCTTGAAGAAGGCATCGTCTGCGTTGTTTTAGATTCATATTTGTTGTATCGCCAGCATGACAAAAATATGAATGCAGGATAAATCTGCACACTGAATGATGGCAGACTACTGTAACATCTCTGAATGTCTTTAGTTGTTTTTGAGGTCACAGCTTTTACAGTTTGGAGCCTTTGTGATTGAAATAAACACATAATGACTCAGGTGTCCTTTTGTCACTGTTATAGTATTTTCTCTTGAATTTCATAATGTGGCTTTCACAGTTATGTCCTGAAAGAAGAACATAATAGTGACACCTGACTGGATGAACACAGCTGAGGGCAGCTTTATGAAAACTGTGGCATCACATTTGGTAACCCCATCCCAAGGTGAGGCCTTTGCTCATCACTGCCAAATTACACACAGAGAAGAACACGTCGGTCTTCCAAACTGAAGTAAGCATGAGAGCCGCTATTACATGAGCAGCGCTCCAGGTAAAGCTCTTTGCTTGTTAGGAGGGTCGGTCATGTGTGCGATTTTGTTTTAAAGTAATCATGTAATTTAAAGTGTGCGTATGTGTGTGTGTGTGTGTGTGTGTGTGTGTGTGCTGCTGCAAGAGCGCTCTCCTGTTTGTGTGTGTGGATTTAGGTTGAGAGAGAGAGAGAGAGAGAGAGAGAGAGAGTATGAGAGTGAGGAAGTAAAGAGAGAGGATTATTGTGAATGAATATAAAGACAAAAATTAACTAAGATAAAAAGTTTTAAAAAAAAGATGATGATTGGAAATAGCTAAGTAATAAAATCAGATCTAATCAGATGTAGTTTTCAGTTTGTCAGGTTAGTCGACTAAGAAAACTAAATGTAAAGGTGTTTTTCATTTTAATGTTCCATAATCATATTAAACTGTCACTATAAACAATGAACTGTTTTTTTTGGTTTAGGTTTTGTGGGTTGATTAGAAGATTGATTAGGTGAGGTAGAGCAATATTGGAACATTGACATTTATATTGCAAAAGTGCAACATCACATTTATATTTAGGTGTAATCAAGTTAGCATGTATTCATTTATACTTAATTAGGCAGAGACCTAAGAACAAGCAACATTCACTAGAAACCAGTCAGCAAACAGACACAACACAACAATACAAAATAAACAAGAACATGACATCAAATTCTGTTTCAAAAATTATTTGTGATGATAAATTTATTCATTAACTTAATTTATTGAAGGCTGTGGTTCACCCATACATCTCAGGTCTGTGTGGATGTGCGCAGACAAGACTGATTAACATCTTCTGGCTCCTGCTTCGTTCATTCTGATAAGGTGGAACAACTCACATCTTTATGACCTTTACTTCTAGGATCAGTTCAATCTGAAGTTTCTGAGAACACTGCTCCTGTGTGGGAAAGAATTTTTTGGCAAACCACTGTTAGAAGAGCAGAGTGGTTTCTGCTTTCTTCTTTCCCACTGGTGCTGCCAATAGGACCTATAAACAGGCATGATCACTGTCTGTCATGGCAGCATTGCCCCATTTTTGTCATTGTGATAGAAAAACATTCTTTTTTTCCCCCACAATTGTTACGATTGTGTTTACGATGATGAGAGCAGTAATTCTTGCCGGAGGATGAACACTGCTTTCACTGCTTTTGCAATAGGCTGAGGAGGAGGTCACCAACTGTGGTCAGTGACATAATTTTATACTGTCTGTGCCAGTTATGTTACTTAATCTCTTCCTTGACCCAATACTTTTTTCTTCACCAATTGATGTAGTTACAGACAGACATCTCTATGAAAAACAACCGTGGTAACTTACTGCCTTCACCTGCTCTTGTTTTTGTCGTCATTCAGAGAATAAATGTTCACAGTGTCTTGATGAAAGCACGTCTTCAACATCAGGTTCCACTTTCTAAAAGAAGTTGGACCGAACACTGACATGATATGAATTGTGAATTTGTGTGTAAATTTGTGAATTTCCCCACTGTGGGACGAATAAAGGCTTATCTTATCTTATCTTATCTTAATATAAAACCCTCAGCGGTTATCCTAGAACGTCATATGACCGTCGTTCATCATTATTAAGTAGTGCTTATCATCCAGAAAAACAGTCTGTGGAGTTCAGACTGGTTCCCTTGCAGATCAGCTCAGCTGGGGAATCTGTGGATGTGTTTTTCAGTTTGACTCGGTGCAAATTTCAGATTCGGTTCCAACAGTATTTTATAGCTCCTCTCCTGTTGCATATCACATATGCATGTGCAGCATGTATGTGTACTGTCCCCTCCCACCCCTGGAAAACAGGGCTCCCCTGAAAGCCATGGTGTTATTCGAACGCTGACTGCAACATTGATTTCTGACGATCCATCCAGCAACAGGAATCCATGATACACATTCCATTAATCAATGTTTTACTGCTATTAATACTCTTGATATTATTACAAAAACAACTTCATTTATGGACGATATTACAGGAGCATGGTAACCTTGCAAATGTAAACATGCAAATATGGAAAACAAACACTGTACATTTCATATTCATCTGCTTTTAGCATCACTCGGCCCGAGCAGGAAATTGTGAATGTGCTGGAATAGAAGATGATACTTGTAATATAATATGGTGCTTACAGTGAAACATAATAAACATAAGTCAAAGTGGATTTCTGTTATGTGATATGATCAAGATAAGAAGCATCTTATGAGTCAAAGAATTACAGCAGATTCTGAAGAGAAAGTGATCAGATTTATGACAAGGATCTCCTTGACAATTTGGTTCCTCAACACGTCAATGATTGAAGTTAATAATCCCTTATTATCAAGATGTAATATTAAACCATCAATTTCTGGTTTAATTTGCAAACAAATCTAAGCAGGACACTATTCAACAGAGAATACAATGAAATAACGTCATTAGAATATTTTCAGATTTATATTTACAGCATTTTGAGATTCATTATTACAGAGTTTATTTGAGGTTAAATTTTAATAAACACAGAGTCACTGAACATTAGTCTTTGCCGAGGCAGCGACTTCCATTTGATGCACAACATGGAAACAAAATGAGAAAATAAAATGTTTCAACAAAGGCAGCTGCCTACAACAAATGATTTTTTTGATTCCTACAGTTTGGAAATACAATCAACTCTGAGGCTTGTCATGTTTCATATGGTTAACTAATGATCTTTGTAGGAGGATGTGACTTGTTCATAAGTCACTCTCCCTACACATTTTCCTCTTGCTTCCAGTCATGATCAGTCAAAATGATACAGATGGACATATTGGGTGCATGAAGGGGATGTGTTTTGGTGGCTAAAGCAAAAGTTTGATATTTTGGGGAAAATGCTTATGTGCTTTCTGATGGAGAGTGTGATGAGAATTTTGATTGACATCTGTCAGTTAGATATAAATTTGAACAGTACAATCTCCTCCTGTGAAATGAAGAAATGTCATTTTTACATTCATTTTTTTTGTAAACAAACAAGATACAACAACTCTAGAGGTGCTGGTAGATATTCTTTCCTCCTGTTTCCCAGTTTATTCTGGTGGTAGCTTCATATTTAATAGATAAGTGTCAGTTTCAAATATCTCTTGGCTTGAGAGCAAATAAGCATTTGTCCCAAAATGTTAAACCACAAATTTACACAAAAGTATTACTTTACTACTACCCTATACTACACTGACATAAAGAAAATGTAAAGAATTATTAAAATTCATCAAATTCATCAAGATACAAATAGATTGTCTCTCTGTAAAATATATAAATATTGGAGTGACTTCTGAGTCCTTGAAGGTGAATAAGAACACAATAAAAACTGTACCCTGTGTTTTGGCTTCAAGGCGTGACACTGTGTGAATCATAGACAGTAACCTTCCCATAATACCTTTGGGTTATACCTCAAACAAACCAATTAGACACACCAGTCACCTTCATAATAAAAGAAAACTTTTTAAAGGTCACAGCATTTCAGGACTCCTCAGGAGATTTCAGCAGACAGGCAATACATCAGGTGTAGTTACTGAAGCAGCAGTGATGGTAACAAATGCTCTCATTTTAGATCAAGTAGGAAGAATCAACAAAGCTGACAAGGCTGCAAAAATAATGTGTCTTGTTGTCTTGTTGCTATGCTTGCCCATTGACCTCCGCTGATTAAAAAGGCCAGAGAGATTAGTGTAGGAGGATGACATGGGTGGGGATGGGTGTGATGAGTCCCTGGAATTGCTCAATTACCAGTGTGCTCCATTTGTTGCAACTCGTGCTCTCAAACGTCAGATTTTTAGAAAGTTGTGATGAGGGCATGACTGTTGTTTTAGTCATCCATCAAGTTTGTCTCTTGTTTTCCCACAGCCTTATGAATTATGTTCCATTTGTACGGCGGAAAAATAAAAATGCTTCATGGCAAGCAATGAAGGAGATGAATCAATATATTATATCATCTTTGATGCAATGAAACTGACTGCGATGAAAATGTGTCACAAATTATTCTGTGTACAAATATCGTCACGGAATATCTACAAATCTTCAAAACCGTCCTCGTCGCTCAGTCTGCCTGCCTCAGTCATCCCACATCTCCTCTGCACTGCGCTGTAATAAAACTCAACTCCCTTCTTGTAACAATAAAACCAATTACAACCACAGCAAACCCACCATCCTTTGAAATATTAATTCATCTCATGCTCATCGTGGGCTTTTCTGTAGAAAACAGGGCAGTGGTTGTTTTTTTTTTTTTAATCATGCCATTATTGTAACAGATCAGAATGAGTTATAATGCTGGAGAATATTTGTGTTCTCTTCACACAAAGACCAACGCATTACCTGAGATTCACGAGAAAAGGTGATGTACTGATGATCCATAATGAGGCTCTCGAATAATGAGGACGATTTAAATTCATACAACAGTGTGAATGCACGACATATTTCATACAATTATACTTATCATTTCATATACTCATGATGTGGGCAAGGCTTCGACTGATTTGTTGGATTGGTATAAAGAAGTATTATGATGGTCGCCAGTGTCCAAAGCCTTGAGTTAAACCCATTAAAGCCGTGGTACAAAGACAAGATATTTAATGGTCAAACTGATGAGCTTCTTTTTTTGAACAACACACATTCAGAATTTGATGTCTGCAACACATTTCGAAATAGTTGGTCAGCAACAAAAGAGTGGGGAATTTGGGAAATGCTAAAAGACACCACCATTGAATGCCTGTGACCTTTGACCCCTCAAGCAGCACTGCATTAACAACCAACATGACTGTATAAAGGATATTTCTACATGAGCTCTGGAACACTTTAGAAAACCATTGTCAGTACACACAGTTTGTCGCTGCATCTGCAAATGGTAGTTTAGACGCTACCATGTAAAGCAAAAAACAACGGAGACTCTGAAGGTTTGGAGCAACTGAAGTCGTATATGAAGCAAGAATAGGACAGAATTTCATTTTCAAACTTCAACCATTAACGTCCTCAGTTCTCAAACACTTACTGACTGTTGTTAAAAGAAACGCTGACAGTGGTAAACAAGCCCCTGTCCCAATATTTTTGGAACATGTGTCAAATTGAGAATGAATGTATATTTACAAAAAAAGTAATAAAGTTATTCAGTTTGAACACTGAGCTGTTGAGGTTGTCGCTGTTGAGTGTGCCACCATCAAGCTCATCAATGGATCCTCATTTTGTGGGAAAGGCTTCTTATGCATAAAGGCATCTGTGGGTGATGACGGTGTAGTTTATATAATTTCTCATAAGAATCAGCTCCAAATGGTGATGATGATGTCTCTGTAACATCACATTACAACTTGCCAGTGATCATTACAATGTAGATCAAGCGTGAAATAACATTTTCCATCAGACAGCTGACTTGAAAACAAGATATTACACAGAGGTGTTTTCCTAATGAACACGGAAATAAAATCAAAAAAGTCATCCTCAAGGAAGTGGATCACCATCAAGCTCAGATCTTTGCACTGGCTTGGATTTATAAAGCACTGAATGTTTTCTGATCTGCTGTTATTTTTGGAATGTGGAGATGCACCATTTGGTCTTTATGCACCACACGTCACACAACTCTTAGTCCTTTCACTTTAAATCGAGACTCAAAATGGCCTTTTATTCAATTAAAGTTGGGACTATTTATTCTTATTTTGCGCTGCACTGTAATTCTTGTTTATTCTGTCTTAATGAATTCTTAGCTTAGTTTTAATCGTCCATTTTACTCTTTTCTATACGCATTTTTATTGTGTCTAATTGTTCTTTTACATCTTCTCTTAATGCCTTAATGTCTTATGTGAAGCACTTTGAATGACCATGCTGTTGAAAAATATCACATGCATAAACTTGCATTAGGCATAAAGTCATAATCATTTTAAAGTCTGCTTGTGATTGGAGTATATGTGCATGATTTGCCACATTTTTGCTTCCACATAAAAGTAGTGATACACACGAGAAGACATGAAATGTAAAGACATGTTGATTCTGAGAAACTTTATTTACAGGAAGTTGCATTTGGTGTAAGGTCACTGTCCTCATGTTCACTTACCTTTACAACATCAACAGAAAAACATAGCTTTGGTAAATTAGCCCACCAAGGGATGAAATGTTTTTACAAATGCATGTGTCTCTTTCTCGTAAGTATAGCTGCTCTCCTGGCATTAAGTTGTTGAAAAATTGGCCCACTGAAAATAGTCGGGTGGAATTTTCCCCAAGAACATAGCCTCAAATTACAGCCATGCATTACAACATAATCCAACAAACTGCAGCTCTCAGATACACACTTACAACTCAACCTTCACTAGCTTGTAGTAGATTTCATTTAGACTTTGTTTTCCACTACTTCCACTGAGCTAAGAAGAGCAATATGAGCAACGTTTATTCAATTCAATTCAGTTTTATTTGTATAGAACCAAATCACACACTTTAATACAGAGCAGGTCATGAGTGAACTTTTTATAATATTGTTTACACAGATGCAACAATTCTATCATGAGCAGCAAGGAGTGACAATGGCAAGGAAAACCTTGATTTTAACAGAGAGAGAGAGAGAGAGAGAGAGAGAGAGAGAGAGAGAGAGAGGCGAGAGCAAGAGAGAAGGAGAGAGAGAGATGGAGAGACACAGAGCAAGACAGACAAAGAGAAAGAGCTGGAGAGAGAAAGACAGAGAGAGATTAGAGAGATACAGAGAGCAAGAGAGAGAGAGAGAGAGAGAGAGAGAGAGAGAGATGTAGAGAGAGAGAGTTGGAGTGAGGGGGAGGAGAAAAGAACATGCAGTAGTGCAACTCATCTTAAATCCACATAGAGACGTAAGGAAACAACAACAACAACAATTAATAATAGTGGAGTTGACACTTGTTGACTTTGAGTCTCTTCAAGGCTCAAACCTGCGTGAAGCGTCACTTTTATCCAACCTGTTGATCAAACCCAGGAACTTTACGCGCGCGCGGGGCCCCGGTGACGCAGTCAGGTGCGGAGCGCGCGAGGGCGTGTGTGTGTGTGTGTGTGTGTGAGTGTGTTTGTGTGCGTGCGTGCGTGTGTGTGTGTGTGTGTGTGGCACGAGCCTTCATATTTGTTCGATGTGAGGCTGAAACTCTCAGAAGAGCAACAAGTCAAGCGGACAGACACCCGAAGACTAAAAGAGACAGACAGGCCCGAGAGTCAGCGGGAGATGAGGAGCGTCCAGAGCCCGAGTTTGGCTGCGCAGCGCGGAGCTGCCGGCAACCTGCAGAGCCTGAGCGGCGGCGTGAGTCTACTGAGCCCGGCCAGCATCACCCTGGCAGCCCTGCTCATCCTCAGCGTCCCAGCATGCAATAGTAAGACACACACTGCTTCACCTGAGGGTGAAGCTCTCTGTAGGGTCAAAGTCTGGCTCGTGTTATTGCATGGGAATTTTTGTCTTTCAGGTTATTATAGAGGAAGTTCGAGACACTTAAAAAAATCTATCTATCTATCTATCTATCTATCTATCTATCTATCTATCTATCTATCTATCTATCTATCTACCGTAATGTGATATGATTAAGTAATTAATTGTTGTAATATAAGATAAACCAGAACAACAAAGAGTTTCTATGTATTTGCTCAAATTTAAGAGTGTAAATCTGGTACAAAAACATGTAAAGAAGCAAAACCAGAACAAACAAACAATAAATAGATTTTTAAAATTTTAACTGTGTTAATTACATTTCAGCATTTCAACAATTCAATTAATATGGCTAATATGAAATAATTATGTGATTAATACAAACTAGTCATGATGTTTTTTTATAGCTAATAAGTGCTATTTATAATCCTTTAGATTTATACTGTAGATCATTTGTATAGGAATTGATGATATGAATGGATAGATAGTATACAATATTTAAATATTAGAAATTAAAATATTCTTCTTTTCCTTGAAAATATTGTAAATTGTTTGCTGCTAACTTGTATCTATATTCTGAATTTCTATCATGGTTCATGTTAATAAGGATTTTTATCCGTCCAGCCCTCATCCATCCATCAGTCATTCTGGCTCTCTGTCTGATGGGATGTCAAACCTCATTCTGGTCTTGCAATGTTTGACTCGATCTGTCTTCTATCTGACAAAAAGTCACAAATGACTGAGATGCAGATTCTTCTTGTGATTGCTCAGTTTTGGTGCAGTGATGCTGAACTGTTTCCTTTGTAAAAACATGATTTGACGGATTCTAAAAAGTAGAAGAATGGAGTTATTTTTTAAATCATGAATCACTTTAAAAGCAGATATGGACACGGCAGCAAACATCCATCAGCATGTTGCACAATAACTGCCTCCATGTTCTACAGTCAAGCTTTTACTCCTGCTAATAGACGTCCGCTGCAATCATGTCGAAGTAGACCATCGACTAAACAGATGCTGTTCATCACAACGCAGCAGAGGCACCGCTGACCTGCAGCGTCTACACTACAATCTCATAATGCTTTATCACTGTCAATAAAAGTATATGATTTTTGTGAGACAGCGATATCAACTATGTTTTTCTGTGTGAAACAACAGGTGCTCCAGCAGAACTTCAGCAAGCCACAACGGATCAGAGGCAGCTCCTCAGCCAGGTATGAAGCACCGTTTCATTCTCTCTGTCGTCTTTACCCGTCCATGTTTGCTTCTTCATGGTCGTGTGTGATGATCCACAGATAGACGCTGTGTGCTCATCCTACCTCTCTGCAGACCTGAAGTTCTGGGTGGGTGAGCTGTGATTCCTTCTGGCTTCTTCTTCTTTTTTTTTTTTTATAACACATTTATCATTGTTCTTAACAGCCTCTTCTTCTTGGTCCTTTTCCAGGCATCTGATGTCTTAGGAGAACTCTGTGTCTTGATGCTGGTTCAGAAGTCAAAGGTACTTCATAATCTCTTATTGAACACCTCAGAAGAAACATTATAGTGATGAGTGTATATTTTTTCACACTAGATTTGATATGAAACAGCTCAATGATTTTCAATCATGTTTGAGTGGAGCTATACAGGACAAATAGAGTGACATCAACTAAAAGCCTCTTTTTTTGTCTTGCCAGGAGCTGAAAGTGCGAGAAAATAGTAAAAGGGTAAGTACAACTTATTTTTCTATTATTAGTCTATTTTTTGCCCTAAAATGGTTCAACCAGACCCTCAGAGACTCGTCATGAGATTAAACCTAATGACAAATTGGTATTGGCTTGTTTGTGTGCATCCGTATATAAGTGTTTGTATATGTTTATTATTACTTTTTTTAAAAGTTTTTTTTAAGTACACTATAGCACAAGGTTCTGCCTTGTCACAGGGGGAGGTAAGTAAGTTAAAAAATAGTCTTACAACTATATGAGAAATGCACTTTTTGTGTAAGCTGCACACTTTTCAAACGACTGACTCTGCCATCACAGAAGAACACTAATTTATATGCAGACAAATACTGCGACATGGATACACACACATACACTTTCCTCTTATACACAAATAGGAAAATCTTCTCTCCTCATCCCACTTGTTTTTTGCTCTGCATGTCAGAAGCTTATTCTCTTAAACCGACAAGAGTTTGTGTAGGAAGGTGACAGCCTGGCCCCACAGCCGGCTTTCTTTCTCAGTTGCATGAGAACTTGGATTAGATTCACACTGGACAATCTAAACATCAGATACAGATTCAACAAAAATGATACAGAGAGCTGTTTCTTTGCAGCTGTGATAAAAAAGTACTTTGTCTACCACCAAGATATGGTTATATACATACATTATATTCATTTTCCTTTATGTGTATTTATGCTCATTGAAACCTACAACAGCATAAAACATCCCAGGATGCACATTCACTTGCCACAAATCATATTTCTTGTATGAAATATGAAGCTTTTTGTTGCTCCTCTCTCACTGGTGAATAATGCAGAACGGGATGTGTTCATCAGAAACACTGATGCTGAGGCGGCAATGAAGAAATTGCCGCACCGAGAAAGCATTTGTACTACGTTTGTATCTCTGTGTTGCATGCCCATTAGAGAGAAACAGAGATCATCTCCTCAAATTCTGCACTTTTGTTTTACGCTGGAGCAGTTATTCGTGTTTGCCTAGCTCTATCTGTGTGTTTGTGTGTTTGTCAGACCCCTCCGTTGCACCCTCTCCTGCATCTAGTTTCCCAAGTCCATACCAGAAGAGAGAAAGGACTCTCAATGAGCGTATGTACCACCCATGTCAGTTCTTTCACTTTCCATTTTTTTTAATTTTTGCTTTACAAAATAATTTCAGAGCCACTGATTGACAAAGCCTAGACATTGAAAACCAGTGGTGCAAACTCACATAAATCTTTTCTCAATGTTTTCAGCTTATAGAGAATCTTTGGTTCAAAATATAGAAAGGACTGATGAATTAAAAATGAGTTTTTCTATTATATATGTTTGGAGCAAATGTTGATATTGAAATGCGTGTGCTGCCTCAACATGTGTTTTCCTCCTCCTGAGCTTACATATCAGTAATGCTGTTTCACATCGGGCAGCTCTGCTCACTCTCTGTACGAACTCAGTCTACATTTGTTGTTCTTTCCCATGCTGCGAGTAATTATGGTCTAAAATTAGTGTAGCTGACAGGTGAACTTATCCCTCATTGCTATCAGGCGCTGACATTCACAAAGTGGACACAGAGGAATTGTGGGTGAGAACTGTGGAGAGTGTTTTGGAAAATCCAGATGTTAATGTTTGATTGCTGTCGGCTTTTGCTGGCGGAGGAGAGAGCGGCATTGATTAAATGGCAAATAAAAGTTCTTCTGTTCAAGTTAAATTGTGTTGTTTTTGTGTCTGTACAGGCTGAACTCCAGGGACCTGCGGGAATCCAGAGCAGAGGTTACTTCCTCTATCGGGTATGAAAAATGTTTGTGTCAGGAAATTAAAAAATATATATCAACCTGGATAATATGATGAACATTCAATAAAATTTTTGTTTGTACTTACAGCCACGAAATGGAAGACGATCCTTAGAATATGAGTAAACTGAAGGTAATACACTAATTTTTGACAACTCACATGCTTAAGGGACTGTGTGAAAATTATTACAAGAGAAGGGGTGTTGGAAAATGGGAGCGTATAATATTTTTGGCTCAATGAAGGCCAGCATGATTTATTTTATTAAATCATGCTTTTATTTTTATTTTATTAAATCATTAAAATAAAACCATATCAAAAAGACAACTCTTGATTCACTACACTCACAGGATAGCAGTGCCGTGTATACCAGATTTCGACTATTTTTCATCTTAATAAAGTTGTTAATATAAAGCAGCTGACTAAAGCTGACCTTTCTCTATGTTTTTGAGATTTTCTTTTTCACTTTGGATCTTTTTATTTAACAGACTGAACAAATATTTCCAAACAGCTCATCATGTTTCCTTTTTAACTTTTAATGTGTTTATTATTATAATAATAGGTTTTAAAATTATTCTTTTATCTGTTCATTCAGATTTCAGCAGAGACTCCATATTAGTAATGTTGGACAGGACCTTGCATACAAAGTATAAGGCTCACCTCTCTTTCCCACTAAAGTAACTTTCATACAGTCCCTAATTGCTTTTGAAATCCTGTCATTATCCTAATGGCAGTCGTGATTGTCAGGAGTATAATGAGCTATAGCAAACACCATATTTATATATGTGGTTACAGTCAGAGAAGTGTTCTTGTTCTTGTAATCATCATCTAATCATATGTATTATTGTGCGGTAGAGTCTCCTCCTCTGAAGCTTAATGTCCAGAGACAACACAGACCCTGAGGCCCGAGCCGCTGCACCACGACTGAGTGATCTAGACTTTAACCACAGCCCTCTGCCACTGCTGTATAGTGATGTCTGAATGTACACAAAGAATATAATTAAAATACTATTCATTTGTCCAGATTTTATTTTATGTTACATATGTGTCATTTGCATTAAATCTGCTATAATGTTGTTGTAGTTGTGTAAGTTTGATTTGCTGCACTTTATGAATAAGAATAATTCAATACATCTGGAAAATGTGTAAAACAGGTTCTGTGTGCATGAATGAATGCGGATACATTCAATCTTAAGAACTCTTGCATATTGTATATTGAAGGTCAACATGCTTCAGGAATCTTTTAACCATAATAAAAGCATTTATTTGACATAAAATGTTATATTTGAAGAAAAACCTTACTGTTAAATAAAAACACATTGAATATAAATAAAAGTACATTTCATAATAATTATAATTAAGATATAAATAGTACAACTTTATTATTTTTTTGTGCCTTGTCACTTGTCATAACAGGCAAAGTTGTGAAAAGGGAAAGCCATAAACTCATGCAAGAATATCAGAAATGTTTTGATCATGTTTTTGACACTATTATTTGGTTCTGCATGAGAAACGGTCTGAAAATGACAATAATTAACCATTCACACCTTTTTTTAATTAAAGAAAGGAATAAAAGTATTTCGCAACTTAGTAACCTTACTTATAAAACTCAAACTACCCTCAACACTGAGAATTCTTCAATTCTTTCAATTCCTCCTTTGGTTTTAGTTTTTCAAAATTTAAAAATGCACAAATTTATTTTCTTAATAGTTTATTTTCCACCCTGAATATGTAATTGCTGTCATCAACAGTAGATGTCACCATTATCAGCCAGATAAAGCTGAGATTTCTTTGTACCACTAAAAATTCAACGTGGTTTCAGTTATATTGATATAGGACAAGACAGGATGCACAGTAGTGTTTTAATTTATGGCTTACAGTTCAAATGTATGTATGCACTGTATGTATGTTTTCATTAGCCTTTTAGAGTATGATTCACCTTTACAGACATGATAAGACGATGAATCCTAATGAGTGCAGATTTGATCAGTTCACGCTGAGGCACTAAGATTCCTCAACTGATTGTTCCATAATTCTGACATCATCCTGACATCCAATAAAACTCTGACATATGAGAGATGACAGATATAAACAGGCACAAAAAGTTTCCAGAAAGATGAATTATTAGTACTCGCTGTGCTTCTCTCAGTGTTGGTGCAACATGGCAGGAGTTCATCAGTGGTTCAGCTGCTCCACAGTAAACTGCACACCTCACTGGCACTTTATAGAACAGAGTATATTTGGCTGTGTCTCAATGTCCTCAAGATGGATCCAAGATTGAGTGCTTGCATTTCATTGCAAGTGTTTGCACAGTAAAATTTTAATTAGTTTGAGAGCCTTTAGATTTCAGAACAGAAGGAGCTACTGTGTGAAATACAACAGGACCTCTGGCCAACTCAATAAAACACCACTGCATTCACGTCATGTTGGACTTGAATCAATAATATGAGGCTAACTTCCTTGTTTGTCAGAGCTGATTAGTAAGAAAGAATCCAAGTCAATTTTAAAGGATTGAGAAAATAGTACTCTTGCTCCTAAGCTTTCTATCTAGATTGAAAGCAAGATTTTCAAAAGTTTGACTGAATTGTGTCACATATGGAGTCAGAGAAAAATATTTAGGAGCAATTGGCTCACTTTGCCCCAGTTTGGAATAGAGGCTTGCAAGAGAAGCACTGGATGCAAATCATTTATGAGGGAACACAGAGGCGTTTACCTGAGTTTAGATGCTATAATGTAACACTGTAATTTGTCTCTCTCGAAACAGCGCCACCCGTCCATTGACCCCATTAGTGTGGTCAAAAATGGTATTGCAGTTTTTGCTACCTTGGCTGTTGCCATGGTGATGAGCACCACGCCGGGAAAATACTGAAATAATCTGATGGTTGATTAATTCAAAAAACACACAGATCCAAAGAGGATAAATACACTGATGAACAAAACAGTGAATTTATTTATTTTCTACAATTTATAAACAATAAACACATACACAAATACACAAAAGTTCATTCAAAATTCACTGGCTCACAATATTTGTCTGTCTGGTACAATAAAATGATAAGATGACCATGATAATAAAAAACAATAATAATTAGAATCATAACAACAACAACAACTTTATTAATATTATAAAAGCAGAGTTGCAAAGTGCTTTACAGTAAAAATAAAAGCAAATAAGATCCAGAGTCTAAGACATAAATATATAAATAAATAAGTAAAATAAAATGAATTTTAAAAAGTAAAGTAGCAAAAAACAGCATTATAAACCTATAATTCTATGGAATATCGTTCAAATAGGTTTTTTTTTGTCTTAAAGAATATGGGATATTCTGTCCTTTGGCCATGTTTCTTCTGTAAAAATGTCTCTGATTCCTTATAGACATTGTTTAGAAAAAATACAAAATCAGACTCAGATGGAGTTTACCTTATAGGGCTATTTTGTCCTTTGGTATATAGGAGGCGTATTTTCTTCTGCAAAAATTTCACTAGAGACACACTGAAGGAAAAAATACAAAATCTGACTCAGGTAGGATTTATTTTATAGATCAATTTGTTATACACTTCTAATAAAGACAGACAGTACTTTTATAGAGTTTAGTTTTTTTAATATATGACATTTGCCTAAAGAAGGAAAAACACAACAATAGACTACTTCTGACTTTTGCCTTTCCACAAGTGGTTCAGTGTAATCTGACAGAATTCACCTTCTCTATAGGAACAACAATAACAGACAGGAGGTACCTGGCCGTCCAGTCCAGGTGATCTCTCTGGACCTGGACGTGGATCAGCCCCCTCTCAGCAGACCTGTGTTATCTGGAGTCTATCAGCAGGGCCCTCTTGGCTCCAGTTCCAGCCCCGGTCCGCCTGCCTCAGCCCTGCGCAGTCAACCGTCAGCAGCGCCACCGGCTGCAGGGATATCCCGATGAGAGGGGAGGCAGCTCGGGGTAAGTGTGGCACCTTCACCGCTCCACTCCGCTCCGTATGAACATGGCGTGTACCTGCAGTGTGTGTGTGTGAGCTCCTGGTGTAAAGCTTGAAACGGAACAGTTGAGCTCGGGCTTGTTCGGTGGCAGAAACTGGCCCGAGGCCCGGTGACCCACATTCTTATCTAACGTTAGCGCTGAATGTTAGCTCGCTAGCTAGCTCCGGCTAAAAGTGGGTTGACGTACATAACAGTTACAGTACACTGTTGTGGACGAGTTGAATGCTCGTCGTATTACGTTATAAAGTCGCTAGCCAGCAGGAAAACCCGGTTATCTCTTTTGTGACGGATACAGGTGCCTTGGCAGTGTGTGTCATATGTCGCAGTAAGTGTGGCAAACTATAAATCTGTTGTTTTGTGGCCGTAATTGATGTTAGCACGCAGGCTAGGCGGCGTTAGCCTTGTAGCAATCAGTGGCCGTTTCGCCGGCCGGCTTCACCGGCAGCACATCGACAGATAGATGAGCTCGACCTGCGATTGTCACTTCAAGGCTCACTTTAGTTCAGGTGACTTTACATTGTTGACAACCGTATATATCTCATCAGCACAGTCTTTTCCACATCTGCTGCGTCTTTTTAAAAAAAAATCCTGGTGTTGTTTAATGCATCTGCCGCGTTTCTCTCCAGTTCTGTTTCTATTCAACAGATATGAAATTGATCACACAGTCTCTCCATTTGATCATTTGATGTTATACCTGTCAAATGTCTCACAGGTGACTTGGATCATTACCTGATATCATCACAGGAACTAGATGATTATCATACAGTCTGATGTGTTAATCAATGATGTTCAATGACATGTGGGAGAGTAATGAGAGATAAGATAAACCTTTATTCGTCTCACAGTGGGCAAATTCACAATGGCTAATAATTCATAATGGCTGCTTTATGAGAAAAAAAGTTTCACTCTGGTTCCTGAAAATGTCAGCAGAAAGGGGTGCCAAGGCAAAATCTTATGTATTTTCAATTATGGAGAGTTTTTCCCAGTAGTTAATTTAAGCAAACAGACATAAATGTCCATATTAAATCTCTGGATAAGATAAGATATTCTTTATTCGTCCCTCAATGGGGACATTTACAGATCAGGTTCATGTTGTTTTAAAGCTTGGAGGAAAACTCACATTTGATGTTTTTCCTCTTTATTTTCTTACAGACATGAACTTCATTCATTAATCAAGTATTAAAAGACTGCCTCTCTTTTTGACTAGTTTGAATATAGTTTTGATGATTCAAGGTCTTAAAAAGGAGCCTGTGATTCTGTACAGTTTAATTCAGATTTATGGCAATTAATTCAGACATAATGCAGTTATTTAATGGATTTAAGTTATGATTTCAAATGGAATGACTTAACACATACTGGAGTTTGATGTGTGTTGTTTGAGGGTCATTTGACGGTGGAGCTGAGCAATACATTAGTATTTATCAAGTCAGATGTCGAAATGCTCAAGATTGCCAGCTAAAAATGACAATTCCTATTTTCCATTATAGTTTAGACAACTTTGAATGTCCTGTTTTGTATAAGCTAATGTCCATAAGAACTTCTTTTGGAGTATTTCATGATTTTTTAATGCATATTACTTATTACTAGGTAGCTGTATAAACAATTCAAATCACAGTAGTACTTTCATGACATCTTAATAAAGCATACCTCACATGCATGTTTACATACAATAGACATTTAGTAAAATCAAATTTGACTGGAGCTTTTTTCTTGGTGGCTGCAGGTGAGGATAGGTTCTCTCCTGCTTTTTTATTGCTGCCCAGTATCTATTTTGTTTAATTGTTGCTTGACGTCTTTCAACCACTGCAACATGTTTATCGAGTTTTACAAGTTTGTTATAAAAGCTAATCTGCGTATAAAGTACATTTACACTTTATACGTGCTTTGTGTATTATATACTGTTCTGAAAGAATAGCAGGCAAACTTGGCAGCAGAGCACTGGCAAGTTTCTTTAAACAGAGGAGGGGGTGGGACTGACAACAGCGTCAGACAAGGGACACGCACACACACAGATTACATTATTACACGCTGCGCCTAATAATGTAATTACTATACGCCTGTCATATCAGGCTTTTCAGATACGGAGGAGCCTGTGTTGATTCAGATGGTGATGTTCTCTGGCTTTGGACTAATGCAGGCAGCTTGAATCATTCAGTGGGCTGATAGGAAGTGGTGGTAATACCGGTACTGTACATGCCTTTTTGATGCTGATAGTCAGCAGACTGGAACACCCCTAACTGATTAGAGACCTGTTAATGAATGCTGAAGTTTGGAAATTGCAGTAGTCTGTGTTGCACACTAATTCTGTGGTTTGCTTCTGTAGCTTAGGTGGAATGAAATGTTGTAGAAAGTGTAATCGTCACGGCCTTGGGCTGTGTGCAGTGGCTTTACATATGAAGTGTACATTCACAGTGAAGGATGACTTCTTTAGCATTATTACCTCAGGGTGAATTTCGCATGATGCAGCTACCAAACAATTCAAGTACCAGAGGTTAAGCAGAAGACTTCACAACCCTTGATATAGTGTTTTCTAGCGTGTATAACTCATTTCATTAGTCTAGGTCGATCATGTGTTTGCTACAGTCTTCCAGCCCTGATATGAGGTTAAAGACTTGACTAGGTTTTTGATGCGGTTTTTGCCAGAGGTGACCCTGACTTTGACGTCATGTGTCGTCTTCTAGACTTTAATCTGTGTTACTTATGACTTGAAAACTTAGAGGTAAAGGTTTTTTAACTTGTCTAGAGGCCTGGCTGATGATGGTCACACACTTCTCATTGAAAGCAGGTATTGCTAAGTTGGCAGTCTCTCAGCGGTGACAGTCTTTATTTTTGCTTTCATCTTTTGATGTGAAATATAAGCTTTAATGGATCAGGTAAATGAGCCTCAGTCCTTCACTTTTTGATTTGGCTTTGTGTCAAACATCGGATCAACTACATTTAGCTTTTTCTTCTTAGTGTTATTGCCTGCAGATTTAGGAGACGGTATGTGACTTTGGCATGACAGCCATTTAATATGCTGACTTCACCAGCGGAGCCTTGTTATGGCTACAGACGTTTCCTGCTGATGGCCCTGCAGCAGATAATTTGGTGCCACCAATATTTGGTCTGTAGTCTGCGCCCCACACAGTAATTAATGCTGTTTGTTGAGATACAGATTATCGCCTGTTGAAATGAGTGATTTTCTTGTTGTTAGTCTGTTGAAGCAGGCTTAATTAGACAGCTGTGTTCGACTCTCCTGCTTGCCTTTTAACACAGATGCAGAATTTAAAATGATCTAATACAGCATGATATAATTTGTATTTACCCAAAAGGCCTTGGATACCAAATCACCCTGGGAGTGATTTGTTTCAGACACGACATGTAACACACCTCCAGACCGACTGACACCAGCAACTACACTGACCGTGTTCATTGTAATGAAGGCATATGTCATCCACCATTTTATGTGTTTTTAATGCATTTCTAGAAAACAATAGAGTTTTATGGCATAAGCTTTGTTAAGATATAATGATACAAGCATTATCTTCAAAATCTGTTTTAGAGTGATGTCGGACAGATATAAAGTAAAACGTAATCAAAATGTAAATGTCCAAACCAATTAATTCCTTTAACTTTATTACTATGAGCTGCTAACATGTAGTTTGTTCCTCAGTTCCTGTGAAGACAGAGTGGCAGGAAGTAAGAGGTACATTTCTTTATGAGCTCATTTAGCCAATAAGTACACAGACAAAAGATTAATGATAAATCTCCTGGTTTCTACTTACAGTTTGGCTTTTAGAGCTTTAAAAAGAGGACATGCACTGACAGCAACATGAGCTGCAGAGAAATCCTCATGGCACAGGATTGAACTTTCTCTGAGAGCTGAGAGGATTCTTCGTCTCCAAGGCGTAAATCTGATTCACAGACTCTGTCAGCAATTATTTCTTTTCACTTTATCACCAACCAAGTCGTCAAAATAATGTTCCATTACTTGACAAATGATACATGTCTTTGGATTTTGTCTGTCTGTGTGTGCAATGCTGATTTAGTAATGCAAGCTGACGAGGCAAAGGAGGAGATGTTGTTTGATGTTGAACTTTTAAACTAGTTCAAATGGGTTAATGATCTAAAGGCTGAATATCTCTGCAATAGATATTAAGACTGGAGAACGTATTTGGATACACAGCGCACGCACACACACACACACACACACACACACACACACACACACACACACACACACGCACACACACACACAGACACACAGACATGAACACTGACTTTTCACTGAAAAGTAGACATAACAGTCTGTGTGAAGGTAAGGCTCTAGACTCTAGTGAAATATACATAAAACATACAATATGTGTCACTTTTAAATATGCACGGGACAACAAAAGTAACATTTGCTCAGTGTTTCTCAGTGCGCAGTTGTTTCTTGTAAAAATGGAAAAAAGTTGACCTACATGGAGATCAGGGGCAAAACTATCTTAGAATGACACTATCTGATTTTACTGTGATCAAGAAGAAATGGGTCAAGTCTGTTGGGTTTTCCCTAAAAAGTGATGACGGCAGAGGTGAATCAGTGTTATCTGTAGCTTCATCGTTGATGGCTCCTCAGTACTTGCATCAGACATTAGCAAATTAATTTGACTGTATTGGAAAGTGCAACTGGTATAAAAGGTGTGATGTGGGGATTGTTGTCATTGAGCAAAATGACTTTACTGCAGCGAGGGACAAACACCTTTGCATACAAAATGGAAAAAGTCAACTGCAACACACATTCATTTAGTGCTGAAACATATAGTTGATTAATTATTACGACAATACTTTTGCTAATTAATCATTTTCATTTTTCAAGAAAAAAGGAGCAACATTTGTCATTTCTAGCTTCTCATGTAAAGTTTTATGTCATTACAGATGGAATATTTTAGAGTTTTGGAACAGGGATGTACTGGGACAGAAATGGCTGGTAGATGGAAGAAATCCACGGGCCAAGCATAATTTTTACCAGCCAAAATAATAAATTGCCTTTTTGTGTCACATGTACATTTGCATCAGTACATTTCATTGACACAATAAGGTATTATATTGAATACAAACTTAAAGAAGAGGACAGAGCAAAATTGAAAGCAAATTAATTTTAATGATAAATGGTTAATCATTTTTAAGCCAGAATACAACTTCAGAAATCTGCCATTTAATGTGCTTAAGGATCAAACATAAAAGTAAAGGTTTAAAGGTTCTGTAAACCTTTCGGATGCTCAATCATTTTAATGATTTCTTTTACAGTAAACAGTGCAGCGAAACCAGGAGTTTTTGAGACTGTTTCATACACTGTTTAGGCGCATGTAAAAAAAAACAAAAAAACCATATGGTAGTGTGTGAATGTGTGTCTTGTTTTTATATCGCAGTGAGGACTTTAACCTGTGTGTGTGTGCGTGTGTTCAGAGCTGCTCTCTTATTTCTGCAGTGCTGTGGGAGGCTCACGATGACCCAGATGTTTTAGTTCTGATTCAGTAATGTGAGTTTCTTAGCTGTAAGCTGCTCATTTGTAAATCTAGCTTTTCTCTTTGTGTTCAACAGGTGAAGAATTCAGACAAGAGCTGGCTACAGACTCATCTGTCATGAGGTGAAGAAGGTAAGACATCTTGGACTTCACCTGCTGTGAGTGTTGGAGGCAGTGGACTGTGTGAGGGTCAGTCAGATAATGGAGATGGACAGTCTTGGCTAATTAAGTCTTTTGAAGCCTAATTCATCAGGAGCTATTACAGCTATTAACTAGGACATTATTCATCCATGTTTCAGTAATATTCTATTTTTGATGTGCACTCTTTCGCTGCTTCTCCTGAATATAATGCATATGGAATTGAAATGACGTTGACTGAATGATCAGATTTCAGATAATTTTCTCTTGATAAGAAACTGCTATAAAAATGATTCAGTATTCTTTGACTGCATGTCCTGATACTCTTTGATAGCCGTGAGTGTGTGTGTGTGTGCTTTCGCAGGTCCCAAGGTTTAGTGCGAAATACGTAATGTCTGAATATCTAAACATAAACCAAACATCTCTCTATCATAATCTTGATCTTGTTAAACAACACACCTTGTATTAACGTGTTAACTGTTTAATATTACCCAACTAGGCTTGGTGGATCAAATGTGGATTAGGCTTAGTCTTGAATATGATGTTAATGATAATAGCTACCTTGTGTCCCACCCACAGAATGACACACCAAGTATTTTGTAGTAAGACATAAGTTTTCAAAAGCAAGAGGATTATTTCATCATATCTGCAAAATTTAGTGTTATGAGTTTTTTGTTTTTCAGAGAAGTATTTATGTTCAAGTTAATAATCTGCTCTTTCAAGTATGATGAATATTTTTTTTTATGTTGTTTTTGTGAGACACTGCTCGGTATAGTTGTCTTTATTTGATTATAGTTGCTTCCAGACACGGAGTCGATTGCTGGTTTCATCTCAAAGAGTAGTTCATCAACTTAGCTTTGCACTCCTAAAACATTGTGGGACTCACAATGTGCAGTTTTAAAAAAGTATTAAAATTGATGCAGCAGAAGCAGCGATATTGTTTTTTTTTTTTTTTATTACACACATTTTTCTTTCTTGTCAAAACCTGGCACCTTTATTACCCACAATGCACCTCAGCCTTGTGCAACTCCCTCTGCAGCTTTTCCTGTTTTCTACAACTTTTCTTTATATTCAGTAGTACTTCCAACATCTGTAAACAGACTTTGAGTTGACTCCTCTGTAATGTAATGTCTTTATGGCTTGTGTTGTGAAACGTTTTTGTACAATCATGACAGGACCATTACAGTTAGAGCCACAATCCTTGCTAGATATTCAGCATCTGGCTCACAAGACTAGGCTTTGCCTGTGATGTATATCATGTACGTGTTTAGAGATTGATTACTAGAACATGCTGCTAAGCTCTTTTGTTATCTTTGGGCTAAGAGGACAGCAGTCTGTAATTTTGGCAGGTAACCAATGTTCAGCCGTTCTGTTAAATGTAGACAGACAGACAGACAGACAGACAGACAGACAGAGTGAGTACTTTATTATGCAGTGTCCAAATGTGTCTTTTATCAGTCATATCTTCAGTGTGAAAACTATTTCAACATGACATTGAAAGCTTCACATTCTACTCTTTAATTTAGTTTAAGTGCTTTATAGAAAAATGTTGCACAAACTAATGCTGTGATCTGTTGCATGGCCTTACTGGCAGCGTGCCTCATTTTGAGCATACCACAGCAGTGTGGAAAATATTCTGGAAATTCTCAAGTAGGCAGCGTGATGTTTCATGATGCCAGTTATACTGGGTGTAACTAACAGTTTAGTCTGCAAAAAGTCAAAAGATGGTGAAAAATGATCAAACCGCAGTTTCTCGAAGTCCAAGGTGACGTCTTCAAACTCCCTGCTTGTTTGATCAACCGTCAAACACTCAAGCAATTTACAATGATAGATGAAACGTTCTAATTACAATGCAGACAAAAGCAGTAAATCCTCACATATAAGAAGCTGCAATCACTAATTATTCATTAATCAGTTATTAAATTGTCGTATTATTTTCTGTCAATTAACTCATTGATTAATTGACTCATTGTTTCAGCAATGATACCAACAAGTAAAAGCATTTACTACAATGCATGTCTATGAGAGCTTGTATCAGTTGTTTTCTGCAAGATGAATCATGTTTCATTTAAGATGGTGCGGTGGCAGACAATGGAAGAACTCCCTTTATCTGAGATTAACTGCAGTCAATAAAGTGTGATTTTGGCCCAGACAGAGTAGGCTGGGTGTGGTTTGACAGATTAATCTGAAGAGAATAATAGAATGCGGTGCAAAGTCTGCTGGGAAATGACAAGACCATATGCTCTCGTGGAGCAAAGTCAAGGAAAGGCAGGTTGAGGTTTCTTACGGTTAGAGCTCTGCTACTGTGGGAACTAAATGTTGCCTCTTAATTGAGCGATTGGCTGGTAACATAATTAGCGCTCATATGCAAGCGTTGGTGGTCACTTGTCATCATATATTTGCTCATAGATTGGGATCTTACAGGGTCAATAGTCATTCTTGATTGCTTCTCTTTTGCTGCCAGTCGTCCTTCTGAACTCTGCTGACCCACTTGGCATCGGTATGAGGCCCCTGGCTGAGTTCCTGCTCCGCTGGGACAGGAGGCCAGCAGCAGATGAGGGGCCCCTGCCAACCACTGCTGCTTGCCTCTCAAACATTCCTGTCTGTGGGCTGTGGAGGGAAAATGCAAAACAAAGACTCCTTTTGTGCTGCTGGGCCTGTGGATGTGTGTGCATTGAGTGGAAACACAGCTGGCTGCCCAGCGTTGAGGGTTTGGTTGGTACAACTGTGCGGCAGTATGGTGGGCAGTGTTGTCAAGCTTGTGTTGTGGATTTTTACTGCGCACAGGCCAAATAGTCGTGACATTATTAAAACCGTCCTCACATCCACAGCCCGTAAACTGAGGGAATCACATCTTTGATTGCTATGTGGATGCCACCAGGATGTGCATGCCTTGATGCTGCCTCAGACAGGATGTGTGACTGAGTAAATTATTCGTTGGTGTGTTTCTGTTGATTTGTGTGACCTCCTTGGCAGTGAATCTGTTGCTTGCCGGCTGTTAAAACTGCATAACATTATCCTAGATATTTTCCTCACACTTGGAGCAGAATGAGAAAGAGCACCCTGCTCCTCCTTATTGGCTCCTAACCTGAGCACCAAGTCTTTTATGGCTGTGTTCAGACTGCGGACCCATATCAGATTTTTCTTTTTTGTTAACCTGTGACTCAGATGAGTTTTTTCATGACAATGTGGAAAGTACAAATCACATGGAATCTGGTCTTTTTCAATTCTCAGTTTGGTCCCTTTAATATGTGCTATTAAATACAATTTATTATTATTATTATTATTTGTATAAATCACAGAATTAATGCAACGTTTACATCTCTCTCACCTGAGTGAGTGCTGCGAGACTCTGGTTGAGAGGTGCTGATGGATATAGTTAAAAGTGTCAAAATCTGTTTCTGTGAAGCTTTTCATGTCACAATCCCATCATCAACTCCACATCCACACACACTTCTGTACAGAAGTAGCAGCCATTGTTCCACAAAAAGCCATAATTGAAAATTTGGCACTCTTTCACCTCGTCCTTGTTCTCGTTATTGTCTGCTCTCGATTTCACTGTTTTCCACTGCACATCATCTTATGAATGAATAATGAAAATTCATAATAAAATAATGTGAACATACAAACAGAAAAATTAGACTTGTGCAGTAAATCCGAATTAGGCATGATGGTTTACAGTGTGAGCGTAGCTTTTGTTGTGCACAGTTTCCAGAGTGATGGCTACCAGTACCAGTGAGCTTTAAGTTTTAAATGGTTAACAGAATTTAATTTATCCTTCCTAGAAATCCTGTAAAAGCTGCAGCCTGAGTAGTGACACCTTTGTCACCTTTGTGACATCTTTGAGGGTTACCAAATCCCCTGCTCTCGGGTGTCAGGATGTGACGTAGATGATGAAGAAAGTACAAGGGTTACTATGACACCAGAGTTCACCAAGCCATGTGATACACGACCTGCCAGACAGTCCTGTCTGTGGACAGGGTTTTAGCACTGCTGTGTTGAAGTACAGCTTGGCAGAGCCTCTAGCATGGCTGTGGAACTGCAGGCAGTGACAGTTTTTCCTGGAAGATTACTGAAAAATACCTCATTGCGAATCATGCTACAACAGGCTGATTTAAAAAAGGAAATGTACCTTTGACTTATTTGTCAGTTTCATCGATGTTTTGAACACAAGAGACAAATAGCACATGTCTCATTCAAACAGTCATATTCATCTGGTTGTATTCAGCATAATGGAAAAGCATGACTTTGTAGCACTGTCGATGAAAAAAGTTGCATCCTGATATTTAAGTTTTAAAGAACTATAGCCTCTGCAGTGAGGACTGCTGCTCCAGCCTTTGCAGATCAACAAGTAGTTTGTCATGAGAGTGTTATTCTGAAGCAGAAACACCTTCGGTATGTGGTTGTTTAGGAGGAGACAGGGTTTGTTTGAGAAATGGCTCCAGACAGCCAGACAAAAGACTGCTGAAAAAAACCAGGAGAGTTGGGAAATCCTACATCAGAGCCAAGATGACAAGACGACTTTGGTAGCTCCGATTCTCTCTGGCCAATCAACAGACTGCAGTAGCTCCACCTTTAAGTTCCACCATCCACAACTTTTGAGAATGGAAACACGGAAATCACCATTTGAAAGTGTAACTGGACTGCCTGGTGGAAATCTGGCTAAATATGCCGTGATGTTATCCTGTCTGGTGGAGCAGAAAAGTACTAAAGCTGTATCCCTGGTGGATATTGATTACTGGTCTTTGGCTTACATTTGAATTTTCATCGCTGAGCACATTTAATATGTCACCTATTATTTGAATTTCTGAGCTTCCTGATTTATCAGAGAAACATATTCTCTCTTTCATTCCTTTTTTACATCATCTCTTTTCTCTCTTCACTTTGCCGTGCCCTCTTATCTAATAGTAAAAACACTGGCTAGAGATGAATCTACTATAATACAATGAGGCTGCTTGTGATTGGTTTCCTCTAGATGATGCAGAATGATGGCAACTGCATGAAAGAACATCACAGTAATGTTTACATGTGCTGCACAGGTCGACCTGTCACAGTGTTTTACATCCACGCTCTCTGTAGTCTAATAATTCTCGGTGCATGATGGAGGGAGTATCAGCTGTGGAGGAATTCAGCCAGGCTATTTTCACTCCGCACGGTGAGGCCCGTTGCTATGGTGTTGCCCATTGGCACCGTTGCTGTGCTGGCATCTCAGCGCGGGGTGTGGCGGGCTGCGTGACGAGCGGCGCCATAGATCCACTTCAGAGTGACTCATATCCTCAGAGCTCTGCTGCCCTACATCTGAGTATGCATGCACACACCCACACACACACACACACACACTCACACACACACAGTCGTGTTTCCATCACTTCAGAGGACATTACATTGACTGACACTCATTTCCTGGAGACTTGTACTAACCCTAAATGTAACCACTGCAGGGCTAACCCTGGCCCTAACCTAACCCTTCATCCTAAGATTTAATGATTCGTGTTATGGGGACTTACATTTTGTTCCCATAAGGAAGGCGAGTCCTCACAATGTGACTGTACAAACAAATTTATGTCCCCACAACATGAACAACATTGTGTTGTGCACATTCATTTGCAGAGACTAACCCAAATCCTAACCCAAATCCTAACCCCAACCCTTAACCTTAACCTTAACCTTAACCTTAACCTTAACCATATCCAATTCATTCTGAACCCATAATCCTCACCTAACCTCAGTTCACACCTTACCCCTAATCTTAACCAGGACCTCAGAAATGTTTTGCCTTCGTTAGGACCAGGCTTTGGTCCCCATGAGGACTGAGGACAAGGTTGGTGTTTATACCAGATACACACACATACACACACAGCACACATTCAACAATGGTGTGTAAGCAATAGAAAAGTGAAGGTGAAAAATACTTCTGCATGTCTGAGGTGTGTTAATTTGAATACGTCCCCTCGTCTACATGGTTCACATTACTAAACGCGATTATTGGCTGGTGATAATTCAACACCTTTACGCGTCTGCAAACGCTTTTTCCCCCTTGATGTCTGTGCCGGCTGAGGCTTAGGGAACACCGGGATGTTTTTTGCATATCACGTGATTAAATGAGGAAATGTGATATGCAGACAGAGTGATTCCCTGCTCACACCTTTTGCGAAGGTACTTGCTGAGTAAAATGGACGGCTTTTAATGGATTTGGGTTGACAGGGAGTGTAGTGTTATTGGTAAGAACAGGAAGGTGTTGCCTGTGGAGCTGTGATTAAGTTAGATCGGAGGAGGAGGAAAGTAGGTCATTGGGCCAGCAGGTCAGTGAAGCACAGATGACATCACAGTTATACAACCTCTGCTCTCACGCTTACACAACGCTCGCTCTGCTGCAGCGACTGCTGCAGCCGCTGCTGATGCACGAGTGGCAGTTAACATTTTCCTTCCTCTTCTTATTTTGTTCTTATGTCATTTTTTTTTTAAATTTTCTGGCATCCTGTGGGGTTTTTTTGTGCCTTTTTTCAGTCTCGATCTGATGACTGTATCATGTTGATCAAGATGCTGTGAAGCAGAAATACAAATACTTCTGTTTTTCAATCAGTAGTTATTGTGGAGATTAAGCTCTTTATTTGAACGCCCCACTCCCTTTAAGATGTATTTGACTGCTTGTGTTGACAAAACACTAATCTTAGATAAGGCGCCCATTCTCTGTAGATTATCTGTGTTTTAAGAGTCACATGAAGTGAGCAGTAAAATAACAATGCATAGCTGAAAGTCAATGGGCCACGATGAAACCTACTCCTCCTTTTACTGTCATTTTTTCCCTTGCGTGTCTTAGCATGAATGTGTTAATACTCACAGCGCTGACTTCCTTCCCTTGTTTTGACGAATCTGGCAGTGAGTTAATTTAAGACTCAACATATCCGACTGGGGTTTCCTTCACACATATGCTGTAAGTCAATTGTTCGTAATGACACAAATCAGAAATAATGATAACAGAACTCAATTTTTGTGATCTGTTTAGTAGCTTGGTTTGGCATTTTGGGGACTTACCTTGAATGTGCATTTGTGATTTTACCAGTTATCAGTCTTGCAGGTGTGTCTTATGCTGTTTGGCTTAAGATAAGATATTCCTTTATTCGTCCCTCAGTGGGGAAATTCACTATAACCAAATGCTGCTCACAATAACAGACATCAATTGAACTTTTTTGTGTATATACTAGCTAATATGACTTTAATATAAATCCCCCAAATATGAAAAACTAAAACATGTGTATGGTATGAATGGAAATGTCATGTGCACCTTGATACGCGGAGAGTAACACTGAAGGGATTTTCTCACCAACACAAATAGGCCATCATGATGAGAAAACTTCCCACACAGGTTGTGACGGTAATTGGTTCATGAAATAAATGGGTCAAATATTTAGGGTAGAGACCCAGGGGGGGCCTTCTCATTTTAATTTGCTAATCTATTGTAGGCCTACCTGCGAAAGGAGAATGATAGAGTCAGGCGATGGGACGAATACATCGGCTGTCAATACGTCGTCACAGCACCTGCACTTTCACAGAAATGTGATCCCAAACCCCAAAATAAATTCTGCTGTATTGCTCAACTGTACTGAATACTGCAGATGATACCTTTAATAAAACCCTAGATATTTCCTAAATGTTATGGCAAACATTAATCACCTCCAATGACTTGGACTGACTACAGTTTTGGTGCGGATGGTGGTAGCTGGTCACTTCGGTAAGGCCATCAGGAAATGGCTCGCTCCAGTACCAAGCTGTCCATTTCGACTTCTGCCAACTGTTCAAATCAAACTTCTTCTTGGAACATTTTACTAGTACTCATAGAAAATTGAAAACCATTGTCCACTGCCTTGTCTCTTTGAGCTCCACTGTGATCACATCATATTAGATTCTCCCATATTGACCTCTACCAGACCCTGGCCCTTATTTTTTTTTTTCTATTTTGGTTCAGATAGTAGCTAAAGTTGGATAATTGGACTGAGAGACAATGTGACTTGTAGCTGCAAACTCTCAGTCTGACTGCTGCATCACTTTGAGTTTAGCTCGGTTGTGAAAGCGAAGGTCCGTCACAGTGCATCAGGGGATAGCTGGCCATCTGGAGTCGTAGGAGATAAAAACATGTCCCATGCTGTCTCCCATATTAGTCTGGCCAGGCAGCTTCATATGTGTGGCAGTGGGTATAATTACTCACATGTCATGCCTCCATCTTCTCTCCATAGCCAACCTCACTGGTCTGCTGTATTCTATCTTTCATATGCTGGGCTGACTTGCGCAGCATAGCAATAAATAGATGTCCCTTTTTCAATACAGTACAGCGTGTACTTCTGGCCTAGTATTGCATTACTAATGAGTATGTGCCGTTGACACTGCACTTCATTGCGTCCTCAACAATACACCTGCCAGGCATGAAGTCGATCGGATGACTGGAAAATCGAAGGACAGACAGATAGAGACAATTTTAGTTTGATTACAAAATGAGATATTCGACTTCACTAAGGACAACATGTGTGTTTTTCTAACCTCTTACAGGCTCAGATGTTGCTGCCATGTGCCACATTCACACCCGAAGCAGACGAAAACCTCTGAAGGACTTCTTGTCAACTTTCTGCCCTCTGACCGAGGAAACTGTCAGTGACTCTCCTCCAAGACTCACAGAGCTCCACCACCATCACCACAGTGTGTCCACACAGACCCCACCTTCATCCAGCAGCACCTTCCTCATCCTCTCACAGGACTGGCTGTACTGTCAGTAAGGTAAGATTTGATTTTACTATCTGATTTGATACTGTTTTGAATCACTGGGAGGTGTTGAAGCTGTTGCATGTTGTCATTTAACTTGGTCTTCTTTCCTCAAAGGTTCATTCACAAATGTCTACCTCACGATTAAAAGACCCCTCTCGAACACCGCGGCCCTGAACAGGATACAAAATGACCTCGAGCATTGACCGGTGAGTCCAGTGTTTTGATTTAACTGCTGTTTTTGTTATTCAATTTATTCATAAAAGATTATTAGAGAACGAATATTAACGGATCTTCTCTTGTTTGTTTGCTCTGCAGGGATGACAGCAGTATCTTTGATGGGTTAATGGAAGAAGATGAAAAGGACAAAGCAAAACGGTAAGAACCCTGTGGCTTGTGTTCACATCCAAGACATCCAGTATTTTTAAAAACATCCTCCATGATATTACAAATTTCATATACTTCATATACTCTTGTCACAGTGGAGAAAAAAACCCACTAACACCCACAAACATGTGGCTGGCTACATCACAGTGTCCCATTGTAGTCACAACAATGCAGCTTTCAGCAATGTCCCAAACTTACTGTGTGTCCTCAAGAGAAAAAGTGTCGATCATCTAATTGTTTCTAAACCCACAGTGTGTCCCGAAACAAGTCCGAGAAGAAACGCAGAGACCAGTTCAATGTCCTCATCAAGGAGCTGGGCACCATGCTGCCGGGCAACACCCGAAAGATGGACAAGTCCACTATTTTGCAGAAGAGCATCGACTTTCTGCGCAAACACAAGGGTGAGGAACTGTCATTTCAGACACATCACCTATTTGTCATAAAGACACAGAAAGCTTTTCGTTACCGTCTCCATCCAAACCTGTTTGTTGATGCGTGTCGTGTCTGCTTTATCAGAAATCGCCGCTCAGTCAGAGTCAACGGAAATCAGACAAGACTGGAAGCCTCCTTTTCTTAGTAATGAAGAGTTCACTCAGCTGATGTTGGAGGTGAGCTCAGAGCACTGCTAAACATGGAGTCCAGTGGTCTTTACATGTTCTATTTTTGGTCACATGCAAGAATGTGAGTGAATTGAAAGAGTATATTTTGTTTCTGTCAGGCATTAGATGGATTTTTCCTTGCAATTATGACCGATGGGAATATAATCTATGCCTCTGAGAGTGTGACGTCTTTACTGGAACACTTACCTGTGAGTATAATGTAAATTAATGATGAGTCAATATTACAGTTTTAAATATTTCAAGTCTATAACGATGCCCTGTGTGTTACTCATTAGTGTTAATATATAATATATGTTATGTGTTTCAGTCTGATCTTGTGGATCAGAACCTGTTGAACTTCCTGCCCATGGGGGAACATTCAGATGTATACAAGGCTCTGTCCTCTCATATCATGGAAGGAGAGACACTGACGCCCGAATATCTAAAAAGTAAGTGCAATCCTTTATTTGTATCTGGGCATTTCCATTTATCTTAATGTATCATTATATATTTTTTGGAATATTTACTCATCTCAAGTGCCAACTCTTTTCTTCAGTTGTTATTTTCAATGCTATGATTTTTCATTTTCCAGCAAAAAATCAGCTAGAGTTCTGTTGCCACATGCTCCGAGGGACGATCGACCCCAAAGAGCCTCCTGTGTACGAATATGTCAAGTTCATTGGAAACTTCAAATCCCTGAATAATGGTGAGTCACACTACCCTGCACAAATTGTCAGAGCCTCGAGCTGAGCTTTCTGGCTGTGTACTTCATGTGCTGTTTTCGTTCGTCACCAGTGCCTAACTGTACACGGAATGGTTTTGACGGAGTGATCCAGCGATCGCTTCACTCTGCCTTTGAAGACAGAGTGTGTCTCATTGCAACTGTGAGGCTTGCCAAACCGCAGTTTATCAAGGTAAGAACCATCAGCCGTTCTTCCACTTCTCACTTCTCCTTTTATATGGTTGACACACATTCAGTTTCGTGCCTCAGTGTTTGAAAAAAAGTAGTTTTAATCAGGACAGAACTCAACAGTAACGGCTGCCCAGTTACCCCAGGCAAACACATTTGGGCTCCTGTCAACCATTATGTGCAGTCCCCTGTTGCCTCTGTTGGCAAACACTTTCCCTTTGTTTAAAAACACTTTATCCCTTTGTCTCTTTCCCACTGTGTGAAATCTTTCTTCCGGCCAGTTAAAGTGCTACTGTTGGTTTTTATTTAGTATGTTGGAAACTATGAGTGTTAAATAATATCAAACAATGACCCATCAGCATCGTGGAATAATACACAACACAGTGGAATCAAAACTGAGACAGTTTGAACCTGAATGAAACTTCATCATAACTTGTGATGCAAAGTAGTTTAGTATTTATATTTTTCGAATGAATATCGATAATGTCTGAATATTATGTACACTTCCTTCTTTATCCCTCGCAGGAGATGTGCACTGTAGAAGAGCCTAATGAGGAATTCACCTCCAGACATAGTTTAGAGTGGAAGTTTCTCTTCTTGGACCACAGGTACACTCCTCATTTCAGTGTGTGTTTTTCACTGTGTAAAAATAGATTTTATGCTTTACTGTTCCGGTTTCTGTTATTTATTTTTGTATTACCAAGGGATCATTTATTAAAGGTGACACCTAACCTGTTTGGTTAGTTTCAAATTCAAACACTAAGTGACACAGTAACTATCCTATGATACAAAATGCCCCTTTTTTGGTCTTTTTGTATCTGTTCATCACTCTCTATAATATACAAAAGGACTTAACTAATAATGATCATATTCAGTCATTTCTTTGTTACTCCAGGGAATATAAATAAACACATAAAGGGCTGTAAAGTGACATCACCAAAACTTTCTAATCAATGAGTTACCCAACTGCTTAATTATGTGGTACTCGCAACACACTTTTTACATCTGACGAATGGCCAGTACAGACTGCAGGACGTTTGGCACGAATTTCACATTTCACATATATCCCTTGCTGTTATTCATGTATCTCTATTACTCTGCACTTTACCGCATTTTCTTGTCTCAGGACTTGTGTGGTTATGAAAAAAGTAATTTGTTCACAGGGCAGTACGAGTACTTTCACAGAGAAGAAGGTTGTACAGAGGTCAGTCAATGACTTGGCTCAATAACATGTTCTTTGTTTGCTCAGAGCTCCACCCATCATAGGTTACCTTCCGTTTGAGGTGCTGGGTACGTCAGGATATGACTACTACCATGTAGACGACCTGGAGACACTGGCCAAATGCCACGAACACTGTGAGTGTGTCTTTCTCAGACCTCATTAAAGTGAGCTGATCTCCTGTATGTTTGTCAGCTTCTTACTGAACTTCACCTCCTTGTGTGTATGTAGTAATGCAATATGGCAAAGGAAAGTCCTGCTACTACAGATTCCTCACCAAAGGGCAGCAGTGGATTTGGCTTCAGACCCACTACTACATCACCTACCACCAGTGGAACTCCAGACCAGAATTTATTGTCTGCACACACACTGTTGTAAGGTAGGTGAAAGACAAGAGGAGAAAAACACATATGTCCCACAATCCTCCACTTTAATCACAATGTTCTATACACACAGTATGTAAGAGTATTTCATTCACTGTCTTTGCTCTGCAGTTATGCTGAAGTAAGAGCAGAACAGCGAAGAGAACTTGGAATTGAAGAATCACAACCTGAGATCACGGCAGACAAGGTGAGACTTACATTGTGGGATGATGGATGGGTAATGTTCGGAAACCCAGAGCTGACACTGACTACAGTGACTTTCTCCCTCACCTCACAGCAGTCCCAGGATTCAGGCTCAGAGTCTCAGCTCAACACGTCCAGCCTGAAGGAAGCTCTGGAGCGATTCAACCATAGCAGGACCCCCTCGGCCTCATCCCGCAGCTCACGCAAATCCTCGCACACCGCTGTGTCCGACCCAGCCTGTAAGCAGCCTCAATGAGGAGCTGTTCATTATCACACCATGTGATGCCATAACAGGGCATCTCTATGACTGATGCTATTGTTTATTAGGTGGTCTTTTTCTTTTTTCCTTTTCATTTCCTTTTCAGCATCACAGATGAAGCTTCAGGGTGACCGGAGTACACCAGGCCGCCAGTCTGTCTCGGCTGTGGAGATGACGTCACAACGAAGATCATCTATCAGCAGCCAGGTAAGTGAAGGGACAGGAACAGAGTGTGGTGTGAAAAGGCTTTAACCAGGGATAAAGAGATTCAAACTGTTCTTCACCCTTTCGTGTTTGTCGTCTGTATTAATTCTACCAGCAGTCAATGAGCTCCCAGAATACAGGACAGAACATGGCGCCATCCATGGTTTCACAACAACAACAGCAGCAGCAGCAGCAGCAACAACAGCAGCAGCAGCAGCAGCAGCAACAACAGCAGCAACAACAACAGCAACAGCAGCAAACTCAACAGCAACAACAAGCTCAGACCAGCGGCCAAGTAAGATATTTATCTCATTACTTTTAAAGCCTAATTCATGTTTTATCTTAAGAGCCAGACAGACAGTTTTTCAGTGGAGAATCATTATTGGATTTATTCTTTGATAAAATTTAATATAATTGTCAAAGGCATATGATGGTTATTTATTCCCACTCACAGTCGATGGTACAGTTCTGCAGCCAGCTAGAAGCCATGCAAAACCTGAAAGAGCAGCTGGAGCAGAGGACCAGGATGATCGAGGCTAACATCCAGCGACAGCAGGATGAGCTGCGTCAGATCCAGGAGGAGCTGCAGAGAGTGCAGGGGCAGAGCCTGCAGGTGAGAGCTGCTCAAATGTGTGGACATACCACACAATATATCTTTGCTTTTCTTTTATTATTGTTTTCTTTATTTGATGTATGGATGGATGTTTTGCTGGCATAGTTTCAGAATCTGTGCTGTATGTTTCAGATGTTCTTGCAGAAAGGAGCTGGAGGACTGAATCTGAGCTCTGTTCAGATGGCGCAGGGGAACGCTGTGCAGCCGGGGGGGACGCTCAGCATGCAGGGCCAGGTGGTGTCTGCAGGGCCTCTACAGAACAGCATACAGCAACAACACGCTGTCCAGCCCCAGTCCCAGCAACAAACACTCCTGCGGGAACAGAGCACAGCACTTTCACAGGTCAGACATACGAAATAATTTTCCTCTTCCATTCATTAAACATATCCAACACAGCCACTCACTGACACATTTAATTTATAGCTTCATTTTGTTTCTTATACAACCCTGATTCCAAAGACGCCATATCTTATCGCTGTCTTATCTTTTTAACATCTGCTCTATTGAAAACAGTACAAAGACAATATATTTAAAGTTTGACCTCATCACCTTTATTGAATCTTGTAAATATCTGCTTATTCTGAATTTGATGGCAGCAACATGTTTTAAGCAAGTTGAAACAGTTGCAACAAAAGACTGAAAGTTGTGGCCTGATCCAAAAACACCTGTTTGGATCATTGCTCAGGTAAACAGGTTCATTGGTAACAAGTGATAGGATCATGTTCACCACTTCACATGACTGTATAATTGATGTTACTACATGGGCTCAGGAACACTTTGTAAAACTGTTGTCAGTGAACACAGTTTATTTCAAAATGATTGCATTTTGTTTTTATCCATGTTTTACACAGCGTCCCAACTTTTTTGGAATCAGGGTTGTCGATTTCAGTTTGCCATAGATCATCGTCATCACTTACTCTGGTTTTGTGTATTTCAGTCTCAGCGGTCATCTCTCACTCTGCAGCCTCAACAAAATCCTCTGCCTGCATCTCTCTACAACACCATGATGATCCCTCAGCAAAACGCAACGAACGTGGTCCAGATCGCAACGAGCCTGGCTCAGAATACTGGACCCAACACTCCTGCTGTGGCTACATTTGCACAGGACCGTGCAGCTCAGATCAGGTGTGCATCTTTATTTGAAAATGTTTTTACAGCAGTTCCATTTGTGCAATATTGAAAACAAAGAAATCCTCTTACTTTCTTTCCACATTCCTTTGCCCACTTTCTGTCTCTTACAGGTTTCCTGCAGGTCCTCAGCTGCTCACCAAGCTAGTGACGGGGCAGATGGCATGTGGGGCAGTCATGGTCCCCACAACCATGTTTATGGGCCAAGTGGTGACGGCCTTCGCTTCTCAGCAGGGCCAGACCCAGACCATCAGCATTTCCCAGCAGCCACCACAACAGCAGCAACAGCAGCAACAGCAGGAGCAGCAGGTCCAGCAGCAACCACAGGTCACAGCCATGCAGCCAGGGCAGGCTCCACTGGCCCAGCAGCAAACACAGTTCCTACAGGTAACACTCATGTTGACATGTGAACATTTAGGCTGCACTAGGTTGGATTAGTATAAATTCAAATGGCTTTACTTTATCAAGATATTTGTTTGTTTACCTCTAAGTATCACAGTTGTCTTCATTCACAGCAGCTGCTTGTTTTCCAACTCAGTGGCTCTGAGGTGGGCGTGAAAAAGTGGTGTCAATCAGTCGTAATTTCAAATGTCCAAACTAAAATCTTGCCTAATGCAGTTTCAAGTAAAGTGGCTCAACTGGTTGATTTCCTTCGTAAAATCTAGCTAATGGATGTTTTTCCCGTAAGGCTCCTCGGCTTCTTCATGGAAACCAGTCCACCCAGTTGATCCTGCAGGCAGCGTTCCCTCTGCAGCAGCAGGGCACCTTCACTGCCACAAGCCAACAGCAGCAGCAGCAACAGTTACAACAGCAGCAGCAGCTACAACATCAACAACAACAACAACAGCAAAAGCAGTTACAACATCAACACCAACAACAGCAGCAGCAGAAGCAGGTACAACAGCAGAAACAGCAACTGGCCCCTCACAGGGCAGATAGCTTGTCTGATCGCTCTGCTGCGCAGCCACAGTAGCTGGTTAAAGCCAATCAGAAGTGTAGTGAGCCAAACCCACACGTGGGTGTCTTCGTGACGGGGGTCTAAAGAGGAGTTCTGCTGAAAGTGCTGCACTGAGACCAGGCCTCAGAGGCTGAGAAGTGACTGGATGGGCAGGTTGTGGCTTCCCTCCCCTCACAAGGATCTTTTGCTGTTTGCACTTTAAGTCCTGAGCACAGAGTGCTGCAGAGAACCAGGACTGGGCCCGCTGTGGCTCTGGCAGTAGGCTTTGGCTCCGGGTCAAAGTCTTTTCTCAAAGAAAACAGGGAGCCACAATCCCTGTAATGGACTCCCCCTCACCCCCTCCCCTGGCCCTCTCCCTGTGTGTTTAGTGTGCGTGTGTGTGTGCGCGTGTGTGTGTGCTCAAGTCGCCCTCACAGGATTATTTTATGCAGAACTCTCCAGTTAATGCAGCGAAGCTTCTATCAAGCTTCAAGGACGTCCTGCAGAACAGCCAGAGGCTTGTTTGTTTTGGATGTTTTCTCCTATTCTTGTTTTTCATGTAAAAATAATTATGGGCCAGAAAATATTTTTAAGAATGTGGTGTAGATTGAACTTTTATTGTACAGAACATTATGTGTAATATATTATGTAAATATAATGAAAAAGAAAGAACTAATATTTTATATGATGCATGAATTGAAATGCGTAGTCTGTTATTTGCAGCTTTGAATATGCTTTTTTTCTAGTACTCTAAGAAAAAAAGATCTTAATGCTCAGTGGCTGATATTTTCACAGACTTCCTTTCTCCTATGGGATGTGTTTGTGTGTCTGCATAGCAGACAATGCCCATGCTGCTTGTTGTGTCACAGTTTGTTTAATCCTTGACCCACATTTTCACAGAAATTCATAAAAATGTCAAAATGATTCAGAAATGTTTTAAAGTATTTTACCTTTACTAAACTCAAATTGAGTCAAATATTGTGAATGAAGACCAAGGTTAAGTTACTTGTACGCAACAATAAGATTTGCCAACCACATCATTCAGATTCTTGGCTCTTCATTTTTAGCACTTCTACTGAGATCCCTCCATTTCAGAGCCAATTTATGAATAGTTATCCTTGAAATATACTGGAGTATTAAAAAAATGTAAAGTCAGTCCTTTTAACCTGTGGCTAATTTTCAAATGATTTCCTCATTAGCAGCCTTATCATCCAGCTGGACTCTGGTTCACAGGTTAAGGAGAGCAGCCCAGACGTCCTCTCCTAGTTCTTTCTGGGGGACCTCCTTTCGGTCTTGTGTGAGCTGCAAGAGTCCCAAACCACCTTAACTAGCTCTCGGAGAAGCGATAGCTCGGCACAGAGGTCCCCTCATATCTCTGAACTCCTGCACTAATGGGAAGAGAGAGGCCAGCAGAGAGCTCAATTAGGCTCCTGTCATGCTTTGATAAAACAACTTCATTACTGAGGCCAATTCATCTAAATCTTGTTGTAATTCTCTGCATGTTCAAACACCACTAGGGGGCGGTAGAAACAAGCTGTGAACCTGACATTGACGTCTTATCACCTTCTAAGTTGAAATGGTGAGATTGTTCGCAAACAGTTGCCTGTTTACACATCAAGCAAATGCTGTGGCCAGATCCTCACAAAACACATGCAGAATGGTTGCAAATTCCCAACTATGATAAATTAGAAGTAAATACTTTGATGAGCTTTTTGATAGTTGGAACAAACCTTCCTTATTTTGCACCATTTGAAAACAGGGACCACCACCATGTCTACTGAATGAAAGACACTGTTGTCAAACTCGCTGTGACATTGAGGAGATTAGAGTCTGACTGCAGACGCTGCAGACCCCCTACACATTCTGGTTTAGCAGGCTCGCCTGGCAGCCTCCTCACCATCTGATCTGATTCACTGTCAGATGGTATCAGGCGAACAGCTCAGCCCGTTCTGAGCTCAACACATGGCCACTGTGTCTGGTGAAAAACATACAGTCAGTTTTCGACCACTGGCCCAAGGCGTCTGATGACATGTGCACTTACAGTGTGCATCTAGTCATGTTTGAACAGTAAACCCAGTTTAGCACAGACGTCCAATAACTTGAAATTATTTTATGTTGAAGTCAGAGTTACATGTATTGGTATATTTCAAACCTTCAGTCCAAAGCTGAAAGAGTAAAACATTAATCATCCACTGTGCAACATGTGAGTGATGCCGCACAGAAGCTGTGTTTGGTTAAGGCCTGGCCTTGAGTAGCAATGGACAAATGCTATTAATAACTCATTTGCTTCTCTTTGCTTTGGGATATTGGAGCCAGGAGTTGGCACCCAAGCAGCCTTTAACAGGTTAAAGCTACTCAATTTGGGTTTGTCAGGGTAGATATCACGTGTAAACAGCTGCTGTTTCTACTGCGACATAAGCCCAACTCAGCTTGTGTGTTTGAACATGTAGAAAATTGATTTTGATATTAATTACTTCCTTGGAATTACGATAACTTCAGTTAGACTCAAAAGTTACAGTTTTAAATGTTCAGTAATTGAGACTGTCACTTTATTACAGGACTGCTCCCATTGTGTATTTCAATTTCTATTCACACATTTCAGAGTATGTTTGACTCGCATCATATTTATGTAATTGGTCTTTCTTTAAGTGCTTGTTGGCTAAAGTTGTCCTTCCATGACTAACAGGTTATTCTATGATACATGCCCATGTGGAGTATGTAGTTCCCTTTGGAGCTGTCGTCAGCCAACATTAGAGTTGCTCACGTGTTATATCCAGTGTCAGTGTTACATCATGTTTGAGTATGATCGCTCAATTCATCCATTCACGCATTTCATTTTTCAAATTGCAATTAAGACATCTAAAGTACTGTATGAACATTATTGAGGTGGGGAGAGGGGATGAACCTTATGTTTGACTTTTTAAGAGAGCAAGAACCCCTCCAGGGTTATTAATACTCAGTTTGAAAAAAACAAAACAATCTCCTCCCTAATTGCTCAACTCAACCGGATTTTCAGCTTAAAATGTTAATGGACCAATACAAGTTTCAGTTCAGTTAGTTTTTTTTTTATGTTAAGAAAAAACATACATAACCCTCCCTTTTTTTTGACACCACCTTGTCCTCTGATAACTTTCATACAGTCCCTAATATCAGCTGTGTTGTTTCTGTGCTGCATAAAGTTCCATAAAGATGCATCTAGTTAGAGAACAGTTAGACTTCATGTGCACAGCGTTCCTCTCTTCTTTAAAACCAGTTGTGGTGCTGCAACACATATCAATATTTAAATAAGACAGATGTGTAATAGGACATGCAGTAAATAAGAGAACTAATTATTTTTCTATTGCCAGAATAAACCTCTTTAAGCCAGAACATGTACATGACATCAAACACGACATGTTAAAAATCATGGAACATGAAGGATCTAAACGAACTGTGACACACACACACACACACACAAAGGCTGTTGAACTTATTCCCCCCAGAAAGAGCTGGTTACCTGTGAGTTCATGGTTATGCAAAGACTTTGTATCAAATTTAAGGGTTGTTTTGAATCTTCGCCAGTCAAATTTTCTTTCATGCTGGAAAATTATTGAAATTGACACAAGGTTTTTACAGGATGGCACTAAGTTGTTAGTCGGTCATCGCCAAGTCACAAAAACATGAGGGAAAATGTTTTGTTATCCAAAGAGAGGGAAACCCCCGAGAACGAGCCCTACATGAAAGGACACAGTGCATTGTGTTAAATGTTGTGTAGTTCTGATGTACACACTAGAAACTCTGAATGTCTATCAGTGATCTCTCTCTCCGTTTTCAGTTCATGTTTGTGTGGCGTTACTTTTTGGCTCATGAAATGCACTGCAGCAGGACGCTCACCTGTCGTCATTAAAGGGTTAATCCACACTGAATCCCACAGGCTGTGGCCGCACCTGAGTCAGTGATGTCAGAGCAGGTGACTCTGATGTCGCTGATTCAGGTGGGGCCTCAAGTGTGAGATGCTTCAATGTGTCAGTCCAGATATCACAGCAGGGTTGGTTTGAAATGTTTGGAACCATTTTCCCTTTCTAAGTTGTAACTCATGGCTTTATTAATGGTTAGTAAATCATTTACTACTGCTGGATGAGCCATCAATAAAAAGCAACTGTTAGGTGGTCAGGCTGTGAAAACGTGCATCGCCTTGTTATACTGTTTCACCACTTATTTATAAAAAAGGGAGAAAATGTTTTTAACAACTTCATAGCTGCTGACTTAATGGACTTAATGGATTTCCCCACTGTGGGACAAATAAAGGTTTATCTTATCTTAATGGATTAAAACACTTAATGACTTATTAGCATGTGTTATTGTATTGTTACCAAATTCAAAGAGTAAATACAGTAGAATTTTCAACAACCTGCAATTTACCTTCAATGAAAATAATCATCAGTTGAAGGTAAATTGCATGATGATTATTTTCATTGTTCAGTTATCTGACACTTACATTCTCTAATAATCAGTTGGTCAATTTAATGTCAGAAAAAAAGACCTCAAGGTTCAAACATCTTGTCTAATATATTTGATTATTACAATGACATAAAAAAGTCAGCAGCAGCAAATGTTTGATATTTCTGCTTAAAAAAAATTGAATTAATTCTGCAGGTTACCAATAATCTTTCCACCTGAGCAGTCATTAACTATTAAGAAAGCCATTAGTTGCAACTCCATTTTAAAAGTTGCCCTGTTTGACTCTGCACTACATGCATCGCTGTAAATCACCCCTGAAATATGATCATGTTCAGTTTACATCCTCCTGCTCTGAGGCTAAAGGATGGAGGATTCAATTTGCACTCTTCACATCCACTACTGCCCCCTGCTGTTCAGTTAGAGGCCCATTGATCAAACATTATATTAGACATGATGTGAAAAAGGCCCCCTGCTGTGTATGTGTCTGATTGCACTTTCTCAGTAAACAATCCCACAATGCATCATAATTCTGGCTAAAAGCACTTTTCACAGGTCGTGTTCCTGCTGCTTTGTATTTATTTCTTGAGCCAAACTATTCATAAATTAAAACATAACCTTTTAAGGCAAATGTATCAATCATTTGCTCCCCTTCAGTTTGAAAATAAACTGTAATGAAATGTTGACTCTCATTGCTTCCTTCATTCACTTGATGTACGAGAGGGTGTTTGTTGCGTTCATCAGCTCAATCCGGCACAAATGATTAGTTTAGATATCAGAGAACACATGAAACATTTTTATTGGGTGCTTTAGATTTATAGGCGTTTCAACCGACCTGTATCACAAACAGAAGTATTTCACAGCTGGGCTCAGCCTGTCAAATATTGACAACGCAGCTTTAGCCTGTTCACTTAAAAAAATATTTCCATTCCTTGTTTACAGTGACGACCCCCGTCCCCTTCTGTTTATACAGTACATGTGCTTAAAAAGAAGAAAGAAAAGGAAGCTAAATAAATAGATAGTTTTAAATAAAAGGTGAAACGTAGGCTTGAATTACATTGCCGTGTTCAGGTGTCGTCGTAGCTACAACACAGCTGCTTATGGCAAAAAGGAGTGACTTATACTGACTCATCTACTCTGTACCTGATAGTCATTGATTTTTGTGAAGAAGGTAGGCAACAAGGTTCATACTGGCAATGGCTTTAATCACTAAGGAGGTGTTAACGTGTGGGAGAATCTGTGGAGGTGATTACTGGCTTCAACCTGATCCATGTTTTGTTCACTATCGGGACCTGAAACTGGAAGCAGGAAATCTCAAGTACACCGATTAAAATCTCCCAATATGTGATTTTCTTTTTTTTGGAGAGGAGCACATAAGCTATTTTAAAGCTGTGGTGTAGCTCTCTGGGTTCTGGACCGACACAGATACTAGAACAGAACTGTGGTGACACCTGCACGCAGAGGTATTCTAGTGGTTCAGCTCTGTTCCTGTAGGAGACAGAGGGTTAACTAAGGGAAATATTTCATAGATCTGCCTCAAATAAAATCTCAACCTCAATCAGTTTCTTAATTATGTGCTGTTGGATCAGCTTCCCCACTGTGGAAAATTGTAGTCTTACATAAAGTAGGCCCACTTCTCATGAGGTTTTATTGTAACAAGGGTGGAATAAACAACCAAGCAACTATGTCGTGTAAGAGGACACAGCTCGGTTTAATGTTACTACACCTGACTGCACCCGGGCTCATGTCAAAGTGACAAAAATGAACCATTCAACATTTAAAAACAAATCAGGAAAAAAAGGCTTTTGAAATGGACACGAAATGGTGTCTGACTGAGATGGCTGAGTGGGAGGGAAGTACTGCATGTCCGGCTCCGTTTCTGAGCCACAGAAGCTTTTAGAGATGGTTTGGAGGGCAGCGATCAGTAACAATCCAGTCTTCTTTCTCTCTCATGCTCCTCGTGTTGAGAATACAGCTCTTACAGAGAGATAGAGTCCTGCCTCTCATCTCCGATCTCCCATCCAGCCTCTGCAGACTCTTCTTTAATCATGATTCATGAAAAGTTTCCAGGATTCTGTTCTAGGCTAAATCTTATTCTTCACATCATAAAAGATAAAAAATGATCCGTTAGCCTTAAACAACTACACCTCCCATGATGCTTTGATGTATACTACAGGTTATAAGACTCCTGGGAAATGTTATTTAATGCTAATAAAATAATGTCAAGTATTCAACCTTCATGAGAAAACCCACCGAGGTACCGTTGTACTGCAGCAGAGGCCGGCCAGGAGATGAGGACAGGACTCTAACTTTCTGTTCAACATGTCACACTTTCTGCTGGACACATAAGAGTCAAAACTACAGTCTCTCTACAGCAACTTGACCAAATTTTACACGTATGTACAGAGAAAACCTGAAAGTCCTTCTGCCAATTAAAGTCCAGCTTCAGGCTTGATGAACAGGGCAGAGAAGGCGAACGCCAGAAAAACGATCCCTCCAATGATTGTAACTATAGAAGCAAAACAAGGAAAGTATTTTAATTATGGGGTGGATAATGAGACACACAACCCGTATACATGAAAATAAGTGTTCTGAATTCCTCTCTTTTAAATTTATATCTAAAAGCTAAACAAGAGAAAATAACAAGCATCTGCATCTGCTGCTGTGCTCAGACCACTGGCTGCGAAAACTCATGTGGAATCAGACATTTTGGGCTCCTTATATGAGCCAAAATACTGTGTGGAATGATGGAGGAGGAAGAAGCCGCCACAACCGACAGTAAATTCTGGTTGTTGTAGGTTTTCTACCTTTTGAGCAAAAGGGAATACCACAGTCCACTTCCCCTCTTTTTTCTGGTCTTGTAGGACCAATTTCAAAAATATTTGTGTTTTATTAAAAGACCATCTTTCCAGCCATGAAATACTTCTTCAAAGCTCTATCATTAAAGAAAAACTTGTGAAAATGCCAGGTGGAGTATTGGGGCATTTTTTATATTAAGATAATTCTGTTCCAGCCTGAAGTGGCGTTGGATAGAAACCTGGCAGCGCTCACAGATTTTAGGCAGCAAGATCAGATATGTAGCAATTCAAAATGATGTCTGTGCTGGAAAGCATGTTCCTCAAGTCTGCCAAAAACCACAGCAAATGTCAGACAACTTACTGGGTCTTGTTAAACACATTTTACTTTTTTCTTAACGTGATCTGACCACTGCTCACACTACCTATTAATTCAAGATGTGATATAGTAACTTTTAGAAGTAATTAGAGTACATATTAAGGATGGACTGTACTTTAGAAAATAGATGGAACAAATCTGCTTTTAAACAACGACGACAAAAAACCCAGACTGGATCTCACCTGTTCTGACAGATATTTTCTGGGCAATCATCCTCCCTCCGATCACAGCCAGTCCTGTACACAAACAGTGTCCAAGGGTACCACCCACCGCAACTCCAAATGGATCCTGGGAATTTAGAACAGTATCTTTCACGTTGATGCAATGGAAAATTGTACATTACCTCTCCTGAATATTTAAGCAACAGTGCATCAACACAGCAGTGAGAAGCATTTGTTGTTTGAGCTCTCAAAAAGATAAACAGAGGATTTGTTTTGGGCCACCCAAGGTGAAAATTCAGACACTCACTATACTGCGAGGCATGAAAAGACCTTAAGAGGAAACATGACAAACCTCCCGTGCTGCTAGAATAATAGTGGTCAGCTGCGAGCGGTCCCCCCACTCTGCCAGGAAGGTGAGGGTGAGGGCTTGGATGAAGATGGGTGAGATGATGTTGTGCCACTTTCCCTGAGGAACGGCCGTCCCTGATCCAGCCTCCACATCTGCAGTCCCATTAACCAGCTTGGACCGCTGGAGCTGCACAGACAACAGAGGACAGAGTGATTTAACAAAAAGAAAAAATATTTTGAAAAATTTGAATATTGAAATATGGGAGTATTTTCACAACTGTATTATGTTTCACTATCCTACATAAAGTACCTGCTACAAGCCACACGGAAAATAATCAGAGTGCAAAGTACAGTGATAATACTTGATAACCCATAACAGATGAGAATACCCAAGATAATAATAATAATAATAATTTATGACAGCAGTTAGTTGGCCAGGTAATCAGGCGGAAGGCAGATCCATATGGGAAACTTCACTTTAATCTAGCCGTGGCTGAATCAGTAAAACTCCCATAATCCCATGCAGGGTAGTGATAAAAAAGGCTTTAACACAAGCAATCATTTTTTGAAAATGCCGCAGGTAAGATTAGGAAAAATGAACTTCAGTGAATGAGATTCATTCAAATGCACAATGCTAATTATCAGGCCGACACGTGATATTCTATGTTTCAGCATTTCCTCCTTGCATGTTTAAATACCACATTATCGTCATTTGAGATGCAGCAACACTGTGTTTCCTGGTGATGAAGTAACTTAAAACAATTGCAAGTCAGTAAGAGAACCTGCACTACCAGTCAGATACAGTATCAACTTATCTGAATCATGTACGTCTACTTATTCATACTGACCGAACACCGTGGAGTCGCACTACTTTAACTACTTGTCAGAGGTTGGACTGTAAAAAGTTACCTCTTCATCCTTCTTCTTGATCTCTGCCTGCACCTCCTCCAGCTCCTCCTGCCCCTCATCCGGACTCATTCTCAGCCCCTCTCTCAGCATGCGGACACCGAAGATGGCAAACAGAGCGGTGGACACATAGTATGTGTAGATTCTGGGGATGATGGTGGTGGCATAGCCAAACAGCACTGGGGGACAAGAGAAAAACCACGATCATTAGTAAGCAAGAGATGGTGGAATAACTGTATGTGCAGAAGCAAATAGCTACTAACCAGAAAGACAGGTCATGAGTCCCAGAGCCAGCATAGCACCTGCCAGCACGGTGAGACGGTTGTACCGCATGGCCATGATGGCTGCAATGAAAAATGTCTTGTCTCCCAACTCAGAGACGATGATGACAGAGATAGAGGCCACAAAGGCGTGGATGAAACCCAGGTTTCCTTTGCTGGAGTCATCTTCAGAAACCAGTGGTCCTACTGGATGTGGACTGGAGGCTTTCTGCAGAGAGAGGCAGCACAGAAACACACAGGCTCAGTCATATCACAGTCTATGATCAAACTGTCCTGGTTAGCTTCATGTCCGGGCCGCACGCTTTAAGAACATTATTAGAAATGTCAACAGACCTGGAGGCGACATATTGTCAGTGTCATGCTAACATCCATCTTATCTCACATCAAATATTTGCTTTGCTGGCCATATTCAGAAAGGAGACACCAACTTTACCCACTCGAGTTACACCCGGAACACAATGTAAGCTAAGTTAGCATGTGCTCGCTAGCTAGAAGATGCTAGCTAGGCATCAAAAACAGTGTCCTGCCGACGACGATTAAAGTTTGAACACATAATAATGAAGTTAAATTTCGTACCTCTGCTGGCGGCTGCTCTTGAACAGAAGCTTTGTGCTCCTCTGGAATAGCAGCAACTCCGACCGACAACAAAAACACGGCGGCGAGTGGAAACAAGACGCAGATCACATTTCTGTCAGCCCGTCCGCCGAGCAGGAGAGGCATTATTGCTCCCGAAACACGGACCCAAGACAGCTTGTGCTTTCAAGTTCTCTTCCGCGAATCACTTGATATCATCGGAAACAAAACTGGCTAACTTCATATTAGCAACCTGCTCGATTTGAGGGACTCCTCGCTGATACACGTCACGATCAGACCGACAGAGGCAACTCAGGGCGGAAGTCACAACCTTGCTGCCGCGTTTGGGACAAAACGGAAGATGATGATTGGACCGTGTGAGGAGTGACGTAAAACTGCCGGCTCAGTGATTGGACAGTTGTCTTGTCAGTCACAACATCAAGTACAAAAAGTTCAAAATGAGTTATGGTTAACTGAGTGAAAGAAGTTGTCATGATAGGTTGTTTCACACTACAAGCCATTCAGTATACTAAACAAATCACTTGATCTTTAAATTAAAATGTTCTTAATACTTTCTTAATATTTATTCAATAGTTGCAAGATCCTCTTGCAACTATAAGCCCAAAAAGGTTGGTGATTATTCTACAATAAAAAATGTTAAAATAAGCTTATGAGTTATCTAATCAGTTTTTCAATCATATATATCGCCATCTAGTGGATTCCTCAAATATTAGTTTAGGCTCCAAATATACAGAAAATATAGACAAAATAACTGAAACAAAAGTGTACAGAAAGTTTTGAACCATAGAACAGAGTCCACTCCCAAGCTCATTGCTCCTTTTATTGGCTCTTTGTATTAATTTAATTACAACGAACTTGTTATGTTGTAGTTTGAAATTAAATGCACGGTATTAAAAAACATCCCAATGTTTGCACAACAGCAGGATCTTACTGAAAACGTGAGAAAAAAAACGCTGTTTCACATATGAATGATTTTTGTTGTTGTAATAAAATAACACACTTGTGACATTCCTTTTCTTATTATGACATACGCATGTGTTTGCTGTTATAAAGAGAACATTGGATGTGATGCTGTAACATGAAAAATATTCAGTCAAAGCCTCAATCTGTCTGAGTTTTCTTAATGCTTTGAAGGAACCTTTATGTTATTAAAGAAACATTGGAAGCGTCCTTATTTTAACAACAAGTGACTTGAGATGGCATTCCTCATTGCGTCACATCAGTCTCTATAGAAACAGCTCAACTCTCACCCGGAGAGTTTTTCTGTAAAAAGATATTTCTGCAGCACTGACATGCCTCATATTCACATTTCGAAGCTGTCAAATATATTCAGCCTTGTGCTGTTGGCTATTGAGCAGCTTCACTTCATCAATAAGGTTTTAGGTTTTAGTCCTAGACCTTCAGACGACTGACATTTATCTCAGACATTACAGTTCCCCATAAGGAACGCATACACAAAGTCTTTACAGCACCAATGGAATAAATGCTTTTCTGTGCCTTGGGTATGACTCATATTTGCTTATATAAAGGTCATGACAGAGCTGTGCTGCCAGCGCCTGGTTGAAGAGCACATAAAGGACAACAAGCCACCAGGTGAGGGACAGGCCTCCGAAAACCAAGCCCAATGAGACGTAGATCAGCAGTTCAGCAAAGTAATGCGGACATGACACCAGCTCGAACCAGCCTCCCTGTGGCACTCTGTGAGCCAGTGTCTCCACTGTTCCTGAAAGACACAACAGAAAATACATCAGTCTCTATGTAACTGTGACCTAGTTTTATTTAACTATTCACAAGGTCACGGTTATTATAATTAATATTATAATGTTTATAGACATGACTGCGTGTAATGTAAAAGGTGTCACTCATTGTGATAAATCCACAGAGGAAATCATCACCACTTGTTTTCTTGACTAGAGCTTTCTTTCAACAACATTATTTCCAGCAGCAACAAACAACTGTTTTCAGCAAGTAAACTCACTGTCCACTACCTGGCCAAACGGCAGACAGACAAAGCAAGCAACTAGCTGGTGCATGGTACTTTAGCAAATAGCCAGCAGTAATCAAATACACATCATTGTTAGTGAAAGGCCCAAAACACACAGAAACATTTGTTTTAAGCAAAGACAACTGCACAAGCTTACCCGTCTTCCCAGTCCGAAGCCTGGCCAGTAGGACCATGGATTGATGCTGCATGAGTGAGGCCCCAATAAAAAGTGCACTTCCTGTCACATGACACCAGTCCAGCTGAGAGAGCAGAGTTCCACTTCCTAAAAAGAACAGCACAAACATCAGTACCATGTAGCAAAACCAGTGACTGGTCAATGAATAGAAGACTGATGTCAGTTTAACCTTTTCCCAGATGATCTGAGCAGAGCACCGTCAACCCCAGAGCGACGTAATACCCCAGCCCGAACACATACTGCGCCAAATGTATGGCTCCGTCAGAGAAAACACTGACCAACAGGCACTCCAGCAGCCTCCTGAGGGAGTGGACGCAGAGCAGCAGCTGCACCAGCAGAGTGGACAGCTGTGGGACTACAGACAGCATGAACACCAGCACTAGTATGAATCAAACAGAAAAACACAGGCTAACACAGTGTTGGACTGTCGGCCTACCTTGACCATCGGCGCTCGATGCCCCTGTCAGAATGTCTAATATTGCAGTCAGCCATGACGGGTACGACTGATGTCGGAATGTGAAGTTCAAGTACAAGAACAGAAGAAGACCGTTCCAGGTAACAGAGATGGCGTAGAAGTGCCAGAACCACCTGAAAGACAAACACCCATAAAGATAAAATGTGTTAAGCAAAATTTGCATTTAAATGTATAAGCAGTGGGCTACATTGATTTATAAGGGCCTCACTAGTTTTGTAGACTTTTACATGACGTCTTTGCTGTTTGTTAATGTGGGTCCTTATCAAACACACTCAAACGACTGGATTACATTACAGGTGCCAGCTGCTTTTACTGAGCTTGGAAAATAATTTTTTTCTCATTGTGAACCTGGAATAACACGCAGAACAATCAAAAGCTTACCTTATTTGTTTCATTAGGGCAATTCAATATTTTTAATACAATCTTATTTCACTTCCAGCTGTTCTTGTTTTAGCTGATTCATCTGGGTATGAATCCATGAAGGAACACTTATTACAAGCATTCACACTCAAAATCAATAAAGTTGGAGAGGATACATGTTTTTCACTTGACAGGAAGTGTATGATAAATTGTGAAAAGCTGAAAGATAACTAGTAACTAAAGCTGCCAGAACTGTACTGGAGTAAAAAGTTTTACGTCTGAGATCTTTAATATTATTTCACTTTCAGCTGTTCTTGTTTTAGTTGAATCATCTGCCTAACATTTTAATTACTTTATTTATTCTTAAGTTGTTTTTTTGTTTGTTTTTTACTTTTTAAACTTCCTGCTTCCTTTCGGATCTTTGTTTTATTACTCGTCTATGCTGTGAATGATCTCTTTAATGTATTTCCCAGTCAACATAAAGGATGAATAAATTATACACTTAAGTTATAAACACATTCCGTATATTATAGTTTTCTTAACTAACAGTCACCTTTTCGGGACGTCAAACACACGAAGCCATTCGTCTCTTTTCAGGGTTTGTTTGGTTTTTCCGTATCGGATCAGATCCTGAAAAAACACGTAAACGCGACATGTTTCATATGTTCTCGGCAGCTGTGTTGAGATTTTGTGAACACAGAAAGCTACAAAGAAACACAAAGCCAGAAAAGCCCAGAAAACATCAGCACCGCTCAGACGAACTGAGCTGAAAATCATCTTCCAGCTCCGCACGTTGAGGACGTTGTTTTGTGCAACGCAGAAAAGAGACCGGCGGAAAACAGAGGCAACAGTTCCGGATGAAATTTGACCGCAGGAAATAGCAATTATTATTTAATCATAACAATTTAATAATTTGCATGTAATAAAGTGAATTGTGTTAAAGTCAGTGTCCATGAGAAAAACTTTTGTCTTTGTGAGACTTACGAAACAATGTTGGGAAATGATACAGCAGGTGGCAGCACCTGAATCTCCTGACTCACCTGAATGGAGCATCCCGTCACATACATTTACATGAGGGTAGCAAAAGGTAAATATTCACACTGTTTACATTTTCTACTGAAATTGAAAAATCCTTTTAAACCTCTTTCAGTTTGGCTTTGAACATAAAAAGTTAAATGCAATTCTGGAATAAATATTTAGATTATGGCTGCAACTAATGAAATCATTATAAAATATCATCATCATAAAACAATCAACAGAGTAATCAACACTTAAAATACTCTTATTTTAATTGTTGATTACTCTGTTGATTGTTTTATCCTTTTTTAAAAAAAAAATCAATCTCAGGCATTTAACAACACATTTTAAAAGTCCTTGTCATGCAAAAAAAATGACATTACAGTTTTACTATTATATTTGATGTGTTTGGATTAAGATTCCTCCTGCATTTATGTGTATGTTTCATTTTACTGCTGTAGGTGATTGAGGTTATTGAGGTTTCTTTATATACTGTTTAGCAGTTTAATGCACAGCAATGCATCTATAAAAAGTCAACTTTTCATGAATTCATTCAATGAGGTTTTTAAATAGTTTCAGCCCATAACGGAACACTTAACATTGCTTGTTACTTTTTACTATAAGTTGTTATTATAGACATTGTGTTTTTATTATTGTTTCATTAATTTAAAGCTGCATGTTAATGGTGCGACTGATAGATGTCAACCTTGTTCTAATTATTTTGTTCACTGGTTAGATATAGAGCAATGTATTGTACCTGATAAGTTCGTCATATGTTTGTATGTGAAATCTTTATCTGCACTGCAGATGGTGAGATGTTGTGGATGTGTGTGTTTCATGTGTAAGTGACTGATCAAAGCAATATTCTGGATTCAAAATCTGCATCATTCATCACACTTTGATCTTCTGGACAGTTTTATCAAACATGATGTCTGACCTTGTGGCCCTGGAGCTTCACTCACGCTCGGTTTTTGCTGAGTTTTCTTCTCACAGGTTCATGCGTCTTGTGCGTGTTCCTCCTCTCTACAATGCAGTAATGTGTCAAAGGAAAAGAAGTGTGTTTTTGTGAAAGGCCTTTGAGGCATGAGAGTCCAGGATGCCTCTTAGAGGAGCACAGTATCCTGCCTGAGGAAATGTGGACTGTTTCCTGCTTCCCTCCCTCCTCTGTCCTCAGTGTCCTCCTCTTTTTTAGTGTGCCAAGAGCCGGACCCTCGTCGGGCCCCCTGAAGGCTGTGGTCAAGCTGGTGAAATACCAGAAAATAACATTTGTTTTGCAGAAGATTAAAATCAGTATGTGCAGATTCAGACTCAGTCCAAAGAAAAAGAATCCAAAATATCTAAGAGAAGGTTTTGAGGTTTTAGACTGTTGCCTCTAAAATGTTTCCCCTTTGTTTCTTACACACTGGAGAGTCCAGTTTATTCAGAATCTTAAAATATAATCTGGCAATGTTTTACTGTCACTCAAACACACTAATGGAGAAAAGCATAGAATGCTTGCAGAAGCAGAAACTGTGTGCAACACTTAATGTATGATTTTTTTAAATTCATTTACTGATTGAATTAAATATAGATTTAGTGGCTCTGCAGCCTCCTGTGACAGTATGTTTTTCATATGTTGCTCTGACTTGTGTGTTTGTTCTTTGTACATGTGCATGGCTGAACAAACCAGTTCTTCATCTGGGTGTTCACAGAGTTAATTTCTCACTTTCAAATATATCAGTCATGTGTGCTTTTCCTCTTGTTTCAACTGAGAAGAATGAACACACAAACATCCCCATCTCTCCTTCTGTTTCTCTATTTCTCTATGTCTCTATCTGTCTCTCTCTCTCTGTTTTGCTCTCTCTCTGTCTGTCTCTCTCAGCCTTTTTCTCTCACTCGCCCCCTCTCTCTCCCTTTCTCTCTGTCTCTCTCTCTCTCATTCTTTCTGTATTGAATTGTGGGACACTGACCTTTGAAATCCCCCTTGTGATTTCACAGCATAAACACAAACAGGCCACAACAACTTGCAGCTTCTTGCTTGTGGAGATTTTTGAATAGTAGCTGTTTTCAAATGTGAATTTAATGCTGTATTAAGAGTGTGGTGCAGATAACTGAACAGATATGCAAACAGACCCACCTATGCAAACATATTATTTTCCACAGAACCTCACAGTTTCCTTGCCCATCTTCCCTCCCAAATTCTTTAAAAATCATCTTTATGTTTGTCTTTGTGTGGGCCACAGTTCAAAGCAATCACCTCATGCCCAATGTGGAAAACAAAAGCGAATAGAAAAAAAAATGGAAAATGTTCTCTGTTTCCAGTTTTTCCAGAGGTGTGCTCGGTGTTGGAGTGCCCTCCAGGAAGTGTTGGTTAGCAGGAGGGTAGGCGGCTCGGTAGGCAGGGAGTCCCTGTAGAAGTGACCAGGCCAGGAAACATGTGGATGTAGCACGCAACATAAAACCCCATCATCTCCCCGAACCCTCCTGAATCCATGCCAGCATCAAAACACTCGTCAGGTGAAACACTACATTCATCATGTCGAGGGTGGATTTCAATTCCTGTGAAAAACATCATCATCATCATCTTCATCAGACATGACCTATTTTCCGTTTGTGGACTGGTATACAAACAAATTAAGTTCAAACATAAATGATGATAAAATTGACTAAGCCACGAACTTTGAGGTTCACATAATCTTATTTTTTTTTTAACTTTTTTTTTTTCAGTCAGAAACTACAAGAAATACACTGCAGGTGTTAAAAATAAGGTAGCATTTCTTATAGCTTCTTTTAGGGAAAGTTGCTAAAATCATCATCATTTAATCAAATCCTCATCCTTTTAATCAATATTTCTTATAATTACAATGAATCACATGACTACTTGCTTGTGAAAGAGGTCACCATAACAAGCTTGTAGAGAATTATCACCTACACTTACAGTTCTGTTTTCAACCTTTTAGCGACTTTCAGCTCAGTGTTTTGGTTTTCCAGTTTGCAGCTTTACTGTTCTCTAGAAACTACTACTTTATTTGTCCCAAACTGGGAAAATCTTTAATCAACTCAGAATCCATTAAAGATAATTCTATCTCGACGAGGATGGGATTTGAACCCACGCGTGCAGAGCACAATGGATTAGCAGTCCATCGCCTTAACCACTCGGCCACCTCGTCTCGCATACAAAGAAGTTTGACTCATCAGGTCGTCCATGAATGACATGTGAATCAGCAACTATTTCCTAACCAGTCTGCCAAGTTGTCATTGTTTTTAGAGCTGGTTGTGTGACTTAAAGTGGCGAAAAAAATCTGTTAGAAATTTAAATGTAAATGGAACATTCACTGAATGAACCACCAACCTTCAGGTCACTTGGTTTATTTAAATCTTATTAAAAGCTCCATTGTTTTTTTTCTCTGACACAGAAAACTACAATAAATGTCTATTAATCATTACAGTAATGCAGCACTTTGTTCTTTTGTGGGGAAACTGGTTCCTAAATTTGAAAATAAAAAATTTAAATAAAACCACTATGAATACTTTAATTACTTTATAAAAAGTAACTAAGTATAATTACTCAAGTACTAAAGCCTACCTAACTACAATTTTGATACTTACTTACTTACTTGCACTGTACTCAAATATTTCTATTTTATGCTAATATGCTTTTACTTCTACTCCATTATATTTCAGCAGCAGATACTTTCATTACCCTACATTTATTTTAAAGCTTTAGTTATTCATTTAATAATGCAAAACATAATAGAGAAATAAATTATGATGAATTAGTACAAATAAAACTACCAAGCAGCTTGTGAAGCAGTTAAAATCAACCACACTTTCACCAGCTGCAACATGAAAGTGATATAGCAACAATAATTTTTCATCAAATTATATAATTTATATAAGTGAGACATTCTGCATAAAGAATATTTTTTTCTGTCGATACTCCACGATAACTTTGAGTATAATTTGGTCATGCTTTTATACTTTTTCTAAAGTCTAAGAACTGTCTCCTGTGGGTCAGTTTTCCTGATCACAGCTCAGTGTTTGTCAGCCACAGGTCCTCAGTCTGTCTCCCGCCTGTCCTGGCCGGCAGAGACACACAGAGACTCCTCCCCTGCAGGACTCCCTCCATCCTCAGCCCCGGCTCCAGGGTCACAGCCACACTTTACCCTGAGCAGCCTCCTCTGCTGCCTGCTATCATGACCTCCTCACACTTTTCTCTGGACTGGAATACAAAGCATCAGAAGTCAATGGAGCAGAACTGAGTGTGTAGGATTATTATAAGCTTTGTCTTTCATCACCATTATTATTGGATGTTCATGAGGAGTCTGTCCATGTCTTCTGTCGGATGATGGCTCCGGCAGTCTTTCCTCTACTTTGGATTATTCTGGGAATCAGTTGCGTTGCTGGTGAGAAAATCAATTAAAAATACTAAATAACAAATATTTAAAAACTCATCTTTTACTATTAACTTCAACTTTAATGTTTTGTAATAGAGATCAGTTGACAGTGATATAGGCTAACAAATGTTTTTTTTTTATTTCTATTATTGTCAATCTAATGTAGTTCCCATTTTTTGTGGTTTATGAGCAGCTGCTGGATAAATTTGAAAAGAGTATGAAAAAGTTTTGTAATGTGTGTCAGTTCACTTCTGTTCTCATACAGGCACAATGGGAAATGCTGAAAAAGGAAGGGAAATGTGCACCAAGTTGATAAAGAAGAAAAAGTTCAACCAGACATAATTCAAGTTTATATTAAGAAAAACTAGTGTTAATTCAGGGGTCAGATTTTTATAATGCCTACTTGTTCAGTCTGACTTGTTGTTTTCCATACAATAGACTATGTGCTTTAGGGCCTCACAGGGAGGTGGTGGGCAGCGTGTATCCTCAGAAACAGGAACCCCACCTAGGCCACACTGTGCTCGGCTATTGAGCCTGACCCGGCCCATCTTCCCTTGCTTCCTGTTTTGACACAGCTCCGCCATTTGCTGCAGCAGTGGAAAAAAAATGGCGAGGCAGTTACAAAACACTTTTTTTCTGTAATGCACTTTCAGTTTCTAATTTGCACTTTTGACCTGAATTAATTTCCTTTAAAACATTTTTTAAACACATTGCGTGTGTTTTTGGAAAATCCCTGACCTCTGACCTTTCAGCATAGCTAATATTTCTTAGGGACACACAGAGTGACGCCATCACTGTCGACTGTGTTTGACGTCAATCTCCGCTGTGATTGATGTGTGTTGTTGATTCCTGCAGCCATTGAACTGCGCTTTATGCCTGATCCGCCAACGCTGAACATCTATGGCGTCCACAGATTGAACAAATCTGACAACCTGGAACTAACGTGCAGGTGTGTATAATTGAACCTCACTGACTTCAATGTGACCCAAAGTGCAGTGTTCAAACACGTCATTTTTAATCAATTGATCCAACAGAGGTCGACAGCACCTGAGGTGGACGACCCCTCCCACGAGCACTCGCTTCTCCACCAGCGACTGCAGCGGATCAGGGCTCTTCTGCACGACGCTGAGGATCTCCAACGCCACTGTCAACGAAACCGGACAGTACCAGTGCTCCTACAAAGATCTGAAAGCTGAAGATCGCAAGACTTCAGCAGCGGCTTATGTGTTCGTCCATGGTATGACTCACTTTAACCTTATTTTGCTGTGATTTGTTGTCATGTTGTGTTACACAGAAGAACTTAATGACCAATGTGCTTTGGTAAATATTTTGGAAAGTTGGTTCACAAAGCCACTGTGAGGCCATAGACACTGATCATTTGGTAAAATGTACAGTTCGACCAATCATAATTCACCCTCCTTGCTGTCAGTGTTGATTTAATATTCAAACACATATCTGACGTTTGTGCATTTGATTTGATTCCAGATTACAAGGTGCCGTTTGTGCCGTCTGATAAAGAATACGAGGTGGTGTTCATCCGCGAAGGAGAGCGGGTGGTGATACCGTGCAGGGGCTCGGTGGAGGATCTGAACGTCACGCTGCACACTGTGAGGAAGAGTTGTTTCTGTTCTCCTCTCGTCGTCTCTCAGTGAAATCTGGTGTGGTACCAGATGAGGGGACCACTACAGGACGAAAGGCAAAACAGCAGATAAAGAATTTGGATTTAGATAAGAGATAAGATAAGATAAGCCTTTATTCGTCCCACAGTGGGAAAATTCACATGTTACAGCAGCACAGGGGAGAGCAGCAGTTAAATATTAAGAACAAATGACAGTCTAAAAAATAACAATCTAAAAAAAAGGAGATATACACAAGTTCGCATTACTTATTTACACTTTTGAGTATGGATGTGAAATATAAAATCTGAAATATAAAAATATATGACCAGTAAAAATACACAATGGGCCTAAACTGAGGTAAGAAATGACAGCCTAGATACGGAATATTAAATATTAAGTACTAAATACAGAATATTGCACATTGACTTGGTATTGCACAGTGAGTGGAGTTGCATAAAGAACAGGTATTGCACAGTGACCGGAAACACATCAAAATAAACTAATGTAAATCTAATTTTAAAGGGTTGCATTGTAATATTACATTTCCATAAAATCAAAATCAATGTAAAAGAAATATTCAGACTTTTTTGTCTCTCGTACGGGTCAAACTCCATAAACACAAGATCCTACATTTCCCACAATGCATTTTACCGTCAATAGCCAAAACATCATCAGACTGTGGAAAGCTCATTCTGAGCCATAGATAATAGAGACATTATACAACTAACAAAACTTAAATTCCTTTAAATCATTGGAAATGAACCAAATTTAAATTTATGTTGTTTCAAACAGGGGGGGAAAAGCATGAGTGATATCAGCTCCTCTATTATCAGCTGCTCCATATCAGTTGACTCAATGTGCAGTTTTTATCTTCTTCACACAGCCAGATAAAAGGTGTAAATAAAATGTGTTGACGTCTTTTAAATTCTGTGTTCGAAATCAGTAAATGTCTCTGTCTGTCAGAAGTATCCAAACAAGGAGCTTCATCCCGACGGGAAGGAATCCCTGTGGGACGCCAGGACGGGCTTCACCGTCCCCAGTCATCTGATCAGCTACGCGGGGGTCGTGTCCTGCCAGACTCGTATTGGAAATGAGACGTTCAAGTCCCCCCTCTACATTGTCGCTGTTGTTGGTAAGATGGTAAAAGGTTCATATGACACATTTATGAGTCAAAAGAGTTGAAGTGATCTATGTTTTATTGAATCTAAATGAAGAGTGATTATGTCTAAATGCAGGATTTGCTTGTGTGTGTGTGTGTGTGTGTGTCAGAGTCAGACTGATGATGAGTGAAAGTGCGACTTGGTGAGGAGCTGAGCGAGGTGCAGAGAGAGTCTGTAGTCTCAGGAGAACAATAGGCCGTCGACCGACTCCCGTCTCTTCCCTCCCTTTTCCGCAGGATACAAAATCCATGAGCTCACCCTGACCCCCGCGCAAGTGAGGCTGTCTGTGGGCGAGCGGCTGGTGCTCAGCTGCAACGCCAAAACCGAGCTCAACGTGGGCATCGAATTCAACTGGACGCACTCGGGTCAGGCCCTGGTCAGTGGCTCTGCGATGGTTAATGAGCTTAAATGAACTCATGTGACAGCCTATAATTTCACACTCCTGAGGACAGAGATATCAAAAGTGCTGCAACTCGCTTCCTGTTATCCTTTGCACATAATCCTGACTTCCTGCTTTCAGGAATCCTTCAGTTTATCTCTCGATCAGGTCAAAGGTGACCAGATGTGTTTTTGATGTTCCGTCTGTTTACATGAGAAGTGTGGTGGACTGAAGCCAGCCTGTTCTAAACTCTCTGTTTTTGGGACGTGTTCTCATGCGCCTCTCTCACGTCAGACCTCGACCCACGCCACGCCCCACAAGAAGAAGCTGTGGAACTCCCTGGAGCTGTCCAACACACTCATAGTGGAGAACGTGACGGTCGATCATACGGGAGAGTACACCTGCACGGCGTCCAGCGGGCTGATGGACAAAAGTGCATCTGCTTTTCTGAAAGTGTATGGTAGGTACACTGAAAACATGATGTTGTTGTAGACAAGTACAACTCATTTTTTTCCCATAATTCAGCCTGATTTACTGTTGGATATTGAGACACTGATATTGTCAAAAACAGATTTAAGGTTGCTTCGTGGCATTTCATGAATTTGAAACATGATCGTAATTCATGTTGTTTTTCCAACATTACTGTGAGTGCAGAGGCTTCCAGTTCAATTTGAACTTTTTTTTCTTCCTTTTTCCAGAAAGTCTTTTTTTTGTGGGTGAATCTGACCAAATGAAGTAAAACAGACAAGTCAAAAATATAACTGAATTGATTTATTGGTTTATTTGGAAGGGACAGAAAACACTGATGCAATAATGCAAATTTACACCTGTAGTCCCTATTAAAATAAAAAGGAAAGTAATAAAGTAGAAAGTAAAGAAATAAACTTTATATTTCCTTTATCCTTTAGCCCTCAAATCATTTTTAAGAAACACAAATATTCTTTCCTTGTAACATTAGCCCAATGACTGAAACTGATCATCCATGTGAAAATACTCCTTTCACCGCTCTGATCATGTATTTTATGATATTCCTTGTTTCCAGAAAAGCCTTTCATTGACATGAAAGAGCCATGGACGAAGGTTTGGGAGGTCAACGTGGGAGATCAGACATCCACCATCATCCCCGTCAAGTACTCGGCCTACCCCGAGCCCAGTTTCAGATGGTTTGTCACACAGTTCATCAGCTAAATGTAAACTACAGTAAAGAGCATCATTACTTTGTAACATCACTCTCCTGTGTCTGCCCAGGTTGAAAAACGGCCTCGCACTGAAAGATGACTACAGAATAAGGCAGAAAAGTGACGCCCTCATCATCCGTGGAGTGACAGAAATGGATGCTGGGAATTACACGATTGTCCTGAGTAATACGAACACTAAAGAGGAGCAGAGACGCTCTTTCCAGCTGCTGGTCAACGGCATGTATTCTCTGTTCTTTCTCTTTTTTGCCATTTGAACTCAGTTGTACATACCTCTTCTTATATATATATATACATATATATAAATATATACATATATATATATTCATTAGGCCGTTATCTTATCTCTCAGGTTGCAATATTTACATTTGCTGCTTACTGACATAACTATGCTGCATTATCTACCTCATATTCTCATTTGCTGCTGTTTTGTTATTTGATGTTGTCACTTTATCTTCACTAAGCCACTTAAGGTTCCACTCGTACTTTTTTTTATATAGTCTCTTATAGTTTTTTATTTTGACTACTTTATACTTCTACCTGATTGTATGCTTGTGCTGCTGCAACATACGAATTTCCATAGGGGGAACAATAAAGAATTATCTTATCTTATTTTTTATTTCTCCATGAGCTCAACAGACTGTGGTGATAACTCCTGACGTCTTCTTCCACAGTCCCTCCTCATATTATCGAGAAGGAGGTGGCCATGGATACTGACGTGTACCCGTACGGCAGCAGTCCCACCCTGCGGTGCACCGCCCGTGGATTTCCCACACCTGCACAGATCGAGTGGCAGTGGATGTCCAAAGAGGACTGTCCCGAGGCCTTCAAGTAAGCCACCTCTTTTCTGTGTGTGTGTGTGAGAGAGAACTTCCTTTGTACACAGTGTTCACATGCTGCTCAGTCACTCATTGTCAACAGGTTGTTGATTCAGGAGAGGAATAGCTGCGTTCGTGATGTTGACAAAAACAAAAGAGGAGACAATGAGAGCGCACTCTGACCCGATGCAGATCAGCGGATGTGATTCATTCTCTTCACAATGTCCATTTTTAGATGGACGTCAGTTATTCAGACTCAGAACGTGTTTGCTAATTTGGCAGGATCACAGATTTTCACTATGAGCCGTGTTCCTCTGTGGATCAGCTGCTTGAGACAGAGGCTCTGTCTGACGAGCGCTGACAGAAAAGAGGAGGCGTGTGTGAGCATCAGCAGGTTCCTTATCTCCTGCCGACACATCAGAGCTCTTCCTCAGTCCTGCACTTTGTTTCCTGTTGTTTCTGTCCTGCTCCCTGTCCCAAAAAAAAAAACCCTTTTCCTGCTGAAGCTCTTCTTGTGTACTTTCTTTCACTCGCTATCACACACCCAACTTTACTGTCACATTCGAGAAAATACTCAGCAAAATGTTTCCTGTGTTTCTTAAATTGGATTGAACATAATTGCACAACGCAGGAAAATCAGAAAGAAAGACACAAAAAAAGACACATGATCGTAAGCGTGAAAGTCTTAGTTCTGCATTTCTGTGTCATCTAAATTCATTCTCTTAATAAATAAGATAAGATAATAAAGAATTATCTTATCTTATCTTATTTATTAAGAGAATGAATTTAAAATCAGAATGAGAAACTTCTGGAAAAGTGTAACACTACTTTTACATTGACATTAGCAAACAAATAGTGCTTCAGTGTCTCTGTGTTTTTGTCCAACAGGTCAGGGCTGATCATGTCTGAATCACAGCTGAGAGGGTGCACAGGTTGGAGAGACATCGCCAACAGCACTGGTCACCATCCTGTGGAGCGAATCATGATCGACACCGATCAGGCCCAAAAGGTAAATCATTGATTAAACCCACAATCCTCCTCCAAGAATCCCGTCAGTGAAACAGTGAATGTTGCCTTTTGTGACTATATTTAATGTGCAATTATTAACAACATCAATGCATCTCCATAGAAAATCATGAGCTCTCTGAAGATTCCGAAAGCTGAGGCTCATGCTCTCTACAGATGCACGGCTGCAAACAAAGTAGGAGAAGATTCACGCGTCATCTTTTTCCATGTGACACGTAAGTCTTCATTTCTGTCTTGTGAACTCTTTGTGTCATCATCATAACAGTTCAGCTCATTCTCATACTCCTACTTTGCAGGCGGCCTTGAGGTGAGTGTGTCCCCGTCCAACGAGCCCATCGAGGAGGACCACGTGGTTCTCCGGTGTAAGGCGGACAGGCTCATCTACGGTAACCTGGCCTGGTTCCGTGTGACCAACGTGTCGGAGTCGGAGCAGATGGTGTCGGTGCAGCCGTGTCGCTCCCTGACGCTGCAGCAGAGGCCCCTGACGGAGGGAGTTCGCTCCAGCCTCCAGGGCACCAACATGACCCTGGAGCTGCCGCTGCCCAACGCGTCCCGCCAGGACGAGGGTCTGTACGCCTGCCAGGTGGAGCACGTCAAGACTCAGGAGAGGACCTGCCTGCTGCGCCGCCTCTCGCTCAAAAGTGAGACAAAACTTAAAACTCCTTTTTTTTTGTATTGAAATATTTTGTCTTTCAGGGCTCCAGCTTGTAATATGTGCATTGCAAAAATTAAATATAAAGCCAGTAGAGTGAGATTATTTGAATTGTTTTCAGTGCATTTACACTATTTTCACAAATAAGGACTTGTCTAAAGACGACTCTCTATCATTAGACCAGGCAGAATGTTATTATAATTATCAATAGTGGAGCATTTGAGTGAGGAAAATTCTTGAAACATGATAATTTCCTTGTGCTTCAAAACTTGATATTTTAAGATTGGGCATATTTAAAAGAAACAAAAACTGACATTTGTAGTTTTTTTTTTTATGTTTTTGAAATGAACATTCTTTGATCTGATTTTAGGTCTGGAGGCTGCCAGGATACTCAGTAATTTAACTGATCAAAAAGTTAACGTGAGTGCAACGATCGTTCTCCGCTGCGACGCTGTGGGGATGCCAACCCCGACCGTGGTGTGGACCAAAAACAACAACACCGTGGTGGAGGGCTCAGGTGAGACCAGCATCAGGTTTTCTGAACACTAACTCACGTCACGAGCAGCTGTTAATGACAAGTTGTAAATTGTTGTTTCCAGGTGTGATTCTGAGCCAGGACAACCAGATTCTGACGATTCAGCGTGTGAAGAAGGAGGACAGTGGTCGATACACCTGCACCGCCTGTAACAGCCGAGGATGTGACACCTCGCAGGCCTTTCTCACAACTGAAGGTCAGTAACTGCTGACAAATGATACAAACTGATACAAGATTTTCTGTGACAGTCCAGATGGACCAGTAGACAGTGGCCCCCGCCCCTGCTGCACAGGAACAAGACCCCCCCCGAATGAAAGTAGTCAGGTTTTTTTGGGTCTTTGTAGTCGTTCTGTCTTGTTGTTGTTCTGTGTCTCTCTGTTGTCATTTTGTGTCTCTTTGTAGTTGTTTGGAGTATCTGCTCTTTTGCACCTCTCTGTAGTTGTTTTGTCGTCTTTGTACTTCTTATTTTGTGTCTCTTGTGGTCATATTGTGTCTCTTTGTAGTTGTCTTGATTTTCTTTTTTTGGCTGTGTGTATCTCTTTGTAGTCCTTATGTGTCTCTTTGTTGTCATTTTGTTTCTTCTTTGTACTTGTTTTATGTTTTTTTTGTACGTGTTCAGTGTCTGTTTGTTGTTGTTCTTGAGTTTCTTTTAGTTGTTCTGTGTCCCTTGTTGTGATTCTTTCAGTCTTTGTAGTTGTTTTGTGTCACTCTTTGTGGTTGTTTCGTGTCTTTTTGCAGTCATTTTGTGTCTCTGTAGTAGTTGTGTGTATTCTGTAGTCTTCTAGATTCGTCTACTAGATTTAGTGTAGATATACTTCAAACACAGGCTCAGGCACAGGGGGCCCACTGGCCCCTTTAGGTCCATGGACCCATTCAGTAATACGTCTGACAGTAAAGAATACAGAGTTCATAGTTCATCATAACTGTTTGGCCTTAACCTCTTGTCAAAACCCACAATACTCACAAAGACCCTGTATTTATATTTGGCCTCAAGGTTTCACCAGTTCACATCACACATGTGACATTTTTGATATCAAAGATTTAGAATAAGAATAACTTTGCTTCCTCATGACAGGAAGTTGGCCCAGTTAGCACACATCCTCCTGGGAGTTTCTAAATCCAAAACAATGAGGAGACTGCCGGACAAAGGGAGAGGCCGGCCCTGCCCCAGCTCCAGCCTCGGCTCTCCTGTTCACCCTTTTCTCCTCTGATCATAGAGACACAGCAACAAACAAACAAATGCTCTGACTAGAACCAGGGCCTACGTGACCTGGTCCTCGCCAGCAGAATGAAGAGCCAGTTACAGTAGCTGAGGCGCCAGTCCTGCTAACGAGGGAGGGCAGAGTCGCTAACGAGAAAATCTCTGTATATGAGTTTACAGGGCAACATACAGGGAGAGCGAGTAATTAAAACCAAGGGCCTTTTCTAAAATGATCACAGTGTGGAGGGTGGTTGAATCTTGTGTTATTCACTATATCCTGATCAGATCAGATGTCTGTCAAATTAATTCCATCATGTCTGAGTCACATGTTTCTTTAAAATGAATGCTTTGTGACCTAACTATTTGATTTAAAAAAAACTGCAATACATTTCATTTGATAGAACAAATCTGGACTGAGAAAAGGTAAAATAACACCCCGAAATTCCCTAAAAATGTGGATGACCCTCCCTTTGCCAAAAAGAAGAAACACACAACCGTCCCCTTTTCTGACCTCCTCTTATCCCAGACTAATTTTTGAACAGTCCCTCAGCTGAATTGTAGCAGTGAGATGTTTCATTACAGCTTGTAGTTACTCCGGTTCTGATAGGCCATTTCCAAGTTGTCTTTGGCAGCACTTGTTCGTGCTGACTCCTGACCATTTGTTATGACTAGATAAAATATCAGTTTGCTTACAGTCCAGATTCCAACAGTCTCCTTCCTCTAACACAAACACAGACACACATGTGTACAAGCCAAAGACAATGACAAACCTGTCTGGACTTTATGCAACGCCGCCAAGGCACGCCACCAAGGCACGCCACCAAGGCACGCCACCAAGACACGCCACGAAGACACGACACCAAAACTGTAGTCAACATTCTGCTGCGATTGTCCCTGAAGAGCGGCTCTAGATTTGTCAAATTAATTGTGCGATTATTTTATTATAAGGTTGTTTGTTAATACTCCTGCAACTCATATCCCTGTGTTTGTTTTAGGTGCAGAGGAAAAGACCAACGTGGAGCTGATTGTTCCTATCGGGTCCGTGGTCATCGCCATGTTTTTCTGGTTACTGATCGTCTTCGTCATCCGTGGAAGAAAGAGAGTAAGAACTTCCTCATCCTCTCTTTGCCATCCTTTTCCTTCCTCGGGCTTTCCCTCCAGTTACATGCAGGACAATGAATTTGACCAATTTACAGCTGAAACACACACATGCACATACACACACGCTGTGGGAGTGTATGACTGATTAGAGGTGACTGCTCTGGCTCTTTGTGGCCGCTCTCCTTTGTATGCAGGAACAACAAGGCCACTCTCTGCTCCCCATAAGTCACGTAGACCCTCAGCACACATTGGGCCCCTTTTACTGGACGGACACTAGAATCACTGGACAAATAGTGTCTCATTAATTCACACACATTCTCGCTCTCACACTGTTTCAGCCAAATGGTGGCGATCTGAAGACGGGGTACCTGTCCATGATCCTGGACTCGGAGGACATGCCCATGGACGAGCAGTGCGAAAGGCTCACGTATGATGCCAACAAATGGGAGTTCCCTCGGGACAGACTGAAGCTTGGTGAGACTCAGCTCTGATTCGATCCAGAGAATATCGTGTGCAGTAAAGTCTAAAACATGTGACAACAAGCATCTGCATAGCTGAAGTGAATCCTGAGGGTCCCAGTTTGGAGTCATGTCCCAGTGGAGAGGGCAAGAGAAAGACAGTTTCTCTATAAGAGTTTAAAGAGTATCACATCTTATTATGTTAAAAAAGAATGTGATTTTAACTTAAAAAAAAAATCAAATCAGATTTTTTAGGTCACAGTTCAATTATTTTTAGCCTGGTCTGTCAGTCCTCTTTGGTCCAGCCAGAAATATCTCAACACTCAACAACAAGTTGAATGGAAACAAAGTTAGCTCTGTGTTGTTATTTCTGATACATTGTTTTTGAAGTTTGAGAAGTTCAAAATGGCAAGAACTCTTTTTTTTAAAAAGTACTCTAGGTCATTAAAAAAGAGACAGAAATGGAAAAGGTACTTCTGTAGTCATGTACAGGGGTAGAAAGACTGAGGACGAGCTCAGCTAATTAACAAAGAATGAGGGGCACACTAACTTGTACACAATATTTCATGACAATCCATCAAACAGTTGAGATATGTCAGTCTGGACAAGACAAGATAAAATAAGTATTCCCTAAAAATTCTCCACTATTATATAGTTAATAGTTACATATGAATGGTTGAACACATCCTATGATGGGTGGTGTTGATGATGATGGTGTTTGCAAGCATGTCTTCATGACAATTGTTTTGCATCAAAGGTGACCCACTGGGACGGGGGGCGTTCGGTCAGGTGGTGGAAGCAGCCGCCTTTGGCATCGAGAAGGCCACCACATGCACCACCGTCGCAGTCAAGATGCTTAAGGGTTCGTATTCTGTCCTCCCTTTATCTCCACATGTACAGGTGTGCACACAGACAATACACATAAAGAAAAACCTTTAAATGCATCTCTCTGCATTTACAGAGGGAGCCACCTCCAGTGAGTACCGCGCCTTGATGTCGGAGCTGAAAATTCTCATCCACATCGGCCACCACCTCAACGTCGTCAATCTGCTGGGAGCCTGCACGAAGCCTGGAGGTCGGTCATCATGAAGCACGGAGCTGTCCTGTGCACGAACACCAGCCTTTTTATTTTTGTCTTCCTGAGTAATTTTCTTCTTTATGAGCCTGAGTGATGGAACTTAACAAGCGTTCTGTGACCTAATTACACTTCAAACACTAACTTAGTATCTGTGTTTATCTGAGGTGGCTGGTGTTTATTTTCTTTCTCTCCTTATTAAATCGGCCTCTAGATGTCCTCTGTGGTCCTGTAATGTCAAGTTATGAGCACTTTGATCCTGCTCACTTTGATCCTCTCTGCCCCTCCCGCTCTCTGCAGGGCCACTGATGGTGATTGTGGAGTACTGTAAACATGGAAACCTCTCCAGCTACCTGAAGAGCAAGCGTGCCGAGTACAGCCCCTACAGGGTAAATGATGTGGAACCAATAAAGTGCAACCAGCCCTCTGATGTGGTTACACTGGACCCAGACGGCTGCACACAGTCACATCATTGACCACAGACCATTACACAGCAATGCACCACCACCGCAACAGTGTGGTCCATAAACCAACCTGGCAACTTGAATTAAAAAATTCTCACAATTCTTTCTCTGATGTCTGTGTGTTGGTCGACAGAGGAAGAGGGTGGACAGCCAGAGGTGGGCGTCTGCAGAGGAGGATGTGACCGAAGGGGATCTGGGTCTGGGGAAGATCGCCCAGCTGGACATCTGCACGGGAACGGCCGTCTGCTCCAGAGCTGGAGACAGAGCTTCAGGCAGCAACGTGGACCCACAGGAAGGTGAAGATGACTCAGTGCCAGTTATCACAGGATGGTTGAATCTTGGGTAACTGGAGTTGAAAACATTGGCTCTCATCCCAGGTGTTTCTTCAGCTCCAAACTGACTGGAGGGGAGTTGTAGGTTTCTGAATCTAGGGCTTGAAATGTTTAGTATCTATAATGAAATCCAGTTCTAGATTATAACCATAACTTGAATGTCTGAGAATCTCATCCTATGTCCCACTTCACTGCTTGTGGATGCCTGTAATGTTGTCCATCACATTTATGATGTTAAATTTCTTACACAGAGAGCTCGGACGACGACCATCTGACCATGGAGGACCTGATCAGCTACAGCTTCCAGGTGGCCAAAGGCATGGAGTTTCTGTCCTCCCGCAAGGTGAAACTACAGTTATTTAGAAATCTGTGTGTATGCATGTGGAAAAACTGGAGATAATAATCACTCTTTGTCCTCTGTGTCTGTTTGCTCCACAGTGCATCCACCGAGATCTGGCAGCCAGAAACATCTTGCTCTCAGAGAACAATGTGGTGAAGATCTGCGACTTCGGCCTGGCTCGAGACGTCTACAAAGACCCCGACTATGTCCGCAAGGGAGATGTGAGTCCGTCAAAGTGACACATAGATGATCACACACACACCTGAATTGTCTGAGAAGTGATGAATCTTACTTCTCCATCTTGCTGCAGGCACGTCTCCCTCTGAAGTGGATGGCTCCCGAGACCATCTTCGATCGGGTGTACACCACACAGAGTGATGTTTGGTCCTTTGGGGTCCTCCTCTGGGAGATCTTTTCTCTGGGTATGCCTAATGATCAGTATACACATAACTATAGACACGTGATGACCATGTGCACCTGCAATATCACCTCTTCTATCTCCTACAGGGGCCTCTCCATATCCAGGTGTTTGCATCGATGAGTCTTTCTGCAGAAGGCTTAAAGAGGGCACCAGGATGAGACCACCGGAATATGCCACCACTGAGATGTGAGGGGAAAGCATGATGTAGTTAGGCAGAAATGTAACTCGCTCAGATGTCTCACTGTGATCCAATTTGCTGTTGCTCATAGATACCAGACCATGTTGGACTGCTGGCTGGACCGTCCCACAGACAGGCCAACGTTCGCAGAGCTGGTTGAACATCTGGGGAACCTGCTGCAGGCCAGCGCTCAGCAGGTCTGTTTGAGTCCAAACAAATGTGCATAACTTCAGACTTTAGGCATTTTAATCAGTTCAAGGGAATCAGAAAGCAGAAGTTCTCTCAGCAGTCAGTTATGTAGAAATCAATCACACAGGAAACAGATCAGTGTTAGACCCGAGCAACACACAGCTGATTGCAACAAGTTCACACCCATTTACTGAGCATTGCCAAGTCATTATGGGAACGTTAGGAAGTCGTGACCTGAAGCTTGGAAAAAAAAAAAAAAACAGGCTGACGCAAATGAGTTAAATCAGGAAAAGCTGATTACAACACAACAACACAAGGAATATGTTTGACATCACCAGTGATGGAAAGTACTGTACTCCAATTTTGAGGTACTTGTCCTTGAGTACTTCCATTTTCTGCTACTTCAACTCCCTACAAAGAGAGAAGCAAATGTATTTTTTGCTCCAATACATTTATCTAATAACTTAAGTTACTTTCCAGTTCCATATTATTAGAAGTATACATTCTTATATTATCATATCAGTAAAACTTTATTGATGCCCAGGGGGAAATTCATAAGCTACCCAGTTGTATATAAAGTAAAATATATATAAATTGCATTAATATTATAATCATTATAACTTTATAATACAATATATGCCATTTTGTAAAAAGAATACTTCTTTTGGTACTTTAAGAATACTGTGATGCTAATATTTGTACTGACTCTTCCTTTGAATGCAGAACTTTTAATTGTAACAGGGTATTTTTGCATTGTGTTATTGCTAATTTTACTTCAATCAGAGATCTTCATTCACCAACATTTTGATTTTTTGCTTTAATTTAAGTTCATAGCTCTACTCATTTGTGTAGGATTAATCAATCCAGTGTGTATTTGAGGTGATGTCATTCGAGTGCTCTCACCCTCCAGGATGGGAAGGACTACATCCCTCTGACGGCAGGCGGTGAGGCAGAAGTATCTCCAGTGGCCCCTGACCCCAGGAGCCCCTACAGCAGGCCCCAGAGTGGAGAAATCCTCGAGGCTCAGCTCCACTATGACAACCCGCCGTCCCTCGGGTCAGCAGGATGATCTCATTCTCAACTGTCACCTCTAAATGTTAAAATCCTCAGTGGTGAATCAATGATTTATCTCCTCTGTGCAGACACTCGCAGCAGAGTGAGAGGTGCAGTCGGCCCCTCAGTGTGAAGATGTTTGAGGATCTCCCTGTGGCGCACAGCAGTGTCATGGTGAGCCTCTGCACAGTCAGCTCACTCAAAACAGATGCAGTCACAGATTTCATCTCTTCTGAAATGTCCGTCTACATTTACAAGTTGGGAGTGTTCCCGAGTCCACGCATTAATCTCCTTTATCCAATCCTGTGTTTGACAAAGTGTTGAACCTCTCTCCATCCTCGCTTGTGAACGACTGAGTCTTTCCAGGATGAACCTTTCATACCCAATCATGATGATCAATATCACCTGTTACCAATGAACCTGTTTACCTGTGGAAGGATCCAAACAGGTGTTTTTGGATCAGTCCACAACTTTCACAGTCTTTTGTTGCTCCTGACCCAACTGGTTTGAAACATGTTGCTGCTGTCAAATTCAGGATAAGCAGATATTTACAAAAATCTGTGAAGTTGAAAAACACATTGAATATCTTGTCTTTCAATTGATATTAGATGACAGCTATTGTAAAATTGCAGTAGTCAGTCTTTACAGACAGAGCTGTAGAGCTGTTGATTGAGTTTATTAATGGATCAGTTTTTCAGTAGATTGTCCAAAAATGAATCACCAAATATTTTGCTGAAGGAAAATTGATGTATAGTTTCAATCAACAAAAATGCTGTTGTGATACAGTTGTGAGGATTTGCTGCTTTTCTTTTTGCATCATATTAAACTGAATGTCTTTGCATTTCGGCCTGTTACTTTGACAAACAAAATCTTGGGCTTTAGGAAATAGTTCTTACTATTTTCTGCCATATTGAAGACAAAATAATTAATTATTTAATATAAGTATCAGCAGATTAACTGATAATGAAAACAATAATTTCAGCCTTATGCTCGACAAACTCCCAACATCCCAGTGTTTCTCCCTACGGCACCAACCAGCAGTGTTCATTTAAAGCTTTGTCTCTTCTGCAGGAGGGTCACACAGACAGTGGGATGGGCTTCTCACCAGAGGAGGTAAAGGGTTTAAAGCTGTCAACTACGCCCAACTTCAGGTGAGGACTGTTTAACCCACATTACATTCTGTCCACTATCATATAATAATCAAACAAATCTTGATTTATTTTAGCTGCAAATCAAATCCCATACATGTGTCTCCTTCCTGTTTTCTCTCTGCAGCCAGCTGCTGCGCTGTAAGAGCAAAGAGTCTCTGGCCTCGGAGTCATCCAACCAGACGAGCGGATACCAGTCAGGATACCACTCTGACGACACAGACACGCCGATCTACGCCAACGAGGAGGCCATCATGAAGCACAACATGCTGAAGAAGCCTCCGCCACCCAAGACGCACGACAAATTCAACGTGGAGATCCGCTACAGCACGCCGCCCGTCTGACCCCACGTAACCCCCCCAACTTAACCCTCAGTCTTTTCACTGTACAGAATCTGTTTGCCTTCCACAGGTTTCACACTTTAGGGAACAATGACAACACTTGCAATAGAGCAGCTCGGGTCACTGAAGCACTGCACCAGCTGAAGGTTGTATGATAAGCTCTCTTTGGACAGCCGGAGGAATGCTATCATGTTTACACAGCGAGTAAAAAGGTCTGGGGAGCCGAGACACGAGGACACGCCTCCTTCCTGAGGCGCAATACACCCACTTCCTATTGCAGGAAATGGCATCTGGAATTTTTAGATAATTGAATCAGCAAATGTTTTTTTTTTATTATTATTATTTTAAACTTTTTTTTGGAAAAATCTTGTTGGCGCACAACATGCCTGATATGGAAGCCGTTCTCACTGATTGATCGGAATAATGTCATATGTGTACAGGTCCTTTATGCGTATAACTTACAGTATTTTATTGTATTACTAAACCTGCCATAAATGTAACTAGTTTTATAAAATAAAAATACTCACAGATTAAGTTATTGTGTGTTGCTTTTTCACTTTTAACATCCTGCGTTTGACGTGGAAAGAGTCTCGCATTTGTCACAAACATGATAATTCAAGAGTGTGTTTGTCTGTTTCTTTGTGCCATACACCTCTCATTTCCTTTCTCTGTGTCTTATGCAAAGAAAACAATACTTTCCCAGCCTTGGTCATTTGTGTGTGTGTGTCCTATAGGAACAATGTCCTTCCAGCCTTGGGTAATTTCTTAGCTGCATTCAGCTCACAATGCCCACAATGGCCCTGCCAAGGCCAGTGTGAGCCAGTATGAAAACAAACAAAAGTAAAGGGCACATTTTAAAAAAGCTGGTTTGAGACGTCCACTGATTCATAGGAACAAATTACTATGAGTTTCTAAATTGAATTATTCAAACCCTGGTTTACTGCTCAGATGCCTCAAACTTAAAGGTGCTGGTCAGTCTGAGTGGATGCATGAGGACTCAACGTATTGTGTCTACAATCAAGGGCAACAAACCCAGCTAATTATAGCAAACTAGAGGAAACAACTTACAGCCTCAGAGGAGTTGTTTCCACACGTCATACTGAGGGGTAAATTTAGAAAATCCTCCCATTACTGCCGGAGGAAGCCGGAGGACAGTTTAATGTGTCTGTAGGTGTTTTCAAGTTGGGCACAAAGGATTTTTTTAATGCATTATTTCACTGAAGCTTGGCAAATATAAGGAATTATTGCTCATGGAAAATATCTGTAAAGCTTTAAAAACACTAAATGAAAATGACTAAAAACACTAGATGAAAATGACTAAACATGAAGCCTCACTATTCAAAAGTATTGTTTTTGTTTTGGGATAACTGAGCAGCAGTGCCCTCTACTGTGCCAAAGGTGTAATTACAGTTAGATGTTTCACCTCAATTCAGCATCTCAGACAATCAATCAATAGATATGTGTCATATGTGAAGCTGCCAGGTAAATTTAAAAGCATCATTTACAAGTGTGATGCTCTGTGTTGCAGATTTCTTCAGAGCTCTCTGTGCTTGTATATGGGACAAAGGGACGTCACACATCTTCTCCCGCAGGAACTCAGTCTAATTTCCTCAGGAATGGACAGACAGAGCTCCGAACTGGCAGGAAATAACTTGGCGTTCGCAAACCGCCTCAATAACACAGTCGAGCAAACAGGCTGCCAGCTTGACAAACAGAGCCAGACGAGACAAGAGAAATGCTCAGACAGACAGACCCTCCCCATGAAATTATCTGGGAGCTGGTGTGTGATTGTTAACAGCTGTTGTCGTGCAGGTACAGAGGTTAAAGGGCCAGCGTGGACAAACTGGAATGGACAGATTATCAGATAGTCACATTATTCAGACACGCCTGAGCAGATCATTGATTCGGGTGACAGAAGGGCAGGGAAACGTGGGCAAGCAAAGAAATTTAAACAGATAAATTAACTAAAAGTAATGGATAAAAAGTTGAGATAGATAAGAAACAATGGCTAAACGTTTGAAATAGATAAAAGAAATGGATTGAAATAGCTGAAATAAGGGATAAATATTTGAAACAGTTTGCTGAAAGTAGCAGATAAATGGTAGAATTATCCACTTTCTCCTGCTCCAAGTGTGAAAGCCAGCTTGTCCAAACCTCCTCAGACGTGACAGCTCACTTGTTACAAATACTGTTAGAATATTCAGTTTGATATAATTGATAGTGTTGAATATCATCCAGTTTAAGATTTAACAAACGAGCACATTTTTGAAACATGAAGTTGGTGTCAACACTCAAATGTCTGCGGGGCCGTCTGGAGATAAGGTCGGGAGTTCAGTGTACACACAAGTATATAGGCTATTATGTAAGATAAGATAAGATCCCACACATGAGAAGTTTACATACTGGGCTATTCAGATGTGATTGCTGTGTAAACTTTAAAACCAGCGCAAAGTTCACATGATGTGCAGCTCCTCCCTCTCACGATCTCACACAGGGACGAGACAGACAGATCGTTTGGCCTCTGTTTCTCTGGCTATAGCTCCCACCACTAAGGGGTGGTAACGCTCCAACATCAGCGCGCCGAGCTCTCAAAGAGGCCGAGCAGCCGGCGGGATCTCTCTGTCACTCCTCGACACACCCTAAAATTTTACACCCCGAGATCCTGATGGTATGCAGCGTTTGGCATGTGAGCAGAAATGAGACGTGGGTAATGGTGCGTGGGATCATGTGTAGAATCTGCCTTACTCTTTCCACTCATCCGTCTAATCACGTCAGAAAAGATTAGCCCGAAATCCAAGACGCATTCGTGAACACGGATACACACACACACACACAGATCGGCTTGTAAAGCTGTCAGATTTAAATTGGTGTGTCAGTCAGAGATAACAAATTCTGATGTCCCATAGCCAGGTTCTGTCAGCCGGAATGTCAGCTCACACATAACAACCCAACCTGCCTCAAAAAAAAAAAAAAAAAGACTGAGAAAAATAACTACAACCAATCAACACAGCGTTTTTAGCATTTTTAATACACGGCTACTCTTTGCCCACAACACACACACACAAATACGTTGATTCAATAGATAGGCTTGTTTCACCGACAGGCCCGCAGCAGCATTATCTCATATTCTTGTCATACGCCTGGAGCTTTCAAAGGCTGCTTATACAAGGCTGTCAGTCACTGTCTGGCAGTTAAGATTGACTTCTGCGATACACAACATCAATTTAGTGGTAAATCAGCTCCTGTGGCATTTGGTGTTGGGAGGGAGACGTCGGCCTCAGCGCGCTCCCGAAAGTTCTCAGACGAAAGCGGCGAAATAGAAATGGAGGTTGATTTCATGCTTTTGTAATATGATAATTAAAGCATTCATTGAAACAGTAAACAAGCAGAGATAATGACACGGTAAGGTCACGATGAATTGGATGATTTACGGCGGTTAAGCGAGGCCCGGAGCGGACTGAGCGTTTCACTTGGTTTCACTGTCTGGAAGGGGAGATGACGTCTGGCAGGAGCAGGTGATGTGGAGTTCTGTTGGAGCCTCCGGCCGGCAACTGCAGGCGACTATCAGTCCGTCAGGCTGACCTGCCAGTCGCCTGCAGAACACGCCACAGGGAGGTTGTGTGACGTGTGTGGGAGTGTGTGCAGTCGTGTTGCTGTGATGCAGTTGTTCGTACATGCTGGAGAAGCTTTGGTTGTACCTGCGGTTTGGGAGTCTGACGGTGTAACTGGCTTGATGATTGCAATTATCATTTGATTGGTGAAACTGGTTTTCATACAACTCTTATACACAATGTCCTACTAGATAAACCAAACCACATTCTTTCAGCATTCACTATTATCACTGAAATTTGTTCCACCATTTATCTACTACCTTAGATAAATATTCCACCTGTTGTTACATGTTTAAACAGCTCATTAATCAGTCTATTTTTAAGCTTTTTTAAATGTTCATCCATCACTTTCAGTTGGTCATTTTCAATTTCTCTGTTTGCTATTTTGTCAATTTTTTTTTTTTTTTTTTGAAGCTTTTACACAATCTTTCCACAACCGCAGAAGAGCTACACCCTGGGGTGCAACAGCCCAGCGTGGGAGTCATTTCACCATCATGTTTCTCCAGAAAAGTGAATAATATGTGCTCTGGCTTAAAGCTAATTGGCTCTAAGTGTGTCTACAGGATGTGACAGTGTACAGGTCAGGACACATCACTTGACCCCACCTTATCAGAGACTCACCCACAGGGGGAGTGGCTGCTCATCCATCATGCATCGTCTCCCTCTCACAAAAATAACCAGCAAGCTCTGAAATGCAGATATGACTCTTTTTATCATCATTGACATCTGATAAATAAGTCAGTGATCCGTCTTGGCGTGTGTGGCAGGAAGTGTGCTGCGCCGCCCATCCATCCGCCCATCCATCCATCACTCAGTGTGTTATGTGAACCAGGTTGGTGACAGACACTGTCAGCACTTGCCGTCCATCGCAGGAGCAACGAACTCCTCAGAGCCGCTCAGACGGAGAAGAGCAACAGTGAGCTAGATGCTGATAATTCCTAACCAAAGATTCCTCTCTTAGGAATTAGATGACAGATTTATTCTAAGTGCAGCTGTGTCATTTTTGTCTGTGTAATTTTCTGTCATCCATCAACATCATGGATAAACATCATCATGTTGCTAAAGTGATGTCATGAACAAATATCAGTTTGAAACATTTCTCATATGGTTCAGAAAGGAGCATGTTTGGAGGACACATGTCTGATTCTCCTGTACCTGTGTAAAATCTGAACAATGGACATTGTGATTTATTGCTTCGTTGTATACTTTAATTTAAACACTCTTGCAGTTGAGTCTCAGTTTGTTATTTGCAGGAAAGAGAACACAACAATAGGAGGTGGAATATGTCAAGATACTCTACAAGAAAAGGGGAAGTGGTTCTGGGATTACTGATATGGACTGAGAGAGTAAACAGAATTATATATAAAATCATGAATATTAATATGCTGGAATTTGTATTGCACCTGCAGCATAGACATATGTTGCTGTTACATTTGATATAATCAGATTAAAGCAGGTCTAAAAAGTCTGTGTTTCTTTGTCATGAATGAAAAACATGCAATATTGTATCAATTCAAATGACTTGACTTTACAACTTTTCAGAGATAATAGTCATAAAATGCTCACAGATGTGTCTCAGTGAATTATGTGTGTGGATCAACCACAAGCAAACAGTGTCTGGAGATTGTCTGAATACAAGTTTATTTAGTAACACTGAGGCCTCAGATTTCCCAGGGTGCTTTTTTATCTGCATCACTTTGTTTGCTCATAAAGTCAGCGTGGCGTAAGAGGACATGAATGAAATGGCACGGCTCCAGCCAAACACTGTTAGTTTAATGCAGCTATCTGCAGCTGGTATCAGGGCATGAACTGAAAGAATCCTACGCAACTGCAGTGTATATTCACAAGAACTGATTGCACAATTATCCATTATGTATTGAGCGAAACAGGATGTGCTGCCTCACTGTTATTGTGTCTCATGGGCCTACGAGGGGCTGAAATCTGCAGAGCCAGATAAGAGAACCGGCCGGACTGTCCATTCACAAATTTCTCATGAGGTCACTCAGCTGTTGGATATTAAAAGCCAGCAGGGGGGACTGAGGTAGAGCTGGTGGGGGGGCGAGAAAGTATTAACCTTCAGGATGTTTTTCTCTCCGTCATGATAACACTGCTGGTTCCTTCCTTCCAAAAAAGGTACGTCCAACAACAGCGGCTACAGCACACATCAAGGAGAGGAGAGGTATCTGTGTCACTCCGATGTGTGTGTGTGTGTGAGTGTGTGTGCACGTGTCTTTGGTGAATAATTCATTCACAAGTGTTGTTGTGCCGGTCAAGCACAGCTGTACAGGAAGGAGACCCTCTCAGGTTATCGCGGCTCTCACCGGACACTCACGTCATTCCTCAGCCACACGGCAGATGTGAGTTTTCTCTGGACTCCGGACGAACACGGCAGGAAAACTACAGCCGCGACGGGGACGTGACGCTGAGGGAAAAGTCCTGCCTGTTGCACAATTCCTCAAAACAAGTTGAAACTGAAATCGGGAGAAAGTCATAAAAGCAGATTCAGTGATTTATGAGACGAAATTGCAGCGTGTCAATCCCATTACATGTTTATTTGTAAAGCTCTTTTACATGAAAGCAGCATAAAATTAGCCAACACTTATACTGATCTTATCATTTACTGCCCATGAATTCAATGACAACCATTTGTGGGCTTTATGTAAACATGTTTTTAGCTGCAAATTGGGAACCATGATCATAACAAACAAGCATCATAATAGCAATTTTGGAAAGAGGTTAAATAGACAAAGGCCTGTAAATGAATCTTCAGGTATAAGGTAACACCAGAGCACCAAACTTCTGCAATCACATCCTTAAATGTGGACTGGAGCAGGTGCCACTGTCAGGTCGAGTGGAAATTTTGACCATCTCTGCAGGAGGAAGTGAATCAAGAGGAAGCAAAACGGTTTGAGGAAGAGCGATCTTTAATATTTGTGTGTTATTTATCACCTTTCAGAAAGCACTTCTCTTAGCTGAAACCAGCCTGTTTAACAGCCTGTTACTGGAATAATAGCCACATAAGCCTAATTGCTCAGCTCTTATTCTTCCCAGGTGTTTGGAAGAAAACATTCAAATTAGCCAGAACACATGGCTCAAAGTTGTGTTTTTAAGTAAACAGAGTGGAAGCTGGCTCGGAGACAGACGACCTAACGACAGGAGAGAGAGATTATTAGAGACTATATATTATATTTCTTCCCCTTTCTTGCTTTTTATTGCTGTACACCTTTGTGTATTGTAGCTGTGTCATGTGTGGCTTCTCTAAATGCTGTTTGTTTAACTCATTTCCATTCACTGCCCCTGGTCTTTAAAAGCTCTCTCACACAGCCACACAGGTGTTTTCACTTACCGTGTCTGAGCAGTCCTCATTTCAGTGGGTTGCTGTGAGCACACTCTGCTTGACTGACACCTCCTTCGCTCTGCCTGCCAGGTGTGCTTTAATTAAACCTGCATTATTGCTTTCTATTTGGAGGAACCACCTGCCCCCCTCCCCACCCTCCCCCCCACCCTATAATTCTCACATCATTCTCATGAGAAAATATAGTCTGGAGTCCTTGCATACCCTCTCCCCACCTGAGCGGAGGTCTATTCAGGATGATCAATGTTTAATCCAGCCTTAGTCTTCAAGGCAAAATATATGCAAATAGAACAAGTTGAAACAAAAAGCAAGAGGCCTACTTTTCTCCTTCACAGAGAACTCTAACTTTGAAGTCGCTTTGAGGCGATGTACGACGTAAGACCGGATTGCTTTTTGCACCATGTAACTAAATACAGTGAGATAACAGTGCTGTTGTAGAGAAGCTGTCATTTGTAAGGTAATGACAGGTTAACTGAAGGAGCCTGCAGTGCAGCAGGTGACGGCTGAGGTCTGCAGTCTGAAGGCACCTCTGCTGTCTTCCTTTTGGTTGCTTTAAGAGTGACTCTGCAGTGACTCTGCAGACATTTGTTACTGTAAAAATATGGCTTGAGCAGATTCGCTGCAGCTGTGGAGCCACGAGCAGATGTCAGTAGCTCGTCATTCATTGTCTTCTCCAGACGAGTTGTATTTATGAGGATTTTGGTGGAGTCATGTTTAAGGACTTCCACTTACATTTTAAGCATGTGCTTCATCCATCCATCCATCCATCATCTACCGCTTACTCCTTGTCATGGGGGGTGGGGGTGGGGGTGGGGGGTGGAGCCTATCCCAGCCGACTTCGGGCGAGGGGACACCCTGGACAGGTCACCAGTCTGTCACAGGTCTGTCACATATACACGAACAACCACTCACACTCACAGTCATACCTATGGGCAATTTAGATTACTCAATTAACCTCAGCATGTTTTTGGACTGTGGGAGGAAGCCGGAGTACCCGGTGAGACCCAGCTGCACAGGGAGAACATGCAAACTCCACACAGAAAGATCCCAAGCGCCCAGACTGGTACGCGAACCTTCTTGCCGTGAGGCTACGGTGCTAACCACTGAGCCACCGTGCAGCCCCATGTGCTTCATGTTTTCCTTAAATGCATATTTTCTTTAAGGCTGTTGTGGTGAAATCATCCTGCTACTAACAGTAGAAGAGTAGAGGAGCATGTGCATTCACTATTGCTGATGTAAATATAATTGTTAGAACATATGATATGCGATAAGGAAGTCTTGTATAACCCTGGAGATTTTGTAGTCCGGGGGCGTCTGTCCTGACCAGCAGCAGGACGGATCCAGATGCTGGTGATGAAGGGTGACTGATGACTCTGTGGAGACTGGCAGACTGATGAAGAAGTTCGGGCGGTGATGGACAGGTGGAGGGTTGCATGTAACAGGAATGTACCAAAGACAGAGAGAGAAAAATATTTTAAAAGACAGCAGTCAGACAGTACGATGATAGGCTGACGGCGGGGGTGTGGCGCTGAACCCCATTGGATGGATGTGAACAGCTGATATGTGAGAACAGCTGATGTCTTAATTGACAAAGATGACAGTCAGGAATTATGAGTGAGCATGTGAGGAGGAGTGAAAGAAAGAATGACTAGCTCTAAACTACAGGCCTGAGCATGTAAGGAACCATCTTCATGACTGGAGCTATATTATCCTGCAGCCCCATAAAACTATGCATCCAGCTGAATTTAGAGTTTACGCATGAAGGTTCTGGACTGATTCAAAAGTATTTCCAGACACATTTTCATATACATATACTTTGTCTCCAGGCGTGTGCACATACGTGAAGCCGTCACGACCACCAAATTTAATTGCTGTAGTTTTCATGCCAGACATGTCTTATCAGGAAAATGTGCTCTTCATAGTTTAAAATAACATAAGATCTGGCACAGATCATTAGGTCGTCTAATTAATGCTATTTGTTACAGCTTTGCTTTCAGGTTACGACAGGCAAGTCTGAGAGGCATGGCACGTGCTGTGATAGACACATGCACAATGAAGGCCTCACACAAACAGGGCCTTCTATTGAGATCAAGATAAACTATTCTTTGTCAAAGGGAGAGGCTTCATTCACAGGCAGTAAGTCGTTTAATCAGGCGTAACCCACATTCTAAAAAAGTTGTGTAAAACATAATGAGAAACAGGGAATGAGATCATTTGCTGATTCTCTTTGAGATCTACTCAATTGAAAACAGTGCAGAGACAATGTGTTTAATGTCTGACCTCATCAGCTTCATTGATTTTTGTAAGTGTCTGCTTATTCTGAATTTGATAACAGCAAGATGTCTCAAACGACTGTGAAAGTTGTGGACTGATCCAAACGGGTTCATTGGTAACAGGTGATAGGATCATGATTGGGTATGAAAGGTTCATCCTGGAAAGATTCAGTCATTCACACGCGAGGATGGAGAGAGGTTCAACACCTTGTGAACACATGATTATATAAAGGAGATTAATACATGGAAACTGTTGTCAGTCACAGTTTGTTTCCAAAATTGATTGCGTTCTGCTTTTATTTATGTTTGTGTGCTGCTTTAATAAATCATTGTCTCACAAGAGGATGATGACATTTTAAAGGAATAGTTTGACATTTTAAGAAACATATTCGCTTTTAGGCAAAACATGATTGAGATTATTCTAATTCAATTTAAATGTGCATGGATGATGGTTTACTAGTGAATCTGGTCCTCAGTTATCTGACTGATCTGGGATGTTAGAGAGAGCGAGAGAGAGAGAGAGAGAGAGAGAGAGAGAGAGAGAGAGAGAGACAGTATGGATGTTTATTTAGCTGTAAACAACTCAGATCGAAAAGGAAGGAAGACTGATATCCTCACTCTCAAAATACTGGATGCAGTAACAGGATGTTTGGTGTGTACTGTACAAGGTGAAGAGATAACAGCATTGTGTGCGGGACGGTCGGTGGGAGAGCTGTGAAAGACTTCCATCCTCTGGAGTTTTCCAAGCTCAGTTTCGGTCTGGAAATGTTACAGTTAGCTGAAAAAAAGGGAAAATTTTTCAGGAATCTGTCAAAAAGCAAACAAACAGACAGATGTTGTAAGAACTAAGATTGGTCACTCAAGACACTAACTTTTCATTTCTAATAATAAGTCAGATTCTGTATATTTCCACTGAAAACAACAGATGTGTTTGTGTTAAATCCTGATTCATCTCCTTCAATGAGAATCACTTAACTACTGGGTCCAAAGCTCCTTTTCAGAATAGTTTGCATATTAGTAAAAACAACAAAAATGTGTTATTTGTGTTTTCTGAAATTTAACTTTATTAAATGAAAACAAAGGAGATTGGAGTCTGCTTTAAAACAAGCAGGGAGCTGCCTTTTCTGGCGAATGACCTCCAAACATCCTGTGAAGTTTCAGAGGCTTAAAGCGCAGATCCCTGAAATAACAGATCCTCAGTCTGCCTTCAGGGATGGGGATAAACCTCAAACCTCAATACTAACAATCCACTTATAATAGCACCACAGATGAAGGCAGTCCATTCACTTAAATCTTTTAAATCAGGTGCAGGTGACGGAATTTCCAGGAAACAAAAACAGGAGAACTGCAGATCCTAAAAAGAAACACAGTCGCATCTCATATTAACCATTTCCTCAACATTGTCTCTGACTTCAAGCTGACCCTCATTGCCATTTTGATGATTGGACTAACCCTCAATAACACATAAAACCAGTTTGATTGAAACGTCCAGATGCAAATGGGTCATTCCAGAGTTGGAGGACATTTTAGGTCCCACCCATCAAATTTTAAATAATCCACATACAAAATAGTGAAAATAGTTTTAAAAATACCAAATAAGTCTAGAGTACCCCCTAAAATGCCATTTTTCTCTTGTCCCTTCCCCCTAATNCTGGGGCCGCGTTTCAAACCTCTCCAAATGGCTGCATCTGCCTAAACAGAGGTGCCTCAGTGAGGAAATATACTCTCACCATCAAAACAAGCAGAATCCCCCACAGACCTATACATACCTGTCTGGTATGTGACATTACATACCAGACAGCTAATTACAGTTTTCTCTTACAAAACTGTACTTTTGAAATACAGCTTTCTAGTTATCCTCAGAAGTGGTATGTTGTTTTCAGGTTGAGGTGTCAGTCAGAAAAATGTAGTGTTTTAGGCGAGTGTCAGCCATGATGTGAAATGATGATACTATAGATTATTGACTATTGATTGTCTTAGTAAACAAGGGGGTGATTTTGGACACAGGCATAATGTTTAGCTGTAATTACTCGACACTGGACACATGGTATTGGAGGAAATGGAAAAGTCTGTCAGATGGTCGGTTGGCTGCTTTTGAATGCTCATATGTAAAATCAAACTGAAGGTCTTCACACCCTGATTTTTGGTCAAAAAATTATTATTTATTATAACATTATTAAATCAGCTATTCTTGTTGAGATTAGGATGCTTTTCAAAATTTACAGACAGTCCTTAAATACACTCCAGACAGCCGGCACATGACGATGACAGCAGGTAAACAAACATGAAGTCAGACAACCTACTTTCACATGACATGTACAAACAAAAGCTATAGTGTTGCCAAGGTTGAAAAAAAAACTTTGCTAGTACAGCTTTAAAATCAGTCACGCTTTCAAGTTGTTTTGCAGCTTGAATGTGCACACTTCAAATCCAGTCCTACAAGCATCCATATGCAAATACTGACTATCCAAAGTTGAGTCATAATTGGATCTTGTATCATTAAATACGAGAGGAGACGTGAGGCGGTTTGGAAGGTGTGACAGTTGAGCTTATAGATAAACATCATGAAATGCATATTCTATTTTGTAATAAGCAAGCCTATCCAACTTTCCAAAACAGAGAGCAAACTACATGTATAAAATATGTTGGTGGTGATGAAGGACAGCCTTGTGTGATCAGCTGGGTTTGTTTGCAGCACGAGGACACACAATGTCCAGATCAGACAAAAACCAGTGGAGGGAACAATAGTTTGAAATGGAATGAATGGCATGTTTGGCAGAAGCTGACTGTGGGTAAACGTCAGGATCGGAGCCAGATCCAAGGAAATTGGAGATTAAAATGAACTCAATACCTTGCTTTTGTCAGGCTCACAGCAGCAGCTGAATATTTGATGACGGGACAGGTGATACTCCGGTGGAATGTTCCGGCAAACAGAAAGGCTCGGAAAAACGTTTCGACCAGTCCTGTTAAACAGCTGACAGGAGCACGAACGTAAAGTCCAACAAACACTTTAGTGATGCCAGAACTTTTCATCTCAACTTGAAGTTTCTGGTTTTGATTTTGACTGAAGTGTTGAAAAGAAAATCTTGGATGGATTGTCATGAAATTCAGTGCAAGATGTTCATGTCCCATTACTTTAATTATCTAGCGCCATTATCAGGTCATTTAAGCTGCACGATTTTCAGTTTATGAGCAAATAAATTCACAACTGACTTCCACCCTCACTACTCTGCATTTACAGCCTTTATATGCCATTTACCCCTCGAACTTAAAGAGTGATAATGAGCTTCTCAAGTGTTTCCCATAATATCTCTTCCATGACGTCAAGCAGTATAAAATGTTACGAGACAAACAAAATATGCAAAAGTTGTTTGTCCATCAAGTTTGCTCAGTGTTTTTTTTTTTATATTTACAACATGGTCATGGCGCCATCTGCTTCAGTCCTGGCTGAGTCTCGTCTGTTACTGACCTGACACCCAGTGCTGGGAACAGACGGCTCGCTCTTGACACATGAGGAAGTGCAGTGTACCTTAGATAAAATGTTGTCCCTCATCGCCCCTCCCCATTCGCACACACACATATCCTTTACCCACCTTCTGCACACACACACACACACACACACACACACACACACACACACTACTCATCCTCACCTAACCATCTCTGCCCGCTCCCTCTGCGGTCGGTGTATCTCGCCGCCTCTGGCTGATAGGCAGCAGCGGCGCCCCCCTCCTCGGCTCTGTCAGGGTGCACACGCGCTTCCTGAGCAGCTTGAGCAAATATGGGAAGTGGCGGTGACCCCGAAAAAGCTACCCATATGTTGCACGCCCGTGTTTCTTTCTCGCCCATCGGTTAACTGCTAAAAGTGAGACATGAGTGAGAGACTGTGAGTCGGTTTGTTTCTTTGCCCTTTGAGATAAATAACCTGCTTGGAAATTCTTGGCCTGAAGTTACATGGTGTTGGTCAATGTAAGACACAGTCTGTGACAATGGCGGTATTCAGAGCGGCGAAGCCGTGGGAGGTTGGTGGGTATGGGAATGTGTTCTGGTATATGCCCCTCTTTTTTTTTTTTTTTCTAACTGAGCACTTGATGTTATCTTCTTTATGTAGTAATAAGATGGAGGATCACATGGTCGGGCATGAAACATCACATGCTATTGACAAGAGCCTGGAGGTTTTCTGCTCAATTTATCCTTACTCTAAATGCATATGTGAATAGACGGGGTCACGGCAGCTGAAGGCAGACTTTGTTCCTGTGTATCTACTTTAATATTCTAACTTATGGAAATATAGAAGTTAGAGCCGGAGAAAGTTCACGCTCACTTGATACCAGCCTCTCCCTTTTTTCTTTTTTTTTAACCTTAAGTGTAAAAACATACAGGAGGTATTTCATGTTAAACTGCCAGATTTACCACAAACAGTGTCGGAAGGAGAGCGACATGCTTATCAAATTTACAACCACAGCGAGGAACCACAGCCAGTTGAGCAATCACACACACACACAGAAAAACAAAGAGTTACATACACATGTTCTCACTTATTATTTTTGAAATTTTTGACTGGACAGAAAAGACAGGTCTGCGCTCTGAGCCAGACCACGTTCCAGTTTTGCATTTTTCTGGGAGAAAGGGATTATCATGAGATGAATAATGGTATTACTGTTTATTAGTCTGATGTACAAAAAAAACTCCAAAACATTAGAGTATGATTGTAAATCAATAAAGCTCTATTATTGTTCTTTGCTTTGACAAGAACATTTTCACTCTCAGTTTTCAGCACAGTCACACCTATTATTAACACTCAAGGAAAAACCTGGAACCTAAAAGTGATGTTTGGAGAAAACTGTCGCTGGTATGAAGAAATGCACTGATCAGAGAACAGGTTAATCAGTTCAGTCCATTTATTCACATGCAGCTGTTGCATGTGGATGAAAGGAGCCACTGTGACTGAAAATGTCCCGTGGAAAAAAGCATTAAGTTGTTCAATGCCAACCGTTCCTGAAGGCAACATGATAAACAGACTTTGTTAATATATATATTTGTGTATGTGTGTGTGTGTGTGTGTGTTGCAGAGTACTGGCCTAATTACTATGATACTACAAAGATTCATCTCAGCCTTTCTTTTTTGTTTCATGTAAAACTTCCTCAAGTCTGACCAACAAACATTTGGTCACAGCCACTCCACTTCAATGGTGGGATTTCCTGCTTGTCTCTTATCAGTCAGATGCTGAAACAATGGACTCTGCCCACGCAAATTTGTGCACCGGGCTTGTGCTGCTGTCCTCCTCGCGGCTTTCCCCTCACGACCAGATGTCCCTTTCTGGGCTGGAGCCAAGTGATTTAGAGCAGAGCGGGAAGGACGGCTAAAAAAAAAATCAGATAGTGCGACGACCATTACTGTGCTTTACATTAAGCACTGGGTGAAACTGAGATCCTCCATTTCACAGCCAAGTGGAGATGATCTGAATCACATGTGACAACTGCCTGAGGGGGCAACGCACACAGACGCTGGAACTGCACTTGGGAAAATATAATGACTGTCATATGTCAGCCATGAAAATATTTCCATTCCTCACGGAGCAGAGTTTGAGTGTTACAGCGACATGGTGGCAGCATGTTCGACATGATGATGTTTCTGAGCAAAGAGACCAAAAAGTTTCATTGGGAATTCAATATACACAATTTTATTTACATTGACACATGTATTAGCAACACATCAAATTTACACAGTTAACACTAAAGCCTCAGATTCAATAAATATTTAGTAAAATGCAGGGAAAACTTAGAGAGAACAAAATGAAAAAAAATCTATTATTCTGAAACGTCTCCTTCCAGGTTGTGGAATCCAGTATTTATTATTGAGATTTCATGAATATTTATGATCCGATTTAACTATTAGGAACAATTTATCCTGTTTTGCTGAGGCAGTTATCAAGTGAACTGGCATAACTGGTTGAAATGATGAATTAGCCAAAAAATGAGAACATGAGCCAAAGTGAATTTCTTCCTTTTGAGATGCACCGGTGACAGAGACGCAAGCAGCTTTTCCAGTCGGATCTACAGTCGGATATGTGCACATGTAAGAAAAATACAGCATAATAAGATTCTGCATCAGTGTACCACATCTTCATTTAAGATAAAGCAACGTTACTTTACAATGTACGCACATTTATATTTACAAAAAGACAGAGCAGTAAGACTGTGGGGTTTTAGAAGCCTAAACGACTTGATGAATCTTTAGTAGTGGCACCTCTTGACAGTAATTCTTTTAAATCTGCAATCACACACACATGCATGCGAAGACAAGTGGACACACACACACACACATTCATACACACAAACAGGACACTTTCCTGGCGCTTTTCACAGCAACATCCACCAGTGGGAAAAGAGGGGGATCATAATGGTCTGGACTGACACAGACTACTGGCTGAGAGGTGCTGAAAGTCCCACTTGCGATGGAGGAAACAGCTGGATACAAAGAAGAGAGGGGCTGATGGGAAACCTGCTACTGGTCGCAGAACAATGAGATGACTACCGCACCGAGACTGAGCTCTTGACTTCTCCTCTGGCTTGTCACCTCAGGGCTTACCCCAGTCCACTTAATACGAGCATGGCCCGACTCTTTCCACCGTATATACAAAAACACAGCAACTGTCTGTCAGCTGAAACAGAAAGGAATTCATTTCCTGGTCCTTGAAAAGCGGAGAAAACAACATCTCAGAAATGGCAGTACCTGTCTCATGCTTGTAAACAAACATACGCCTGATGTGGCAGGAGAGCAACGCTATAAACCTGAACAGCTATTTACATCTTTACAAGAGAACTCTCCAGCAGTCCAGCTGTCAAAAAGTGAAACTATACACCTGCATTACATGCTCACGTGACAAACGCTAAGAGCTTCAGGCTTCTCCGAGTGTCTCCTTTGTCCCGTCTCGTCGCTCAGCAATGACTAATATCATCACCTACACATATGTACACATATACAGTCAACAAGCACAGAAGTGAGAAGCTGGCGTACCGTGTCTATAACATAAAGTCATCCGTGTTGTGTGTGAACAGATCCAGTACAGACTCTCTACATATGGACATCCGACACAAAAAGAGCTGAAACATATCTTCTAATCGACTTGAAGCACTTATGGACTCGAAGCATGAGCGACCATGCCGTCTAATAGCTTATATACCAGTGTCTCGATATCTCAATTGAAATTGGCCCCCGGAAAGTATCTCCTTCATACACATAGATCTGAACAGTTGAAATAATACTGACAATGAAAGAGTAAAAAAACAAAAACAAAAGCTGCATTATGTGGTTTTTGTAACGATGTGAAGTTCAAGTGCCTCGAGTGCTTTTTTTTTCTTCCCTCCGACAATTGCAACAGCCAACCCCCAAAATAAAAATGCTACATAAATATCAGAAAAACAACAAAGAATAACAAAAAATGTAAAAAGAAAAATTTCCAGTAGATAGAAAGTTTTATATATGGAGTGCTAAAAAAAACAACCTTTATGAAATGTGTAGGAAAAAATGTAACTCAAAAGAACAAAAACAGTGTAATAATGTGTGACAGTTTTAGAGTAACGGTCGATCCCTCCACCCGCCCCGGTGCCTGAACGGCTCTTTGCTATGAGCAGGGGCGCAATAGTCCAACTGTCCTCCCTGTAATCAGCAGGCAATAAGAGTGACAATGACAAAAGCCGTTCGTCTGTTCTTCTTCTCACTGGTAATTGACGGCAATTACCATTCTCTCTGCAACATGTGATGTTGCCGGTCGCAGGGCGGCGGTGGCGGGCGGGTGTAGTGGTTGGGTGGTTTGTGGCGGAACATTAAAGGCACTTTATGAGGCAGCCAGACAGGTTGGGTGGGTCCTTACACCCGTTGGGCTCTGAGGGTTGTCCCCTCCAGGAAGACCTCATGCTGGACCAGTAAGGGCTGGGTCGGAGGGCTGCTGCCGCCGGCTGAGTCGAGACGGTGACAGGCCGAGCTCTGAGGACTGGGCTCCTCCCTGGCTCTGGGCGTCACAGGAAGTCTGGAGCTGAAGTTCAGATAGATCTGAAGATAAGGTGGCAGAGAGGAGAGAGAGAGAGAGAGGGAGCACAGTTTGAGATGGGTGGTGTTTTAGAGTCAAATATCTCAGTGGAAATTTTTTTCATCTGCATTTTATTTATGTGCCAATACATAATGCAGATGAACTGAAAGAACTAGTCTGACATTTTGCAAAACACCCTAGTTAGATGAGCTAAATATTAAACATCAGAGTGGTTAATATAGTTCTAAGCAACAAACCGGCGTTGGTTTGTTTGTTTGTTTGTTTGTTTGCAACATAACTCAAAAAGTTATGGACAGATTTTGATGAAATATCTGGACATGTCCTTTCTGGGACAAGGAACAAATTATTAAATTTTGGAGGTGATCCGGAAAACCGCCATTACGGAAATGTCGATTTTCTGGTATAACTATTAAACTAAAAATAATATCAATGTGATTCCAATTGCTAAGGGTCTGTTTTTATGGTCCAGGAATCCATTGAAATAGATAAATCAAAGGTAGGACTAATATTTTGGGGTGTAAGTCACAATAAGCTGGGGGAACTGTGCTGCTTGGCGGAGGTCTGTGGAGGTTTACATTGTTTACCTACTATTTATCTTTACTGCTTCTTTATCTTTATGCATTGTAAATTTCTCTGTTGTGGTACTAATAAAGGAATATCCTATCTTATCTTATCTTGGGGCTCATGTCAAAGTTGTTGATGATAAGACGGAGCTAAGAGCTGAGAGTTCAAACACATCACTGCGAGAGGCTCCAGACCTTTGCTTAAATTATGTGTGAGCACCTGGGAGGTGACTGAAAACTGTTTTAAGTTATGAGCCAAAATTGTAAAAGACTAAAACGTTAAAATATTTCATGGTAAAACAAGCCTGGTGTCTGTTTTAGCACGAGTAACATTTTCTCTCTGGAGGCTTCAATATTGTGTTACAGGCGTGAGCTTTTCCCCCTTTAGGACTCTGCAGTTTTCTATTTCACTATCTTACAATCCTGCCTCTGAAGTCGTCTCAGGTCATTACTTTTAAGGAATGGAATTTTGAACCTTTTATAGTGAGAATAAACAATATGACAGCGGTGCAACCTACGTGCTTGGTGGCATCTGACAGCTGCTGTTCGATCCTTTCCACAACCTTCCTGAAGGGGGGTCTGCTGAAGGGGTCTGGATCCCAGCAGGACCTCATAATCTGATACCTGCACACACACACACAAACAGGGTTATTTTCCACATTTCTCACATCCTTTTTTCTTATTTTTGTGTGTAACCTATCTGTTCTCAGTTCCACCTAAAAGTTTGAACATGTCAGTTTTAGCTCTGTCCCATAATGCATTCTTTATAGTCTCACTTCCACCCACCCAATCCCACCATCTCTCCTATGCTCCTTTCACGCACTTGCATTTCACTTCAACACCTTTTACACACACTCATATTTAATTTCGCTGACTCACATTTCGCTGGGTGCAAACTCCGGGGAATCCATCCTGTATCCTTCTTTTATCATCTTGTAGAACTTGGCGTCCACAGGCATGCCAGGATAGGGACTGTTTCCTGGATTCAGCGGGGAGATTTGGTTACATCACACACCTCTGAAAACACACAGAAAGTCAGACAAACACACACACACAATGGGTGGACTGACGTACCTAGTGAGAAGATCTCCCAAAGCAGGATGCCATAGGACCAGACGTCGCTCTCAAACGTGTACACGCACTCGAAGATACTCTCTGGAGACATCCATTTTACTGGCAGACGAGCCTGAAAAGACAAGCACTCTGTGAGCAGATGGAAACTTGAACTGATTCAATATTTTACTTTCCTCAGTCATGTTTTCTTTTGCGCTGTGGTCGAGGTCATACACGATTGTGAGTGACGACCGCTAAATGAACAGACTGTACCAAAATGTCAGGTATGCGCACGCCGTTCGCCCGAGGATCTGAAAACTCACAGAGCTCAGCCCATCTGTGGCGCTCACCTGACACTGACGAGAAAACAGAGATACACACATCCTGTGTACGTGGCAGATGCCAGTAAGCTCATCTGAAGATTTGCAACCATGTCATTTAAAAACACTGCTCGCCTGCCAAGAGAGCCAATAACTGTTAGTTTTAATGTGTTGTACGTTATGGCTTCAGGCAAATGATTTCAGTGTATTTTTAACCGTGGCAACCACACAGATGAGAATCAAGGATAAGAAAGAAGTTACACAACCAGTTGAGTCCTATTTAAAAATGTACAGTTCAAATAAGGTTTAAAGTAAGCTGTACACAAACCTAATTGGTCTGACAAACTGGCTCATCAGACAACACATGACTTACCTGAAGCAATGAGCATTAGAGCATTATACCAGCTTTTTGTATATCCATCGTGTGTGAAGTTTCTTTTAGCCATTTTAACACCAATTTTAAAGGTTTATTATGTTTTTGCCGTTTGTTTGTTTGTTTGTTTCTTTGTTCAAAACGTTATGGACAGATTTTGATGAAATTTTCAGGAAATGTCCCTTCTGGGACAAGGAACAAATGATTAAATTTTGGAGGTGATCCGGAAATCCACCATTACGGAAATGTCAACTTTTGGGTATAACTATTAAACTAAAAATGATATCAATGTGATTCCAATTGCTAAGGGTAAGTTTTAAGCAAAGGTGTAAGTCACAATAAGCTGCTTGGCGGAGATCTGCGCTCTCCAAGTGCTTTTCTAGTTTTGATACTATTTTGCAGGACTCCGTTGCTACATCCCGGACGAAGATGACTGTGATACTTTAAAGAAATGCAAACAAGCCATAGTGTCCCCCCCACCCCAGATACCAGAATGATAATGGGCTCAATCAGCACTGGCACAGACCTACAGCAGAGTGTGGAAGTAGGTCTGGCTAAGATCAAAAGCAGTCAATAATATAACAGAGAGTCGAACACAACTGTCTGAATATCTGTCAATAATAACCAAACATATATACTTATTAAGTAGCTAACAAGTGATACCTTGACTATGGTTGATCTATTATTTACTATTTGTTTATATATAAAGAAATATGTCTGTCAGAGTTTTCATAAAGTTTAAAGTGAATATCTGATCATACCAACTAACATTATTGATTTGTCTTATTTTGAGGTATGTTGTTTTCCAGCACTTTAACAGCCATGCTAACGTGTCAACCACATTCTGTAGTATCCTTTAACAGCCATGCTAACGTGTCAACCACATTCTGTAGTATCTGTTTTGCTCGTCATTCTGACCTGCGTAGCAGTTTCACCTGTTACTTAGCAGGTGTAAATATTTAGCCTTATCTTGACATTAGGATTTATCATGTGTGGTGCAACCTGTTTTCATAGAGTGATGCGTAAAAGCTTCACTTTGTAAACACTGCTGTTGTAACTAGGCTAGTGTTGAACTTAGTAGTAGGTAAATATTTCCTTGCAGTAGTAAATCAAAGGCACCTGGACTGTTTGGCCTTGAATATAGGTTGTAAAACATCAAGTAAAAACTACGCGTGTTCGACTTTTCCATTTTCCATATATTCTTCAGATGACTCCTTTTGACACACAGCTAAAATGTGCTTTCTAGTGAATTATAAAAATCATGGAGGAAGAGCTTTGCATACACAGTTGCTCTGACAAGTAGAGGCACGATGAGCCGAGCGGGGCCTCACCATTAGACTGATTTATTATTTTTCAAGTGAGCACACTTACATTTCCTTTGACTACGTAGTTGGAGTCCGTGGTGATGTCTCGGGCCAGGCCGAAATCACAGATCTTTGCCACTCTCCCTTGAGTCAGGAGGATATTCCTGGCAGCCAGATCTCTGTGAATACACTGAAAAACAAACACACCCCCGGCGTTAATATCTAATGATACATGTTATATACATGACCATTAGTCATGAATGAAGAGCGTTTGTGCTGAATTTCCACATCTGAGTCCGTAACACACAACCGCTGACACTGATACATGAGCTCGCTGGCCTCTGCAACTAATAAATTTTGCATGCTCCAACATGCGTTTTAGATCTGTTTACTAGCCGTGGGAATGTGATCTGCGCTCTGCATTTGTCACTGAATGATACTTTGACTCGCTCACATTTTTGGAGACTAAGAACTCCATGCCTTTGGCCACTTGGTAGGAGAAGCTGAGAAGGTCCTCGGTGTCCAGAGACAGTCCGTCCTCGTCGAACATCTCGGTCTCTGCGTCCGCTTCCACGTAGGAGCCACCTGAGAAGACGAACGAGACGAAGAGGAAATTATTCATCACTGTTTTTCTGTTTATTTGAAGACTGAGAGTTTTGATGAATGGCTGGCTCGCTTGCCTTTGCGTAGTGAGCGCCTCTTCTCAGAGGACGGGCCGAACGGCAGGTTGCCAGCAGCAGAAGGCCTCATGGTCATGTAGCCGTTCAAGCTGTCACTGTGAAGAGGAAAAGGAGCAGTCTGGTCTCAGCTGAGCTCAGCCACACATAGGCACGCTGCTGTCCAAATACCCTCCTCCTACGCACGTTCTGGATAGTAAACACACTTTTCTCCTACACACACAATGAAACGCTCTCGACACACAAGAAAAGAACCTGACCCAGCTGCGTCTCTCTGCGGCGTGACGTTGCGGTAGTAGCAGTCTTCCTTAAAGCAGACGAAGGATTCCCTCTTCCTGCGCAGAAAGTTGAGGAGGTCTCCGAAGCAGCAGTACTCTGTGATCACCAGCGTGGGGCCTGAAGACAGAAACACGCCTCATTAGAACCATCCTTCCAAACACATGACTCACAGCTTCAGTAAAAAGCTGAGTAATTTGGTGAAATGAAGCAAGAATAACAGCTAAATTAATCTCCTTAAACCCGGTCAGTAAGCTCTAATTTTTCCAGTTTCGCTCTCTTAAATTCAGGACAACATGGCTGCCGTACCTCCGACAGTGCAGGCTCCCAGCAGGTTGACGATATTCATGTGGTTTCCCAAGTAACTGAGGACTTTCAGCTCAGACATCAGCGCCTCTTTCTCCGTGGAGTGAGCGCTTGCTGTGGGGAGAAAATACAAAAAAAAATATTGGAACATAATCAGCATGCGAAAAAGGATTAGAAGCAAACTTCAAGCTGAACTCTGATTACATATTGTGATCTCGTGTTTGCAGGACTGGTTCTTGCTGAAGCCAGTTAAAATAAGAAAATGTAGAAATGAGACTGAAAATGGTTACAAATGTGCGTCACATGATCTGTGAATGAAAAATAATATTTACAAGTGTGAATAACAATTTTTTCCCAGCAGAAGAACAGCTCCATCACCTACCCATATATTTACATTTATTGCTGACTGTATAGAACCCATGATTGTAAAAATGCATGTGCTCTAATTGACAGGAAAGTGGGAAACATCTTTCCCACTGAAATTGAAATTACATGAGATCAATGATAAGTCCCAGTCTTCCCCCAGCACTTTCATGCAGCATGCATTGGATCTGTGTGCAGCTGGAGATGGTAAAAAGAGTCTTAAAACTCCACGTGCAATCGTGACCTGATCAGTGAGTATCAGCTTACATTTAACAGTCTATGAATAAATACAAAAGAATGTACGTTTAGACATGTGTAAACGCAGGAAGAAAGCGAAAGTTAAAAATCTGTATGCACAAGTCACATATATTACACATTTGTAACCTATTTGAGTCCAATTCCTCTCCATTAAAAGGTAGCTATTAAATGGGTTGATCTGGCAGCAGCGTGGAAACCACCAAATAAAAATATGCACGTAAAAGCTGCCTGAACACCTGCAGGCAAATTATTTATTACTACTTCCTAAAAGCTACTATGCACATGTCACAATGTCAAAATAGCTTGGCTGTGCTCGTTCCAGTCCATTTGCATGTGTGTTGACGCCGCTTACATTTGAGCATTTTCACAGCCACTGTCATGACTGAATCTGCTTCGGAGAGTCCATATGCAGTGGCTTCCACCACTTTCCCGAATGCACCAGAGCCCAGCGTCTTCCCTGAAGACAAGAAGACACAAAACTGTTATTCCCCATCCTGTTTGCCTCCCACAAACTGGCCGTGTGCCAGCGTTCCTTGGACAGCACCAGCCTCAGCCCCCGGGCTGTGTACGCAGGCACCAGGACACGCAGGATCCTGTTTAAGGAGGTTTGTTAAAAACAGCGCGCCGAATATGTCAACAATATTATGTTTGCAGTGAGGGAGTAGGGTTTCATCATTAATGAGCTGTGGAACTGGTTGGCCTGTAATGACCACAGACCTGGTTAAAACCTTAATGCTGTGTCCATATACACAGAAAACAGAGTGTCTGTCAATCAGCATGGAGTCGCCTGAGGGTTGCAGGGGTGATGTCATGCCTGTGTGTCATGTTGGGCTTTATAACTGACACAAACCCATATTTATCTCCACATCACTCTGCTCCCATGCTGATTTACACCTAAAACATGTGCAATTCAGTGTGTCAGGAATTAGAGAACAATAAAAACTATGATAATGGAATTGAAAAAAGCTTGCAGTTGCAGATAATTTGGATGAAGGCGTGCAGGGCGCTCACCGAACCGCAAGTTGTTCCGAGGAAACTCCCACTGGTGATCGTACGGTAGCTGGGTGGGGTCAATGTACACATAGTTGTTTCCATGGATGCCTTCGATAACTTTCCACTGAATCTGGTATTTTGGTTTCTGGGATGAATGCAAACAAAAAGATAGGTGAACATAAATCATAAATGACCTCACGTGGTTTCAACACGCTCGACTCCTTTTCTTGACTTTTGCTCAAAGTGGGTGCGCCATGCGGGAGAAGAGCTGTCTTACCTGCATGTACTTGTAGAACAGCATGATAAGGACGAGGCAGAGGATGCCTGCCGCTGATACCGAGCCAATTAGCAGAGGGGTGAACAGATCGTGGGGAACGGTTCTCTCTGCGGGGGAGACGGATACGATCAGGTTAGATACGAGAGCAGCCACAACAGAGTCAGTCAGTGACTCTTTCAGTGGTTTGTCATGTTTACACTCTAAATGACATTGCAGAGGGGCATTAAGGTAAGCCACAGAGGGCTAAGTCACGAAGCCCACTGCGGTCAAATCACAGTAAACTAATCCAATTATATACGTCTACATACTGTAGGGCGTTTTGGTTTGTTTGCACAATATGCACTTTATTTTGTTTGACTGCTCACAATCAGTTTTAATTGTACAGAATTTGACTTTGTTGCTGTGGCGTTTACAGCTGCGGCTGCGAGTAATTATATGTAATCAGGGTTCTGTTCCTTTGTGTCTGTCTGTTTGTGATGCCTTATTGTTTTGCTCCTCTGTACAGTGGGGTGTAATAAGCTCTTTAGAGATAAGAAGCTTTCTCTCCACTTCAAATCTGAGAATGCAGAGTCTGCAGGAACTAATCCCCTGTAAACCTGTCAGTGGTTTCTAAAGCTTTGTGTATTCTCTGCTGCAGCTCACTGACACCTCCGAGCCTCCCACAGCCCCAGAACGCCCGGCACCGCCAGGACTCCTACTGCGCTCCACACTCTCAGCGCCTCCGCCTGGTCTGCTGTTACTCTGTGAAGCACAAAAAATCCTGGGCACACGCTCCCAGAGGCCTGTCCTGCCAGGCCGCAAACACTCTCCTCCCTCATAATGCTCGCCCACATACCCGCTGGAGCCGCAGTGAGCCCCACGTGTCCTGCATAGACCCGGGTCTCCAGGCTCAGGCAGGGACAAGTCTGCTGCGCTTTCAGTTCCTGCACCGCTTTGAGGACGTCGTAGAGCAGATGGGCAGGCCGTTATAACAGGGCGGATTTGGAGTCATAAAGTAAACAATGGACTAAAACTAATTCCTTCTGTGAGCGACAACATCTTATCGTGGCCAATCATATCGGAGGTATCTCTCCTTGCTCGTGTTTACCTAACAGATTATAGAGGACCAAACTAGTTGTACAACCACATTTATGGGTTAATCCTCCCCAGAATCATGCTTGTAGTAAATATTTAGAGTTGAGGATTAGATCTCATGTGGGGTTTACGGAGGGGCAGAGCTGCTATGATAACATTATTTTATAGTCCACAGAGAAGGAAGACACATGTCACAGATTACTCTATTATATTTTAATGGAACTAACATTAGGTGGATGAAGATTTGCGATCTTAAAAGAGGAGGGTTTCATGTCTGTGTGTCCTCTCTTGTTCCATTGACTCGCTTAATTCTAATCTGAAGGTGAGGACGTGCAGAGGATTACATCGATTCGGCAACAAAACACGAGACTGACGGGCGCCCCCCCTCCAATATCACGTGGCCCATATTTACAGTAACTGTGTGCTGACTTACACACGAGCATGCATTTATGTGATATCAAACTCACCGCTGATTGAAAAGAGCGTGTAGGCCTGCTCTCCGTCCACCGTAGCCACACATTCCAGAGTACTGAACTGTCCCCTGCTGACGTTCATCCGACTCTCTACCCCCCTCTTCCCAAACATGGGGCTGGACAGCGTGACAGTGATGACATTGTTCTCCTCCTGGGTGGCATTCACCTGTTGGGAGCACCTGAAGGCAGAAGATTATACATCGTTGACAAAGGGCTGACGGGATCACGGGGCTATTCATCAATTGTCCCCTGTCAGAGGACTCTCTCGCCTAAGTCTCTGCAGGACACACATTCCTCCCCTGACTCGTGAAAACCCTTTTGTATGCGTGTCAGTCAATAACTTAACTTTACACGATATGACAAACCACAGATGTGCTTGTATATCAGCATGTGGCCAGCAGTCAGTTTCACCAGAGGTCAGAAGAATAGCAGGGAATTTCTTCTGTGCTCATGAAATGGGTGAAATGTTTAACAGCCCAGGGCTCCACACTTCACTGCACCACATATATCCACTGTTATCTCGGTGCTCTCCGGTCACAGGCTCAGTCAGGTCACATTACTTTCCCTTTCTCTACATACATTTGCGTGCCTGTATGTAATGAGTATTAAGTGGATTTATTTATAATTAAAGTTTGGATAATCACTTATGATTCACTTCCATGTGCTGCTCGCCATTGGTGTTGCTACGGCAACCAGGTGCCCCTCCTTCGACACACTTTATGTTTGACACGAGATGAACCGCGTCCGGTCGTATCCAGGCAGCCGTCCCGCGTCCCTGCCAATCACAAGTCAATTTGCTCCAATCCCCTGTCACATGGGGGTCATCTTATCACTGTCAACCAATCACAAGTCAGCCCCTTCAAATCCCACAATCCCTCATTCCGCCGTCATCATCGTTCCCGACTCTATCCAATGTGTCTTTAGTGTGACCTTTAGGACCCCTTCCACACGCACATCACGTGAGTTCTGAATGTGAAACTATGAATAAAGTTGAATGGTGATGAATAAATGAGCGGTACTATGAGCAAACACGCAGGAAAATTCTTGATTAAAGAACCAAGAAAATGTGCAGAATTGTTAGAAGGTTCTCTACAAAAACAACCTTCAACCTTTCAACCTTTCAACCTTCAAGCTAGTGAAAAAGCACCTTGTATGAAGAGCAGACACACATGCCTCATTACCGCTGGAACAGCCAGGATATTTGTCACACTACAAACATTTAAGATCTGGATTGTTTCAGAGCAGAGTTAGAGAACAATGAAAACAACAACAACAAAGAGCTGCTTTTGATTTTGGTTTTGGCTGCTTATCATTTGTTTAGTCTTTTGTTTGTAACTAATGACTAGTCTGGTTAATATCGCTTCAACATCCCTATAATTATTTTAAGCCTCAGTTCAGTTCAGTTCAGGGCAGTTATTACGCAATAGCAGCATATTCTGTCTTTGCTATGTTTTTAAAAGTGAAGTATAAATTAAGGGTAAATTTTTTATCAATGAATATGTATAAACATGTATATAGTTTTTGACTGGAAAAAAGGATCATATATACTGCACTTCTCATTCTTCTTATTTTGTTTCTGAAGTCCCTGAAAACTTTTTTTAATCTTCTGTATTTCTACTTCTGCTACATAAATTTCTTTTTTCCTTTTTTTTGTTTTACTAAATAACTGTGTTAAAGTTTGAAAATTATTATTATTTTTTTTAAATATACAAACACTTAAGAGCTCATCAGGGCTTTAAGGGCTTGGTTTGACTAGCATACAGAAGTAACTCTGATTGGTGCAGGAATGTATGACATCACATTCCCATCTTAGCCCCGCCCACTGCCAACCAGCAGAAAAAGCACAAATAAAAAAAAAAACGCAAAAAGCAACCAAAACTGTTCTAACTTTAGAAGAAACCCAACAACTGATAGTAAGAAGCTGATTGAGGGAAATAAAAAGCTTTTCAGGGCCTTTAAAAATCTCACCTGGCGAACGGCTGCTCACAGTAGTACCAGGTGATCCGCGGCGTAGGGAACCCCTCCGCCACGCAGCGCACCTGTCCATCCACCGGGCCCTCATGAAACACAATCTCAGGTTTACCTAACAAACACAAGTTAATGTCACAATATGTCAGGTAAGAGAGAAACGACTTGTTTTTTATTCAATTGTATTTAACCTTTGTGAGTGATATAGGGTGAGGTGAGGGAGAGAGCGAGACCTCATTTCACACAAAGAAAAAAGGTCAATGAAACCTATTCCAAAATGTCACCTATTGAAGATTGATGTGAGGCGGAATAATGCAATTCATTATGTGGCTTAAGGGAACAAAAAACCTTTTGCAAATAATCTATGACCCAACTTACTGATCACAAAGATGGTGAATGTGTGGTTTACTGATGCGTCACCGTTGGAGGCTTGAAAGGTGTAAACTCCGCCCTCTGACATTTTTAGTCGCACCAGCCTCAGTTCACTGCTGTACCTGAACACGAAGAAGTGAAATTTTTAGTATGAATGATTTGACACATTTTTAAGAATTGTCAGTAAAAATGTTATTAGACTTCCTTTATTGTCATTACACAATATACACAGCAGTGCAAGTTGGGTAACGAAATTCCGTTGCAATGGCTTCCGACAATGGGTCAGCAACAATAGTGTCAGTCAGTGGAAATAAAAAAATAATATATATATTAAAATATATATATATTAAAATATATATATATATATATATATATATATATATATATATATATATATATATATATAAATATAGGTACTAGGAGCTTTGTATAGACATATGTAAATGAACAAAAGTTATGTACAGGATACAGCAAGAGCTAGTTAGCAGCAAGTTGAACTATTGCACTTAGTATTGATATTAAATGTAAAAGTGTAGATAGATGGAATTCAAAAATAAATACACACAAAAAAAATTGCACATAACAGAAACAGTTGAGAAATGGTGAACAAAGTTGAGAAATGGTGTCAACATTAATGTCAATGCTGCATTAGGAAATGTTTCTAGTTATTCTTTGAATGATGCTTCCTTTTTTTCCCCACAGTTGATTTATTGATTTCTAGCATATTTAAAAATGGTTTAACAATTCCCTCATAGACCATTTGCCTAAGGGGATCAGGTCCAACAGAAGCTCAAAGGTCATGTCTCAGGGGTGCACATGCATTTTGCAAGTGTTTGGTGCTCATTCTCAAACATAGCATTGGTCTTCATAAATGCAATCTTCCTCCTTGTCCTACTCAGTGATGAAGATGCACCTCCCACTCCCTGGTTGAGCTTCTTCATTCAACCATTTAGGAAGTGGGCGACTGGACGTTTACGCTCTCCTTACTCTTTTCATGTTTACTGAATTATGGATGAATGAATTATGTATAAAATCCACCTGCTTTGTCTGCTAGATGTGGATGCAAAGGCATATCTTAGACCACATTTCGTCTTCAAGCTTCAAGTCAAGGCACATGATGAAGCTACTTTTCTTTTCTGCTCCAGCTTGGTTTGATGTTTCTGCTGGAAAGTAGCTGCTCAGAGTCTGTTGGTTCGAGTTACTTCATTTGGTCAAATATGTTGACCAGAAACACATGTGGAGGCGAGATGTGTATTGATGATCAACGCCTGGTATGCAAAGACACATACCACGCATTTCTGCTTTTTGTCACACATACCTACCAACATACCCATAATAAGCACCACTAGTCATGCCCCCTTCTTCCATTATTAAAAACAAACACCATGAAGCATGAGCTGAAATGAATTACGACGAAGCCTCGGATAATATGATATAATATTTCTCTCGGCAGCACACAAGTAATGCTGCAGATATTTCATGGTTTCTTTTCCTGAAAAAGCTATTTATATTCTGACAGTTCCCGTTTCGCTGGAAACCCCAGGGCGGTTTTAGAATTTCAGCTGTATTTCTCAGGGAGCTGTGACGAGCGCAGCTGTGACATCGGCACCTCGACCGACCTGCAGCCAAACTAAAGCTGCTAAATTCCACCCAGCGAAGGTAATGAGCATTTTCATCTATGTGGTAAAACAGAGGCACTTAAAGCGAGCGTGGCCTCACCTGTATTCGTGGCTGTGTGTGGTGATGACGTGGTCGGTGGTGTTCCTCAGCTCCTGGTTCATGAAGCTCCAGGAGAAAGTGCGCGGCTTCGGATAAGCCTCCATGTCGACGTGGAGGGTCAAGCTCTCGCCTGAGCGGACCTGGATGGTTCTGTTGTTTGCAGGTGTTAAGTTGATGAATCCTTTTTCTGAAAAATGAGGAAATGAGACGTTGTTAGAGGATTTGCAGAAGTAAAATTAAGTCGATATTGTTGATTTAAGCCCACTTATAGGCAAGTCCCAGAGTAACCCAACACATGCATATGAAGAGTTCACAGTCCAATGAGATGGGATGAAACAACACGTACTGACTCCACATATGGACATTTAGACTTTTTGGCAAATACATGCAGCTGTTAGGAAAATCTGGAAACTTGGTAATTTTGTGAGAAGAGAAACTGAATCAGAGAATCCAACACAAGTATAACTGATCAGATTTCTCTTCACCGGCTGATTCAGTTTACACATATTTAATTCATTCATTTTTACGACTTCAAATGTAAGTTCAGGTTCAAACTACAGCTTTAACTAACAGCAAATCTCTTCACGTACTCACCATAAACATCGAGCCACACCGAATGCGAGCTGACCCCTTTTTCATTCTCAGCTTCACATTGGTACCTCCCGGCGTCTTCGGGTCTGACCGCCGCGATGTGCAACGTGGCGCCCCGCACGTGGGTGAAGTTCTCCGTCAGGATACGTGAAGCACTGTCAACCTTTGCTGGTTGCTGTGGATACCAGACGGCACCCTGTCAACGCCCAGAGATCTCTAGAGATTAACCCCGTCTGCGTGTCTATCCTTGCCAAGCATACAAATACTGACACAGACACACAACTGCCTGCATGCGAGTACACACACACACACACACACACACACACACACGGTCGCTCACACACGTACGCACACGGTAGTCCACATCCTATACACACAGGCAAGATCCTGAAGCTTACACAGCATGAACTTTGACCCCTTTTACTCTCGTTCATAAGAACAGACAAGCGCTGACACCAGGAAGAAAACCACTTCGTGAAAAGAAAACAATTTTGCTAGTTGTTGAAATTTAAAATAAGAAAATCAATCTTTTCAATCCATCACTTTTTTTTCATGATTGTCTCATGTTTGTTTTCTGGTTCAGGACAGCTTAATTGGGACCAACTGTGAGACAATCATCACTGCAGGTGGCAGGTAGCTATTATTAGGAGTCATGGCATTTCCTGAATACACAAAGTTGATATATGAGTCAGAAAAGAAACACTGGTGGTGGTATAAATCTTGAGGATAGCTGATATTTAGTGGTTGACTCTTCCTATTCTTTAAGTCAAATATCTGTTTGAACTGATCAAAGCCCTTTTAAATCTTAAATCTCAAAGTATTTTCCAGTCCAATCTGCCACCAACAGTGCAGCACACAGCAAAGAAAAGGCAGAAGGGTCTCACCGAGCCAGGCGGCGTGACCCATTTCAGCTGGATTTCTCCGTTGACGTTGGTGGTGTTGCAGGTGAGGGAGAGACTCTCGTCCCGGGTGAGGATCACTCTTTTGGGCGCCTGCATCTCAATCACAGGAGGAGCAACGGGGACTGAGAGGAGATTAAAAAAAAAGCACTGTGAATGAATTTTCAACCTACAACGATGCACATACACACACATGCATTCACAGCACTTTACCTGGTCTGACTGTCAGGTCGTAGTCATGTGACCTGACGTGCTCTCCCCAGAGTGTTCCTGTGCACACATAGCAACCTCCATAGGCCTTCTGTGTGTTGTGGATGATGATGCCTCGCTCCAGGCTCGCAGAAACCTGGAGACCAGGGGCCAGAGCTTTGCCGGAACATGTTTCCAGATGCAGGTCTTCCAGACTCGGATCAGTTGCCAAGCAGGGGATGGAAGCAGTGTCTTCCTCACGAGCAAGAATTTTGGACACCATTGATTTTCTGAAAGGATTGTCAGGATCTGCCAAGAAAACATGCACATCAGAGGTGGTGTCAAAGCTGTGAGCGGAGCTGCACGCTGAGTGGTTGAAGCTTTACTTTGTGAGGGCCATGACTTTAACTACACTATTCAACATAACCACTGTTTTCCAACCCTGTTTTTTTATTTTGACTTCTTGCCATGTGATTACTATCAGTTGTTTGCTTCTTCAGAACAGACAGTGAGCTGCTGGCGGTTGGTTATCAAGATAGCATGAAAGCATGAATGTAAACAACTCAAAAAGAATGAACATATTCTTAGACTTCATGTACTTCACAATTTATTCTCACAGCCTGTTTCCATTGCATTCATTACATCTTGCTTTTATTGACACATTTTTCTTCCTGAGCCAAGCATAAAAACTTTTTTGAGATTTTTTGAGTTTCTCTCGCTACTTTTATGCTCAAATTGTACATAAAAACAGTTCATGCATCATAGGAATAATAAAAATAATAATACACTTTATTTGTAGAACACTTTACAAAACAAGTTATTACAAGAAAAAAATAAAAATTGCAGAAAAACAATGGTTAAAAAATATTTACAAAAGTTATTCAACATTGAGCAAAAGAAACTACATAAGAGAAAATATGTTTTGAAGACTGGACCACTGCGTTATTATGCTTGTTCAAGCCAAAGTTGTTATGTACATATATGTTTTGAAGCATAACAGCTAAGTGTATCAGGGCCAATAATCACTATCAATATTCAGCTGCACAAAGTTCTAGGCCCTCCAGTATTTGAGGACAACAATGCAGTAGTTGAGTGTATTAATTTGATAAATATAATTGCTGTTAAAAGAAAGGCACAACTGAATGTCATCTGCAGAGTTGAATCTCAAGTTAAGCCAGTAGATGATATCACATAGAGAGAACAAGAGTTGTCCGATGATAGATCCCTGAGGCTCCCCACAGGTCATCTTCACAGAGGAGGCCTGTGAGTTGCCACTGGCCACACTAACAGATCTCTTGTGTAAGTATGAATAAAACCACTTTCCAACTGAACAAGAGATGGCATTTAAGCTTTTAGGACAAGTGTAATAAAACAGAACAACACACGCTTAGGTATAAGAGAACGAAAACTGAGGATTTCAGTGCCAACCAGATCATCCATCATTTTAAGTAGAGCTGTGTGTTGTGGTTTGCCCTGAATCCAGACTGAAATATCTCAAAGAATCAGTGTCTGTTTGAAATAGCCATCAACTGTTCAGCAACAATTTTTTATGCTTAGAAAAGAAGGGCAGTTTGGAAATTGGTGTAAAATTATCCAGTTATGGTCTAAAGATGGTTTTCTGAGCAGGTGTTGGGCATTTTTAAAATAAGCGGGGACAGAACCAGTCATCATCATAGAGAGAATACACAAACTGACAGATCCATATACTTCTTTTAAAACCCTGTAACATGAAAACTTTAATGTTAAAAGTAAAGATATAACATCCATCGTCCTTCCACACTTTTGTGGCTGGTTGAAATTGGTAATGTCCAACAATATGTTCATGAGTACACAGTAGTCAATAGTATGATGATCCATTTAACTGTATAGGCTCTGGGCCAGCTTGGAAACCATGTACAGCAAAATGACTTGTTGCTGTGTCTCACAAAAAATAAGAACCCAACAACAAGTCCAATAAGAGTCATACTATAGAAAATCCTGATTGTAACTGTCAAATACAAAATAGCATGGAAGAACTTAGAAGACCAAGAAGTCTGAGAAAATCCGCAAATGCAACATTCAAAGTATTTTAAATAATAAACATTACATGAAAAAGAACTATGTCAAGTATCTATGTTGAATTGTCAAAGTCTCACAACACTGAGTTAAGATAACTAAAGATGTTCCCCTGACACTAAACAAGAATCATGCTAATACAGGTCAACGCAGTTAGTTGCTTACCTTCATAGTTGTAGATAAATTTGAAATGATTTATATCCTTGTTCCGACTTTGAAGAGGCTGTGGAGAAATGCCGCTCCACTAAATGAACTGAAGATGTTAAATTCTGGAAGGTTGATGAAGGAGGTCGTGAATTTTGGCCCATTGGATTCGGATTTAGTGAAAGTGACTTAACACAACAAACTACAGTGCCTGCCACACTGTTGCACACACACACACACATACATACTAGGCACACACACATATGCACACATGTTCTCACGTTATGCATGCATGTGTATGTGTGTGTATGCATGTATGTATATGCATGAAAGTGTATATATACACAAGTGAAGTATTCAGTTTTGGCCTCGGCAGCGTCTCATATTTCCTGCTGCTGCTGCTGCTTCATATCAAAACCATTCGACTGGCGAAACACTGGGTGGCTTCTACTGTGAAGCAGTCACAAGGAACGCGAAGCATCTGACCACGACCATCCATTAAAATGTATCTACAGATCTAAACAGCGATCGAAACAATGTTGGTGTGTTTGAAATGGAGTTCATTGAGCTGCACTGGAAACAGACACACCAGTTGTTCTCCTGTTGTATTTCTGACATGTTTGCTTTCGAAACTGTAGGACTTCTTGTTACCACGGCAACCACGGCATTCGCCAAATTAACCAAAACCTTTTATCACGTCTGATTTTTTATTTTATTTTTTTTAATTTCCAAATTGGCAGAGTTTAACTGTGTTATCCAGCTTTAATATCCAAACAGAGATATCCACCCTGTTGTAAAAGCCTGTATTGTCCAATCACGTTAATCAAAACACAAAGTTCATCAGCAGATTATATACTTTTGTTAATGCTCCATCTGAACCTCAAAAGTAGTAAGAGCTTGTTGCCTCAAACGTTAGATGTGTGGATTATGATCAGTTCATGATATAAGCCTGCAGAGATGGCAGCGGGCCAAGGGGATGATGAGTCACATAGAGGAGGAAATACAGTAAAACTCAGTCATGCACTCAATAAATAGCTCCAGTATCTACTGTACCTGTCCTGGGCAAAGTTACAAACACCTTTTTCTGCAAACACACCCACACACACTGCTCCCTGTCACTGCAGCAATAAACGCCAGAACAATTCCTCCGCTCTAACCTGCAGTCTGTTTCCTCTTGCTCTACATTTCACTTCTCTTTCTGCTCTCACAAACAAACATCAGACACATGTTCATCACCTCAAACGCTGACAGTTTCGAGCCCATACCTTTCACGTAGACGTAGATGGAGGCGCTCTCCTTGGAGCTCTCCTCCAGGCAGATGTAGCGGCCCATGTGGACGGGCTGAGCTCTGGGGATGCGCAGCGTCGACATCCCGTCCACCTTCTTCTCTCCCCGCACCTTCGGCCGCTCCTCCCGCTGCCACTGCACCGCCTTCACACCCTGGCAGCGCAGCTCGAAGGGTGCGTTCAGCGAGATGACAATGTGGGGGCCGGCGGGGGTGATGGTGGGCTTGGCGTTGCCTGTGGTGGGACAGAGAGATAAATCATGACAAGCTGCACAGTAGTTCCATTTCCACACACAAACACTGCTGATGTTGAGGATGAGTTCTCTCAAATGGTGCAATTTCAAAGTCTTGACAGATTGATCGTTTCGATTTTTTGTTACTACTTGAAAACCCACAAAGTTGAATTGAGGCTGCAGGGTTGAAAAATTGCAAACTCACCGCTGCGAAGTTAAGACGTGTCAACACCAAAAAACCCCCACAAGAGTCCTGTAAAGTAGATCAGCTTAAAGGTACAATCCCGGATCCTAAAGTAAACAACAGGATCCTCGAAACACATGATTTGTACTGGCTCTCATTTCCAAATGGATTGAAAGGTCATTTAGGACAAAAATTAAGAATCCAGTGCAACAGCAGCTCACTTTCATTCTTGGATTAGTTCATTTGAACGAGGTTTAGCAACATAAACACTTGTGCAGTTTTCACAAGTTAAAAGCAAATAATGGAGCTTGAAAAACCTCCAAGTTGGGAACCACAGTATTAAAGGTTTATCCACATCAGCAACATCTGTAAAAGCCAAACTTACACAAATATGATTATGATCATTCATTTGTCATCTCCATCACCGACTTTAACAATTTGCGACTATACTTGTATGTTAGATTGTTTATCATCAAGATGCAAGAAAATCGGTGGGAAAGCAGAGTTAAAACCTCTCACTGAGAAAATCTGCAATTGCATGCAGATAAATATGAAATTCCTTTTTGATATTTTCCAGTCTGGTATAAAATAAAACAAATGTTTGGTGCAACACTGTATTATGTGAGTGGGTGCTTTTTAAAGGGGGCGGCAACCTGAGGATTTAATCTGCGGCACCAACTGGAAACAGGTGGGGAAAGTGAATGAGTAATGTGTTTGTTGCTCGAAAAAAAGCATCACCAAGGTGGAGCCGACTCGACTTGTTCTGTTGGAGCCATGAATGAGTGCGAGAGGTGAAGCTTCCACCGGCGAGACTGCAGGAGGAGGAGGAGGAGGAGGCTGAGGAAGATGCTCCTTCCATCCTCCCATTCCTCCTTTAATACAATAATTACATCTCATATATGGGATTATAGATTCTCTCATTCCCACAGTCTGCACTTCAATGATTATAGACTGGTCATTAAGGGGAGACAAAAGGAGAGAGGGTGTGGTGACCTGACCGACTCATCCTAAATTCCTGGAATCACAGAAAAGCAAACAGCAGGTATCATAAAACAAAGGAGTCTATTCAGAGACTGTTAATGATGTTAATGGGTCTGTGTTTGAATGTTTGACTGAGAACTGTGGGATTTATTGTAGCGATTTCATGAGCAACATTATTTGATTTTGAGTACCTGTTTTTTTAATCTCACTTTCCTAAATTGCACTGTTGATGTTTTATGTTATGTTGTTATCCTGTTATTTCTATGCATACTGCTTTAACACAATAATTTACCAGCTTGGGGCAAATAAAGTCTATCTATCTTTAAAACCTAATGAATTTATGACTTATTTGTTTTATTTTGCTGCATTTGGGAAGATTTTGAAAAGGGCTCTATAATAAAGATTATTATTATTGTTATTGTCTTTATGGCAGGAACCAGATTGTGAGTTAATCAGATATTAAATTTATGGTTTTATTTATTTACATGTTTCTTTATCTATTAACTTATCATAGGGCACAAAGAAAAAAAAGGTTAATGAGCTCTGTCTCCTGCGTAAACGGGCTTAAGGCAAACTTCATGGCGCGCCTCATTGCATCACATGACAGACAAGCCTGTGCGCACCGCCCGGAGCTGTGGCACCCATTCAAATTCCCCCATGATATCAACATGGCGAGGACATCAACAGCCTCCCGTGGGCTCGCGTTCAACTATCAAGTCGTGGATCAGATGGAAACAGGGTGGAGGGCAGGAGTCCACCTGATGGTACCCTGGTGGCGCAGAGGCACCGAGGAGCGCAAACTGCACTAAACAGCTTTTGGCCAAGTTGGCACAGCTTTCCATAGATGTGTGAGATATATGTGGGGAAAATCCCAAATTTTGCTTCCTGACAAGATTAAAAAAACGACTTTGAATTATAGATTATTAACAGATAAATAAAACCTCCTCCTAAGTATGACACACCTTTGTTTTAAATGCAGTGGCAAAACATTTGTATGGACCTTGACCTCTGCAGCCAGACTCCGGAGATGATGCCAAGCCGGAATAGTTGCAATGTGTTTTTAAGATCCATGACCAGAGCGGAGAAGCACAACAACCAATATTTATCCAACAAGTGAGACAACTAAGTAAACATGCCATCCATGGTTTGCATGCTACCCAGGAATCAGGAATTGACACTGAGCTGTATTTCCATAATGTCGGTTATGTGCGTCTTTACGCGCAGGAACCTGCCGCAGAAACACGACCAGAAAAAGTCTCCCTGCATCCCACTCGTGTCTACAATTCATCATCTCACTTCACCCCTACTGTGTGATTACTTTTTTTTTATTAATGGCACCCTGCTCTCTCAGTAAAACATCCATTATTAAAGCAGTGCGCTCGCATCCACATCAGCAGCCAAAGGATCCACTTTCCTCATCAGGTTTCAGTGACTTCAGCTGGTCTTATCAGCTCTGGTTGCAACACGTCCAGGGCCAGAGACAAGAGTGGAGAAATGCACCAGAAAGCCACTCACCATTATGTGGATTATCTTTATCTCACTGGACTAAAAGGAAGCCATTGGAAGAGAATCGATGCGTAAAAGTGACCAGCAACAAGTTGCGTGCGTAAAAGTGGCACATCCAGCGCCAAAGTCTTACCTGGATGGAAGGTTAACTGTAAAAAGACAGACAGCAGAATCCAGTGGTATTCCATAGTTATTATTCCATGGGTCTAGCTGTGAAGGTGAGCCAGTGCCTGTGTGCTGAAAGCAGCTCTGCTCCACTCGCCGAGCGCGTCGGAGTTGAGGGAAGTTGCCTCTGATAGTAGGAGCGCACTCGCGAGTCTTTAAAGGCACAGATGCTCGTCAGGCTGCGGCAGCGGGCTCCTGTCTGCAAACATGCTGTTCTCCAGGAGAGGCACCGTGCACGAAGACCAGGTGTCTCCGACTGACTGAATGACTGCGCGTCCACGGGAGCCAGTGGTGGAGCCTCCCACAGAGAGGGAGGTGTTTGCTTTGACTCATCAACGGAGAGATACACCCAGTCCCGCTTTTGCATCTGTCCTCTGTTCTGAGGAATTACACGGTGGCTGTCTCTTCCCATCTCGCATGCAAATCAACAAGTATTACACTGATAACATATTGAGACTCGTATAATAAAGTTTCTTCAGAATTTTTATCTTATTTTTCCTTCTTTCTTCTTATAAACTGAGGACACAAAACGTCTCTTTGTCTTTTGCCTCCTGCTAACACACATGACATTTTGTGAAAAGGCCAAAATTTGCCCTAATTTTCTCCATTGGCAACCCATGGTTACTGCTTTCTGGTGGTGCTAATGTTTGCAATAACAATTAGGATTTTTTTTTAAACTTGCAATTGAATAAAGTCCACCAGTCCTACGCACTGGCCAAAACCAAATGTGTCTGTAATTTATCTCCTCAATTATATCTAATCCCCACAGTATGACCACATCAAAACCAGATTTTCAGGGAAACTATCAGGAAACAATATGAGATACTGAAATAAATGTTCTGTTGTGTGACAGAAGACTATTTTATTTTTCCTGTAATCTCTTCCAAAAGGTTCATGCACAATTATGCACGCTTAAAAGAAATTTTTGTCTAAAGTTGGACCAAACAATGGTTCATCCTGATGTGAGTGTAATTAAAGGTCAGAGAGATCTGACAGAACCTCTCCTGTTATTTAGATCCAAGGCTCCATAAATTCAAAGCCTTTTTGCGAGAGGCTCGTTAAAAAACAAAACACTGACATATCCTGACTTTGGGTGAGGCTCCAAAAACATCACATGGATCTTACATTTCCCATAATGCACCTCAGTAGAATGTTTTGCACCTCTCTGCCTGTTACATTACCTTATCTAAACTCCACGCCCCCAATTTATAACACAGGTTGTCTGTCAAATATTTGAAGTCTGAAACTGAAGATAATCCATCATCAGGGTTGTTTTCACAGACTTTAGAGAGCGCCCTCCAGAGCCAGCAAAGATATCACACAAAAGCTGAGTCGTTCTCTCAGTGATGAACAAACTGAGCTTTGTGTATAAAATAGGTGGAATGACCCTTTAAAAACCATTATCTGTAACATTCATTTGTTTGGTCTGATTTAAAGGAAGCCTGACCGGCTGCAAATATTCTCTGAAAGTTGGAATTTGGCCTAAAAATTTCTGCCTCTATTTGTATTTATTTCTACAATTTGCATAATTTGACATGGGAATGTGAGAATGTATAAAATGTAAATAAAAACAGATGCAATCATTTGCAAACAAACTGTGTTTACTGACAACAGTTTGGGCAGTTACAACTACGTGTTTGCTTATGACCGACTGAACCTTTCATACCCAGTCATGATACTATCACCTGTTACCAATGAACCTGTTTACCTGTGGAATGATCCAAACAGGTGTTTTTGGATCAGTCCACAACTTTCACAGTCTTTTGTTGCTCCTGTCCCGACTTGTTTGAATTGTGTTTGTTGCCAATTCAGAATAAACAGATATTTACAAAACTCATATATTGTCTTTGTGTTGTTTTCAATTGAGCATATGTCAGAAAGGATCAGCAAGTTATCACATTCTGTTGTATTTACACAGCGTGGAAACTTTCATGGAATCAGGCTTGTATGTTGATACAGACAGGCAGAGACCCTTAAAAACATGCAAATGACTCTGGCTGTGGGTGTGGTCTGAGCAAACCCCAAACCCAAACACAGTGTGTGATTAATGGGACACTTGGCCTACTTGTTCAACATGTGACAACAAACGATTCTCCTGTGGCATTTTTAGCCTGAGGCCATAAATGTCACTCCCGACCCATTTAAACGAATGTCGTGAAATTTGATACGCAGGTAATCAATCATAACCACCAAAAATGTGCTAAAATAACATGGATACACATGACTTTGCATGTAGCATTTGACAAAAATTGATGTCTCGACTCATGCTGTGTTTCATATAGTTTGCGTGTGTTTGGTCATGAGTCAGTTTGAAATAGCATAGTATGTACAGAGCTGTTTCCCAGTTTGAACCCACAAGCATTTGTGCAACACATGCTTGTAAAAATGTCTCAACACATTTACAGGTAAGAGTCGTAAACTCCAGCCTGAATAGATTCTCTCTGTCATTTAATATCTCCCAGAATCATTTCTCATAACGGGAGCACCACAGACCACTCTTACAGGCTCTAATGGCTTACACACACTGAAACCAAATCTCTAATTTAACTTCCTCGAAGCATTAACTCCTGTAAAAGACCCATCAATTATCACACATTGATTTTTCCATTCACATAAATGTCTGTTGGCGTAACAGAAAATGATTTTTGTCTGATCAACATGTGAACATAAATACATACAAACCCACAGATGAAAATGTTTGGTTACAGGGTTTGTTTTGTTTTGGAATTTGTATTTTTTAAATCAACTTTTAGTCTGGCCTTTTCTAATTCAAGAGAGGATGTGAGTGCCTGGCTCTTGACTGGGAAAATGAAATCTAATAATTCACAAGTTGCTTTTAATGGCACAGCCCAAACATTTATGAAGACCGAGCAGCTTCCTGCACGAAGAACAGAGATGAATGTCTAATGTCGAGGCAACTGTAGAGTTAGTGAATATGTGAACAGGCAAACAAGAAATTTGAGAATATATTTCTAGTGAAAAATAGAATCCTTGTTCATCTGCAGCTGTGCAGGAAGAAAAAGACCATTATCTCACAGATATGGAAAACTATGGTCGGTCTCAACACGGGCAACGCACATAAACCAAGAGACAGCTTATTTATTTTGCTTAACCACAGCGTCATTTCAACTCATGAGTGCAATGTTAGAATGTTTTGTCTGTCCTCCGCTCGCATAGATTAGAGGAAGCGTTCCCTCAAACCTCCAAAATAACGTTTTTACAGTCTCTGTCCAAACTTCCTCTGATGGGAAGGGGAAAGCTCGGGGATGCTGGGAGAGGGAAGTAGGAGCACGGTGCATGTTAAATAATGTTTGACTAAGTGTGTATCTGCCCGCTTATTTGCAACGAACTCCGAGCGCACAGTTACGGAAGCTGCTGTCAGTATTGATAAAACTGTCTAGCCTGACCTTGCTTCAGCTGCTGCTGTGATAGTGGCTGAGAGGCGCAGAGTTCAGAAGTTCAGAACTAGAATCTGACGTCAGAACAACTGCTCTTTGTTTGATATTTGATGGATGATGACACCTAAAAAGTAAGATGCAAATGTATATAATATGCAAAACACTTTAACCGACAACCCCCCCCCCCCCCCCCCAATCATTTTTCCCATGTACTCTTTTCCATCTGCTCTTTTCATCCTCAATTTTTACTCCACACGTGAGTCGGCAAACTGCCTTTGCTCAGGTCTGTCGAACTGATGAAGTACAACGGGTGGGATCACAGATGCATCGTGTGATATCAGGGGAGATGACCGATGAGTCCATCCAGTTAAATGTTCTGTGTTGAAACTGAACGGGCGGTGGTCCGCAGCTAGGAAATAACAAGTCTGTTTTGCTGCAATTTTTCTCATGCTTTTCATCAACCCAGTCTATTTTCTGTACTTCATCAGAAATCCAATGAAATCCATAAACCTGTCGACCAGCCTTGATTTATCACGTGTTGTCCTTGCAGCCAGATGCACATGTTTACACCACAGCCGACACTTTACTCCACCTGTGGAAAGGTAATCATGTGCTCTGTTGCCTGTAATCACAGTGCACGGCTCAATGAAGGTGTTAACGCTTAGCGTAATTTAAATTCCCCTCTAATGCTGTTGGCCATAAAAGTTTTGTAGTTATCAGTGGAGTTGAGCGCATTTTTCTAACGGGAAAAGTCAAAAAAACAAAACACTCACTTAAACTTTGCCAATTTCCCGGAGGGAACATCCCAAAGGGATTAATAAAGTACTCTGTCTGTCTGTCTAAACCAATGTGTTGGCTGTTCAGCGTCGCTCTTAACTTTGAGAACAAATTGAACTTCTTGCTAAGAGGAAGCAGATGTACACGAGGTGCTATGACTGCCATGTTTGGGCAAAGGCTGCGGCAATGTTCTCAAAGGCTCAAAGGACAAAGTGGTGTAAAAAAAAAAAAAAAAAAAAAAAAAAAACAGTGTCAGACCCCTGGCTAACTAAACGCTTCCATGTACATCACATGCCGGCAGCGTCTTCACAAATAAAGTCTTGTAGCAGTGCCCCTTTGACTCACACCAACCCGCAGACTTCCGGTAGTGTTCGGGTCTCATTTCCCACAAATCCTGCTAATTGCGGCATAAGTGGATGAGTGCGTCCTTTGTGAAGGCTAATATTAGCTTTTCAAAGCAATAACACAATAGTTTTGCTTGTCAGAATGCGACGAGAGGCAGAGGGAGAAAGGAGGCGTGGACTGCTGGAAACGTTTTCAGTTGAGTTCTCGTAAGATTGGGAGGAAGGTGTAGACTTCAGTACAGTTCCAACTGAGCATGTCAATACAAAATAGTGAGTTTTCAATCTGGAGAGTAGTATAAGACTAAATCCCAAAGCAACCGTGGGTTAATGGAAGATAATGCTAAGGGGACACATGTGTGATGTGTCTCAGCGTAAACATGCTGGATGAAAGTTCCCGCAAGAGTTTGTGGGAGAGGGTCTGTTTTCTATTTCTGTTTTCTGATTTTAGTGCGATGGTCATGGGATTAATGGGAATAGTGGAAGGTGCGAGTAGCTTTTCTAACGTGTATACCGATACTATAGAAGAATATGAATGGTGAAGAAAGACATAACACCACTTGTGTTATGTTTTTTTTTTTTTTGGAAAATTTCAAAAAAATGAAAATATCAAACTACACTAAAGACTTGTGGCACCAACTCCTTATATGACATTTTATCTATAAGTAAAATCCAGTCAAACATAACTTATAATTTATCAGAGTGTGAAACTCACATTCAAGCATCTTTTCAAAATAAGCTACTTGTCAACTTTGACTAACACACAATTTCCCCTCAGTTTATCAATATGTAGGTCTGACTTACATCAGCTCTGTTCAGAATGTCTAATTATCAAATACTTAAATGTCAGTCAACGAACAACAGAGCAGTTCTGACGGAAATGTGTCCATTGTACCATTTAATAAAACGCTGCACTGCCAGTGATAGTTGGCTCCCCTTGTCTTGCAGATCACGGTGGTCTGTAGAATCTGCCGAGATTCCGTGGCACCTCGAACAATTTCAAGCAGAAAAGATGGCGCCCTTCATAATCTGCAACTCAGGCCTTACTTTGTCCATCTTCATTACAGACTATGGCTCAAACAAAACTATGTACTATGTAAGTGCTGATAAAAGAATAAACTGACATGTCTATTGTGCACAGCATTAGAGTTATGTTTAGAGTTGAATGTTTCCCAAAGGTCACTGCAGAGCGGCACAGGGCAAAGAACGGGGCATTTGGGACGACTTGAAGGTCATTTTGAGGACATTTGGGCTGCTGAAGTGCCCGTAGTTTGACTTCAGGGCAAAAATAAAGCAAGCGTTGTGTTGCGGCACAGAAACATCCTGGTTAACAAAAGGACAGTCTGGCATTCACAGCAACAGCTCCGACACAGGGAGAGATGAAAAACAAAGCAATGGAAGTAAAACAAATCTGGTTCACACGATGTTGATGAAAAAACAAAGAATCTCACATGGAGGCTTGGGGGGGTGGGGATGGGGTGGAGGATGGGGGGTGGGCGTACAAACAAAAGACAATATTGGCTAGAATAAACGCGAAGAATTACTTTTCTTCAGGACTTGATGGAGTCTTGGCTGCAACTGAAAGAATCAGGAACCATTTGAGGCAGAAATCGCAAAAGAATTTGAGGTTTCCATCAGCAGAACTTTGGTTATAACAATCATAAACAACTGAGACACTATGAGGTCAGCGCGTTTATAAAAATAAGTCTGTTTAACCAGCCTTAAAGTCCACGTCGCCACGTGAATCCAACAACCTCCAACCAACATACCTACTGAAACTGGCAAGGTTTCATAATGCCTTTAAGGCTGGATCTCATCTTTCCATGTGCTTCCATGTTCCACCAAAACAAGTTTCTCTGACACTATTTTGAAACACTCTCCTTGTGATTGGATCAAAAGCCATCAACGTTTCAGTGCTTCTTAAATTTTGCAACATCTATTGGATGGATTTGCATAAAGTTTGCACAGACATTCACTGTTTCCACCTGATAAATGCTCATAACTTTGGTGTGAATTCAGTAGAGTCAGTCTGTCAGTCACTCCAACACTTTGATCCAGACTGAAATATACCAACATAGATGGATTTCAATGAAAATTCATAGAGACATTCTTGGTCCCCAGAGGATGAATCCTACTTTGCTGATCCCCTGACAATTTCTCTTGCATCACTATCAGGTAAAGTTTTCATTTCATCTATGAAATATCTCAACATCAACTAGATGGATTGTTAGAAACATTTGCACAGACATTCATGGTTCCCACATGATGAATCCTCTTGACTTTAGTGATTCTCTGACTTTTCCTCTAGTGCCACCATGACATGCACGTTTTTGGTTTTGAGTGAAATATCTCAACAGCCACTATATGAATTGCCATAACATTTTAGATTCACTCGTGTTCCTCTGCAGGATGCACTGTAATATCTTTAGCTCTCCCTTAGCGGTTCATTTAGAGCCAGCACATCTGGTCAACATTTCAATTTGTCCAGTTCTTTCATTTATGACCAAATACCTCAAACTTTTACAACAATTTTATCACATGAACTCAGAATAAATACCAGATAACCGTGTTCTGTTGTTATGGTTGTATTATTGCAAACATTTTAGAGGCCATTAGCAAGAGGAAGTCAAACCACTTCACAAGCTAAATGACACAGGGAACCTTTTTAATGTCGCACCTCGGTTCTTGTCAGAAGATTTCTGTTATTGTTATGCGAATACTGCAGTGCTCGACTTTAAAAAGTAAATCAAAGCAAAGCAAATCAAATCGAATAACAAATTGTTTTTATTTTGCCGCCGAGCTCCTCATCGGACCCTTCATGGTTCCCAGGACTGCCAGAATGAAAAATGAGCACTTATCACTTGAAGTGCACTGTGGTGTGAATTGTCAACTTTGTACTTCCTTCAATTTTATACATATCACATGAACTTGCCACAATCTCTATCCAAATATAATGCTTTGTTTGTTAGAAGCCATAAACCCCTCAGCGTGAAACAAACTGACTGCAATGAACCTCTGAGAGTCACGAGAGAGGAAGTAGCAGGTCTTTAATGCTGTCTATGTGGCACTTGTACAACGGGGAGGTCCAGCTGTCACATCTGTATCACTTTTAAAATCCAGTTTCCCATAAAGCTAAGGCTGTTTGTCGCTCGAGCTTCGGACACATTTACGATGCAGATTTGAACGGAAATTGCAGCTTTGAGAGAAGAGACATATTTATGTTTACTGAGGCTGGTGTGACTTTTTTTTTACTCTGGAAGTTTGCTTGGATATGAATCAGACTCAGACTAATTTGTTTAATGGCTTTTTTTTTGTCACGCAAAATGCGACATTCCCTGCAGGCCTCGTCTCCTTATACCTGACATAGCCAATATATGCACAGTGCTGCAGTAACCTCTGTGGAGCCATTACGTCCCATCGTGAAAATGAATGACAAGACTTACAAATAATGTGTTTTTTTTATGGTTGTGTACTTATTTACACAAATCTGATCAAATCCCCCAGAAGCATAAGATAGATTTCTCTTATGTGGTCTTCAGACACGAAAGACATCATTATTATTTCCTACTTTATATCCATCATTTGCACTTAGTACATGTTCTATTAAAAGCAGAACTGTCCATGACATTTCTCCATCTGTTATGACTCATAGTGAGAGCTGTGGTAAGAAGGTTTTTACACTCTCATGGTGCTAAATCAACATTACCAAACTGAAACCATGTGTGTGAAGACATGTATTTTGTTGTGACAGAGTTATGTGACACTACCAAGTTTTTTCAACCAGCAAAAGAACGTGATGGATTTTACGTGAAAACAAACAGGGCATGAGGAAAACAGGCCGTGTTTGGGAGGGGCGTTAATCACTTTGGGGATCATGGAGGGATTAGAAGCTGGCGAGAAAGATCCTTCAAAACTGTGATTCACCAATCCGACATTGGCCAAACTGAAAACAAGTATATATTTTTTTATTGAATTACCACAGTGATTTCCTCGCACATGTGCATGCACCAAAACTTATTGTTTATTACAGAACCTGCTGCCCAGGCTTTGACGTGGTTTACGGTTCACGCTCATTTCCTCCAAGCGGACAGTGATTTTAAAAGTGCAGAAATAAATTTTGCTTCCCACACCAAGAAATTTGATCATCAGTTATTATCCACAGTGGTTCGCCATTCTGGCTGTGACTATGTCTTAAGAATAATTGTGTGGAGCATTTTGTACTTTTTGAATTTTGAATCATCAGTATTTTCTTTTTAAACATGAACATGCTGCGTGCTGGTTCCAAGTTCCCCCAGTTTTCTCAGAGCTTAACAAATTTAAAGCACGTGTTGAACCTGGTCCCTTGAACTGCTATGAGTCATGATGAGTGCAGAAGAACCCTGACTCTTCATTAAGTACATTACTTCATTAAGTGCTGCATTATTAAGTGAAGTAATGCGTGCACAGCTGTAATTTAGTTTTGAACATCTTGGTAAGAATTTCATTGTCAGTATTTGGGCTAAGTAATAAAATGCTTACTGGCTTAAGTACAACAGAAGAAGACAAACGATAATAAGAGGTAATAACAACCTAAAAATAGATTCAGAAATACATTAACTACTACTACTACTACATTACACTCAAAGTATTCAAAGTACTTACTACAGTAATATTATACTCCTGGAATCCTTGTACTTACGTATGTATACTCATAACAACTATAACACGGCATAATAAGTTATTTCTGACTGTGCGAAATATTTATCTTGTAGTAATTTGTACAAATGAGTAAATTGCAATTGAGCCACCAAAATCTGAAAATCTGCTTTTGATCCGTCAAAAATAAATGATCGACTATAGCCGCCTGATTTCAACAACAAAAGCAAGACTTGGAATCCATTATGCAACTAGTCTCCAGCGAACGTTTTCTCTGTGATGGGGATGTGAACTGTGAATTTGGCTACAGTCAAACTCGGAAACGGGATGTTCTTCTCGTCTTTCATTATTCTGAACTGGCCACAAATGATCAGTGATCAGTCAAAATGAAGTGATGATATTCATCCATTAGTAATGTGGCACAGGCAAATAAAAATCAAAACACAGACAGCTGAACAAGTTCATGTTCTTTTCCACTGTCGCTGAACCATTATGATGACTTTGGCCGTTAGACCATAAGAAACCTCTCTTCCTCTCACATGAGCTCATATGGACAATAAGACAATTATGATGTGAAAGACGAAGCAAAACAATCAATAGCTGAGCAGCTGCGATGGAGGAATCAGGTCTGTATTTTGAACACTGAAGCACGTGATGATGTGCAACATATATCGTACATATGTTGTTGTTTTTTTAACTATGGTAGTACTCAATCCAGCGTAACTTGGAAAACTCATGCGAATAGAAAAGCAAATTTAAAAAAAACAGCAGAAAGGACAAACAAATATAGAAACATGATGCAAGAAACAAAAAACACAACTAAATGCAGTCCCTTAATTGCAGCTTGTTTCTGAACATGTTTCTTCTCTTTATTGAGTTAAGTTCCCCTTATTTGATCCCCCATAGGGAAACTCTGCATTTGTCCAGTTCCCTGGTCAAGGGCTCTGGCACTGGCACTGGCAGGAGAATTAACCAAGCATGCATGTTTCTGATGGTGGGGGAAAGCAGAAACATGCCCCACAAACGTGGAGGACATGCAGACCACACAGATGTCGTCCACCTTGTGTCTAACGACTTTCAAGCATTTTTTCCAAAATTGTTGCGTTTACTGTGAAATTGGTCAAGATGTTTTCTTTATCTGTTTTCATTTTTCTCTAGTTGCATGTGATATCTTAGTTAACCCTTAAGTTAGATTTCCAGCTAACTCTCAGTTTGATTAAAAAAAAAAACAGTCATGGGAGCAGCGTCCTGACGAGAGTGTGTGACAGATAAATCTGCTGGAAATATTTCAATGTTTTCTTCACAGTTCTTCACAGTTTCTTCACTTCAGCTTTAATAGAAATGTAACATCTGACAGATTTCACAATAAAATGAATTTCTGTGTCTGAGGCGTCTGCGACAATCAAACAACCACATTAAAGTTAATGTCACTCTCCACTCATCATAGCTGGAGACGAGAGCAGCTCGATTCCTACTTGGCGTTCGTCCCTGGATGAAGACAGACAGTGTTAGTGTGAGACTCAGCATGTTGTTGCAGATGTGTTGGCCCTGCCACACGACTTCAGGATTAAAACCATCTCTGCTAGAATCAGTTTAAAAAGACGTTGGGCACACAGCGCAAACATATGCCAGCAGCTGAGGATTTGAATATGTTTGATTCAGACCACATAGAGAGCATATCAAGGCAATTCTGTGGGAGACAGACGCACTTTGGTGGCTTTAGAGCCTTTATATCTATTTCAGTCAGAATATGAAAAGAGTGTATCTTCTGCACTTGGAAGCCCGAGGCTCCTGCAGAGTACCAACACAGCCTGGTGTCACTAGTCACATGAATGGATCCTCAGGCCCAGACCACAAGGCAAAAAGCACATGACTACTACATTGGTTTTGCTCGCTCACATGCATCCCCCGCAGACAAGCGGACATGCACACTCGTAGACGATACTGTAAGATACAAAATAACAGTTTCACACAAACACAAGTCTAAAAAAACAAGCCGCATGCGCAATTGCTGTGAGTAAACATTGTTGTATTCAGGTCAAACCCTGGGGATGCAACAGAAGGCATAGACCAACAGCTGTAAAGTGAAGAAATTGGGAGCCGGGCAAAAAAAAAAAAAAAGAGGAATATAAAGAAAACAATCATGACTCTGTTCTGAATTTTCAAGCTGCCTGTGTGTTTTGAGAGGCTGGGGCGGGGTTTGGGGTGATGCTGATGTTTTCAAGCGCGGTCAGCCTCGGGGCAGTTGAGGCAAAGAGTTGTCCAGAAAAACAAAAGAGAATACTGGAGATTATGTCTCTCTATAAAGCTTCAGATAGAGAGGATTTGCTAAAAAACATTTAATATTGCACCAAATGAGCGTGAGGAAGAAGTGAGGAAATACTGGAGGCCGACTGTGTACTACACATTAATGATTAATTTAAATGGCTGCAGTGGTGTGTTTGTGGAACTGAATAGGCCGGTATCTGGTGTCCTCAACCATCACCACTAGTCCAAGACCAAGTGGTGCTCGTCAAACCTTTTCATCTGTTCAAATTAGTGTCCTCGTCTTAGACAATTACCATTGTGTTGAAATATACAGTCATTCACACAGCGATGAGTTTACTGAGCTGTATAAGCTCTGCTCATCTGATTTGTGTGGTTCTTTGATGGTTACCTTAGTGTAGCAGCTTCTTGGATTTAGTAATGAAGACGCAGAGAGTTTCAAACGGGTGTTGATCTATTTCTTTACTCTGGATGAGCATCATGCACCATAACGTTGAACACTGTGAAAACTACAGAAGAAAACAGAAGAAATACAAAATGCTTCTTTTAAATGAAATACAATATATCTCAATCACATGATAACAATAGATACTTTACATTTCCATACCTCATTCCGCTCTCCAAGGGTGCTAGCTAAGTTTCAGCTATCGGCTAGCATGCTCTCTAGCTCGATGTACACCTCACAGCTCAAAGCTACAAACAATACAAAAATAATGAGGTAAATCACTTTAACATTCCCAATTTAAACTCTTTTCTCTTAAGATACAAACAAATTAATATGATAAATAATTGGTGTGTTGAACAGGTTTTTACCGTCTCTCTACAGTACATGAACACGTTGCGAAGAAAGGAAGCAGGAAATTCAGGGTTGCAAAAAGCGTCAGAAGAAGAAAAACGCGCCTTTCAAAATAAAAGCGGAATAGATCGCTAAGTGGCACTGCAAAACTTCAATATCTTATTAACACATACAACCCTGAGTAGCAGAACATTATCAGACATTTACACTTAGAAAACATATGCTGGTAAATCTGAAAAATGCTTAAAATTTTTTTGAATATTTGTTGGATTTTGAGTTATTACTTTTTTGCCACGACCATGACTCGTTCTGCATAATGTATTAAGTAGAAAAAAAAACAAGTGTGCTTTCCACCAAACGGACAAATACTGCGTAATAGTACAGCGTCACTGGTTGCTGCCCTTTGCCCCTATTTAGAAATAGACAATGAACCTCTGAAATAACTGTTTCGACCCCAACCAGTAATAACAGTAATCATGACAGAACACATTGGTATTGTGAGTCTAATAAAAGTCTGTAATTGAAGAAAGAACCCTATTGTCCGTGTTCTCTGTCTCCTACTTAAAAATATCCTTTCTGATTGTTTTGTAATATGTAGTCGAAGATGTGACCCAACACAACACAACACAAGTTGGTTTGGTAACATGAAAGAGTAAATATAAAAGGATGTCTTGAAAGTGCTATTTGGAGTCCTGTACTGCCACAGCCTTGAGCGGTCTCATATGATTCCTGAAAGCAAACTTTCTTTATAGTCATGGGTTAGAATGTTTTCCTGTCTTGCAGCAAGTTCCCAAAAACAAGGCCTATGTGATTACAGCTATAAATCAGAGCTCGGGACCAATGTGTTTTTTCTCTCTTCATACAGCATTTATGTGTTGTGTTTATTGTTAGGGTTATTGTTTAAATTATGTGACTGCTGTTTTTCGCCCCCGTCCAAAGTGTTAAATCAATGACAGTATCTCTTACAGAGATGGCGTTTTAATCTGAATATGATGCCTCCTTTGTTAAAGAAAAAAGACTGGGAAGTACACGCAGACCCCACAGAGGAAAAGCGTGAAATGGGACACCGGCCTCGAGCACAAGCGGCGGCCAAAAGACAAATCTGTTTTACAGCAAACAGCGAAGCGCTCCTGGACCTGCCCTCCCAGAGGAGGCCGGGATGGAGACCGCACGGACGGCAACGAGGCGTCGAGTTTCACCAAGGAGACTGATGTTACATATCAAACAAACCGAAGGGATGGCTAACCTAATTGTCTCACACTCACTCGTGCAGCCAAATATATCAAAATCAGATTCCCTCTCACTCTTGTAAAGTAAAACATGGTGCAATCAAATTTCCCCTCTATCTCTTTCATGACTTATGATCTGGCAAAGTCCCGCTGAGTCTTTCCATATTGTTAAAAGAGATCTTTATTTGTCATTCTAAATCAAATCTAGCCTCAGTTCTCTAGTCGACGCACCACATGTCATTGTCTTGTGCCTTGTTTACAACATATAGGCACTTCAGCTCGTCAAAGAAATGAATTGTTCTCGCGGAAATGCAACCAGACTTCAGTCATATGATTTGTTATATATTTCTGTGCACCACCTTGCCTAGAAGTTGTTTTTCTTCTCCTGTGTGTTTCCCCCTCCAACACTTTCTGACAGAGGCCCAAACACTACAGGGCGCGAGCTGTGGCCTGATACTTGAAGCAGACAGCGTGAAGCGTATCAGCAGCAAACCAAACATCTCTGTAAACAAACAAGTGTTGACAGAGTCAATAATGCGTGTCTTTGTGTCTCACCCTCAGCGAGATTTTTATCTTTTCACATTAACGCATTTAGTAGCTTGATTTGCTTCGCTTTAACAGCAAGTCATGTTTGTGTCTGTGAATGTGACTGCGGCAGGTCCAACGCTTCGGCCCACACTGAAATACACCAGGAGCTGTCAGTTGGATTTCCATGATGAATGAATAAAGGATGAATGGATTTCATAGACATTTACGGTCCCCAGAAGATGAATCCTCCTTTGGTGACCCCGTGACTTTTCCTTTAGCTCCACGAGTATGGTTGACATTTGTGGTTTTGAGTGAACAACTACGGCGCCGTGAAATTTACTACACATTCAAGCCGCCCTCAGGATAAACTGTAATGGCTTTGGCGATCACCTGACATTTCATCGGACTCACCAGGTCCAGTTTTCATTATGAAGAGCTAATGATATTCTGCTGTATGTTGTGTTTTGTGCTAATGAACAAAGGTCTTCATGGCTCTAGACTCTCAGTTCTGGTCAATTCATGTCAATCTTATTCGAAATTAGTTTTCTCTTTTCACATTTTCTTACAGAGCCTGAAACTGCTTACATTCATAATATTTCAACTGAAGCCTGCCAATAACTTACTGAGCATAAATTCTCATGTGATACATTACTCTGGAATTAATTTCCATAAATACAGCGGTTCTGCCAAACTGACAGTTATTTTATTGCTGCATTCACCACAGCAGTTTAGTTTGCATGCATATCTCACGGTGAGCACGGTTCAGTCAATGGCTCATTTGTTATCATTATGACCACCCCCTCCCCCGCTTTTTCTTTGGAAAATAAAAATAATACTAGAAAATATGTGTGAGTGTGACATGTTTCTTAACCCTTTATTGGGCAAGTGACTGTTTTTGATCATTTCTGCACGATTTATAAAAGTGAAAATTTTTTAACATTTTTTTTAAACAATTTTAACAGAAATTAAGTTTTTTTTAATGTCCCCCAACAACACTATCTCTACCTCACTAACTCTAAGGTTGAATTTTTGAATTTTAAAGTATTTCAATGAGGTTTTAGATGGGGATTTTTTTTTTAAATTATTTGTTCCATTTGCAAGCCTCCGCTGACAGACTGCAGTTAATGTCTAACTTTGACAGACCGTTTCAAACGTTTTTTCCACACTCTGCCGTTCTTTTCATTTTCATTTTTTTTTCACACAGGTGCAAGCGTTTATCATAAAGATAAGTTAAAGACGTTTCTCTTGCTCTAGCACAGTAATTTCTGCTGCGAGAAAAACTGCGTCTAACAGTTGGTTCTTTATACGCTGACATGTTTACCAGTAGCCTTAAGCAATTCTCTACTGACGATCACTACTTGTCCGTCCGGTCCTTTGCGAGCTCCCTTGGGGTTGCAAGTTGTGGTTTTGGAGCAGATATTGACCCAGCTTTGAGCTTGCACCGGTCTGCCTTAAGGGTTCAGCACTTTGAGCAAACAGAGCCAAAAAAAGAAAACCAGCAAAACAAGACTGAATTAGTAAGACAAATAAGAGAAAAGTGGCTGTTGTTTAAGTTGTATAACTGTGCCGATGTGGGTTGACTTGTAAAATAAGGCCATAGGAGTGATAGCATGCGTTCTCATAAAAATATCTGTCCTCTTAACATGATTTGAATTAGTGCTTTATAACGCCGGTTAAAGTCGCAGTTAAATAACATGTCAAACAAACATCATTGACTAGATTACAGAGCAAATTGCAAGTTGTATTAAACGTTTATTAAAATGTGTACTTGTCTGTTGCTCCTAAAAAGACTTTTTGATCATTGCATCATGTTACGTCAAGTGAAGGAGTCGGTGTTGTTGGCTCCGGTAGCAGTGAGTCTGAGCGGCTGTAATTTAGTGTGAATCATTACATTTCACCATTTTACATCATGGTGATTTATCGTACATTTTGTGAAGGTGAAGAAACGGGACATGAAATGATTGGTCATGTTCATTTTAGACAGAATGTGTTGGTGATGCAGTTCACAGTGGGATAACAAAACCAGGACTGTCTGACAGCCACACACAGCTGCTCCATTGAATTGAACGCTTGAATTTCAGTGTTGTGTTATGTAACCCACATTCACGCACAACTTATGTAATATTTTTTCTGATTTTGTTTGGGAAAGAAGCTCACTTTCATGGTTTAGTCCAAGGGCCTAAAACCTTCTACAGCAGAACAGCCATTCTGGGCCCTTTTCCACCAAATAAAGCTCACGTGGAGTCACAAAACTTGTTTGAGCCCTAAGATGAAGATAACACAGCATCTAAAGTCGAATAGTTATACCATATATAAGAGAGCTATAGTCGAGATTGTTGCATTAATGAAATATACATTATAATATTTTTCAGCAAAGTCTGTGTGTTTGTTCTTGAAATGTCTGTCAACATTACATTTTTTGTTATTGGCTGTTGTTTTTCAGACAGTTTCTGGAGTGTAATAAATGTCCTATGCCTGTGTCAGCAATAATATTATTAGAAATAATAAAGCTTGAGTTCACATATCATCACATGTTATGTTACTCTTTAGCTTCAATAACCAACTCCAACTTAACCAATGACAACATCTGGATTAACGTTATTTCTGGAAACATTCAGAAACGAGGCGTTAATGTTTTGAAGATACAAAAACTTTATTGTTTTTACACACAGTTCAGTTTAAGATCACATAATGTTAGAAACACCTGACTGAATGAGCTCCGTGTTTGTAGCTGACAGCCAGCAGACAGCTGTCAATCAAAGTGGCCAAGCGGTTTTATACAGTCTATGGGCGTGGCCTGTAGGATGTGTAGGATGTGATATTAAAACACTTTTTTCAATTTTACACGATTACCTAAATCTCCAAAACGAGGTACTCCACTGAAAAATAAAATAAAACGGCCATTATTCCTTTTTTTTTTTTTTGAAGTGAAAGCAACAGGGAGCCACTGTAGAGGGATGAAAGAGCCTCATGCAGTTGCCGACCCCAAAAGAGACTAAGGACTAAGCTGTGAAACTGTGAAATCACATTAACTAACACCCATAAGACTCAGAGACTAGAGCATCTGAGAATAAACAACAGACGTATCTCTGATGAAGCAAAAATTGCAAATGAATTCAATGCTTTGTTTGTAGAATCAGCTGACGCCCAACACGTTGGACCAGAACACTCAAAATCTATTTTACATCAAAGAGGTTCATCTTGAAAAAGTCAGCAAAATTATGATCAAGTTCAGCAGCTGATAAAGAAATACTGAAACCAACAAACTTGAGCCAACAATACATCATGTGAACTTGTCAATTAAGAAGAACTTTCCCTGAGACCTGGAGCGGTTGTTATTCGTCCAACTTGACATGTTAATACAGATCCATAGTTACTCTCCCAGTTGTCTCTAAGAGACGGCTAATAGTTGCAAAGAAACTCCACGCATCCAGAGACAAAACAGTTACTTCATGAACCACAATTTGGATTCAGGCTCACATGTTCCACTGAGGCTGCAAATTGTTTTCTAATTGAAAAAATATATGGTCTTGTGGATAAACGTCATGTTGTGAGAGCGCTCTCTTTCTATAGACTTCAAGCTTTCAATACTGCATACACAATGTACTGATATCCAAATTTTCCAGACTCCAGCTTTGTGATCCTGCTTTACACTGGTTTGACTCGTACCTCAGGTGAAGAGTGTGTGAAGGTCAGTGGGGGAAAGTTCACCCTCTGTGTGCACAGCATGGGGATACCTCAGGGGTTGATTCTAGGTCCGTTGCTGTTTAGCATGTATGCTAACAACCTACCTGAGAGATGTGTAGTTGTTGGCTGCTAAATATATGCAGATGATACAGTAATTCATGCATCTGCAAGAACAACTGACAAGACCACTGACCAGCTCACTGAATCCTTACACCCTCAATCGGAATGGCTCGAGTGCTCCTTGAGTAAAGCAAGTATTTCAATTTGTTTTTCTATACAACACGAAATTCATGGTAATGTAACACAGGGTTTTGAATGTTTTAACTATTGCCTTACATGTTACTTAATTAATCTATCAGAGGGCTGTGGGTAAAGCAAGAGCACAGGGACAACTACTTTGGTGTAGCTCGATTCACTTTAATGTCTGAAAAAGCGTAGGACAACTGAACACTGACCACAGTAGTGATCTTAAATATCACTCATATATATATATCCTCACGAAAATTAATCTCATCTTACAGTGAAAATAAAGAATTAGGTCATCGAGTTCACAATGACATCTGCCATTTAGCACAGCCCAGCTCCACATGCATGCCATGATATTCTCACACCACCCACTGCAACAAAACACAAACACAATTAACTAAACTAAATTAACTTAACTAAATAAAGTTAACCAGGCAGCTGGTATCGTTACTGCCACCGGTGGAGAATGTGAACTATGCACTTTATGACTTGTTTTCTGATGATTGAAAACTTCCAGATTATTCAGCATAATGATTTCAATAATGAGAAACAATGCGTTGGAAGTGTGTATTGTTGTAAAGCAGCGCAGGTATGTAGTTCTAATAATTCATACAGTATATGTTGCCTTCTCTTTGCAGCCTCACAGTGAAAACACGATAGCAGCTGAAAAACTGCTGTGATGTTGAGATGTGTTATATTACATAAACGTGTTCCTTTCCCCAGCACATGCATCGGCCTCAGATCGACCCTCATGGACTCTCTGACAGACGGATAATCCAGGTCGCCGAAGACTCCACAAGAGAGATGAGTTATCCTGTCCCCCAGTGCACCTGCCCTCCTTTTCCAGATCCTGCCAGAAGATCACCGAGGACGAGGCAGACGGCTTGTCTCTCGACATTTATGGTTTACATTCATGAGTGAAACCAGGCCACGTTCCTACAGTTTTCAAGTTAAGGTTATTATAAATCAAGGAAATCCATCTTATCCTCAGTTACATTTGTTTGTTTGTGAGACATCTGAAAAGCCTGGTGAGAGACATTTTGATGAAATCTGGCAAACAGTCACACTCCAGACGCCCAGTTCTCCACAGACTCTCAATTTCTCACAACCTCAATTTCTGGTATTTTTTTGTTTCTAATCCTTTTCTGTTTCTGCTCTCTTGGACACTTCCAGGCACATAATTATAAGATTATGGTCTGCCTCATACTTATGAATACACATTTTTTAGATGCAGAAGCAAAAGTTACTATAATCTGAATGTATATCTATTTCATTAAAAAAGTAGACCATCATTTCCATAGAATGTATAAAACATCATTTCCCTACACATTGATTTCACTGAGATCTCCAGCCTGTAAGTTGCTCTTTAAAGTCTTGAAAAGTTTGGCCTCATTTGACGGCTTCACATTAATTGCAGGTGTGGAGGATTAAGTTGAGCCTTCCTCATGCCACACACCTGTCAGGACAAACACCTTCCAATGAGATTGATGGTCAAAGTGAAGGTCCACCCACCTCTGCAGCCTCACCTCATTAGCTGCACGTGTGCATCAGGTTGACCTTCTTTTGTCTCCCACCCTGAAGGCACTGAGCATTATCTAGATGCTACCTCCCTCTAGTGGAGGACAATGGTTATGACAAGTCGCTCCCACTTGTTGGTGTCAGCAAATTCAGTGGAGCTTCAGATGGTTAAACATCACGTTAAACTTCAACCACAAACCACCAGTAAAGCAGTGACACTGAGCACAGGGCAGAACATTTTATGACTTAATAATTGTCTGGTGTCTGTGGGCAGCTTTGTAGTGACATTATTGCCCCCTAATGGTCGTCTTTCAGATTGCAGCTCATTCTACAAACTGTAAGTAATCAATCATGATTGGTATTTAATATTCATATATATTATATGTTTATTAATTTTATTTAATTATTATTGTTGACTGTTTATGCACATCATTTGTATTTATCAAAAGTAACTAAGTACATTTCCTAAGTACTGTGCTTCATTGAATATGTCCATGTTACTTTATGCTTTCACCTCTGTGCATTTCAGATGCAAATATTCCACTTTTTCCTCTTTTATTGATGACAGTTGTAGTTACTTTTCAAACTTGGTAATCTTGTTAAACCATTGATTTCCAAACCTTTTTAAGAAATGAGCACGGCTTTGTTTTTTCTTCTTTCTTGACCCAATTATCTTTCAACACATCTAATGTATCTGTATCTGTGTATATAAAGTAGTTAAATGTAGCTTCACCTGGACCTGCTGCAAAAGTGAAATGCTGTTTATGCATCAATGCTTTAATATTACTCTTTTCCCATAATATTCTTTGAGGGGTTTTAGTTAGTGATGGGGTATTTTCATATTGCTGTATTAGTACTTTTAAGTTAATATTCTGTGTATTTCTTCAATCACTGATTGTTTCTGTGTGAATGACAATGCTCTTACATACAGAAGGCATTTCTTTTTCCAGTCTTGTATTATTCGTATTGACCAATATATTATGTTGCCAAATACCTGAAATGAGTACAATTCATCTTTGTTTTATTATTCTTGTCCAGACGTGCTGAATATTCTATTGCATCTAATCTCCTTTTCAATGAACAATTCTTTATTTGTCTTTTTTTCCCAATTCCACGTAGACGTGCACCTCATAAATCTTTTTCTATTACTTTTTCCCCCCTGTGTGGTTGTGTAATACTTCAAGAGCAAGAGAGAACAGGTCTTTTTTACGTTATAAATCATTTATTGAAATATAAATCATCTGAATGTACATGATGTAGAATAATGAAACATGGTATTAAAATCATCATATTGGGTGTAATTACCTATAATTACAGATAGTGTACCGTCAACAACACAACACTCACCTGCGGCACGAACATTCACATCCACACTGCTTTAAACATCTAAAGCCAAAGCAAGACTTTTCTTTCTTCTTTTTTTGTTTTTCTCTAGCTCAGCCTGCCTACGTCTTCTGCAACATCCAAACCAAAATGGAAAAAAAAGGAAAGTGCAACAGCTGTTTGCAGATTATATCACAGTTATCAAAGAGAGGCAAAGGCAGTGGCACAGCTGGATTACGAAGAGTTTACACACAACTGATGTATAACATCAGATCAACATGAATCTCTAGTCCATCTAGTGTCTTAGTTTAACTGGAACCTGCTAATAGACTTCAGGATAGTAGAAGAACTACAAGACTGGTGGACACAACCTGCTTGTAAAGCACAGTCATGTTTACTGATATGATGTACTGGAATTGTTTTTCTACAGTGGTTGTATGTGTATTACTATAAATCTCATCCATTAAAAACATGACAAATATGAATATTTCTCATGCAACTTTCTGATCAAGCACTAGATGCTGTCCACCATGATGGCAAATGTTCCTACTGACAAGAATTTCCTTTGTTGCAATGGATTCTGGGGATAATGAGGGTGCAGAAGCTTAATATGTGCTTACATAAAATACTGTTATCCCAATAACTCTCTCTTATAAAACAACTCTGGAGCTATTTACAATACAATCACACTTCGTCTTTCAAAGCCCATACGACAGATATGACTGAAGTCTTTATCCAGGGGGGAGACATTTGAGAACACGATGTTGCATTTGGGCAAAAGGTGAGAGACACTGCAAAGACGCATGCAACTCAAAAGCTCTATTCTCATAACCATTCAAACAGCTATGGTCAATATCTACTCGGTATTCACAAATAATACACGTTTACTTGACGATGAAGTAAAAAAATAAATTTGAATTACTGCACGTATTTAGCCATTGAACATATTATATGGTCATATACAAAAAAAATGCACATATTCCAGATTTTGTGCTTTTTAATCCGAGTATTGCTACTGATTGTGCCAGCATCAGGTGCTTCTCTTGCAGCAGGTGAGTGAGTTTACCTGCCAATGCTGTTGCTAGTATTGGACTCATTTAGTTTAGTGCATCTGTAGTGGTTAAATATATATCATGTGAATGATATCCTGTGGTGTTCATTTAGAGTTGCTGACCAACGAGTTGAGTTCTTCCCTTCTTTGCTTATATTGCTGTTAAAAGAAATGCCCGATAGAATAAAGTTCTGAAATTTTAAGAGACAATCTTTTTATCTGTTTTATCTCGATAGGTCCAAGGTGCAGGCTCGGTGGTTCTTTGAGTCCTTGACATCTTGACACCTTTCCATCGAGGCTCACTCACTCCTCCAGCCCAACAGGGGGCAGTGTCCAGGGAGAAGTGAAGGGCGTACCATACTGTCACCACAGACAGTGAAGTGGTTTAGTTCTGTCCTCTGAGGGGGTGGTCTTGGAGGAGGAATGTGGAGGGTGGAGGGTAGACAGCAGAGTCTTTGGTTGATTTACAAGTCTTTGTCTAGTTTCCCGTGTCCTTACACCCCTTCTCTTTGCTGCTTCTGCTCGACAGGCTGGTTAGTTGTCACAGGAAGCTGTCCTCCACCAGGTCACTACAGTCCAGACACATCTCGTCCAGCAGCGTGATGTCCTCCAGAGTCTCGCCCTCGCGCTTGGCAAAGGTGGAGCTGCTGGAGCCCGTCTCGATGGCGCTCTCCTCGGACGTCTGAGAGCTGCAGGAGAATAACACGAGTTAGCGCCCTCTGCGGTGTGATATAGACAATACAAAGCAGTAGAGGTATTTGGTTCCATTTACCCGTGTCTGTTCCTCTTTCCGTACTCATCGTCAGATATGGGGTCCAGGTCGGGGAGGGGGATGATGTAGCCGCTGTCAGAGCTCAGCCGCTGCTCGTCGAAGCCGCTTTCCCTGTCCTTCAGCTTGCCCTGGTTCTTGTAGGAGATGCCGATGTAGGCGTCGTCGTTCTCCACACACACCCGGGTCACAGCGGGGTGGTCGCTCTTCAGGAACTCGTGGTTCACCCTCTCATAGTGCTGCACAAGAGAGACGGACACTGTTAGATGGCGGAAACACAGGGAGCAATTTCAAGCTGCATTTGTTACAGAGTAAAATCAAAAGTCACATGAAAAAGTCCTGATAAAGTGTCTGAGCTGCAGCTGCATACACGTCTCATCCAGACTTGTGATTTTGTACAAAAATGCAATAAAATTGAGGATGACATCATTACAGGTTAAAGTTTCCATCAGGAGACACAGCATGTGTGTTTCGCTGCACAGAAGTCGCGATGATTCAAGACAACGTGCAAGTGTGAGCACAGAACTAATGAAGCTCTGCGAGGCCAAAGGAGAGCTGTGGTATGAGTGTGATCACTAGTTGTGTTGCCAGCTGGATGGTGAGATCCAAACTGAAAATCACACAAGCCCGAGGTGCTAAAACAAGAGCCGGTTCCTGCTCTGCCCCCAGCCATTAAAGCTCTGTAAAGGAGGCAGAGGTAAAGCTGTTTTGATGTGCCATGTGTGGTGTGGACTTTAATGGGGTAATTAAGGTTGGGTGGTGGAGGCGAGAACTGGGGCTGCGTCATTACCCAGACTGAGGCTGGCCGCTCCGACATCCAGCTGCTGCATTTGCACTCTAATCACTTGTAGGTTTCTGTTTTACGGAAACACATAGAGCCCACAGAAACGCTCCTAATGCACTCCCAGAGGAAGCAGGAGGGATTTTAAATGAACAGCCTGCTACTTTAAGAGTGCATTAAAATTATTTTCAACCTGTACTTTGCTTGGAAATAAGTACAGGTTGAAGCACGAGGGGACATTTTGATGCAAAGAGAGGAACAGAATGTGCAGGTCCGACCTTGGGGTCAGGAGTGAGAGGCGGCACATTAGAAAGCAGGTGTTTAAGAATCCGTCTGAGGACACGAGAGGTCAGAAGGAGACTCACCCTCTTGTAGCTGGAGGGCAGCAAAGAAGAAACAGTGTCACTCAGACCCAGGAAAGAAGGCCTCTTCTCTGGCTCACTGTTCCAGCACTTCATCATCATCTCATACCTGGAAAAGCAAAAACAGGCGTTGTTATGGCAGAGAAGTGTACGACCTGTCCTGCACCTTGCAATTTAGCCATGACTTATGTCACAGTTCAGAAACAAACTGTTCTGAGTTTACAGCCAAGCACATTCCTCATCTCACAGAAACTTCATGAATGATCTCACGTACACGTCATGAGGTGCGTGCTCTGGTTTGGACATCCTGTATCCACTCTTGATTTTGTTGTAGAAGCTTGAATCCACGACCATGCCGGGGTATGGGGTGCCACCTTCAGATCCAAACAGATTCTCATGAGTTTATCAACCAACCACAGTCTCACATCTTTGGCTCTAACAGACGTTTGCATGGGCTCACCTAAGGAGAATATCTCCCAGAGCAGGATGCCATACGACCAAACATCACTCAGAGTGGTGTACAGGTTGTCAAAGATACTCTCTGGCGCCATCCACTTCACTGGCAGGAAAGTCTGTGTGACAAAGAGGAAATGTTCAATCACACCTGCAAAACCATTATGGAGAGGAAGAATAAACGTTTTCGGCATGAAGTGACGGATGGATGGAGACTTACGCTTCCTTTGGAGACGTAGTTGTTGTCATGCATGATGTCTCGGGCCAGTCCGAAGTCACAGATCTTCACTATCTTGCCTTGAGAGAGGAGGACGTTCCTGGCAGCGAGGTCCCGATGCACACACTGCAAGAAAGAGATTAGCAGCTCATTGCACCATGTACCATTGTTGTGGATTCTCAGCTCCACTCATTCCCATACGAACACATTTCGCTCCCACAGCTAAGGACTGCATCTATTTCTGTATGTATTTCATTTGAGCCGAGTTCATTTTTAATGCCGTTTCATATTGCTTTATAAAGCATGTTCTTTGTGTAAACATGCCAGTTGGAGGGATGGTTGTGACCACTGGATATTTAGGGATAATAACTATGAAGCTGAATGAATAGCCTCTGGCTGCAGCGTGTCCCTGCCTGGTAATTCTAGCCCTGGCTGTGCTGCTTCTATATTCAGCCCCTGGCCTGTCTCCTGAGTGGGCTCAGCAGCCTTCACGGGACTGCTTATCACACAACTGCTGATTTCCTCAGTCCCCTTTGGCTGGCACAGCTGTCATCATATAGGACACAGCGCAAAATCCACAACCAGTGGGAAGCGGGCGAATGCAAGGCCTGCAGGACCTATGTGCTCTGCAAAGCCCAGCAGTACAAATACATCTGAGGAAAAAAGATAAAATACTTCATTAACTGTGTCTCTGTGGACTGAACTCACATTTTTGGAAGCCAGGAACTCCATGCCTTTGGCCACCTGGTAGGTAAAGCTGAGCAGGTCGGTGGTGGTGAGGCCCTCGTTCATGTCGTCCGACAACAGGTCGTCCATCTCGCCCTCTGGTTGAGAAAGCAGAGAAAACACCATGAGGCGGTCCACCAGTATATGTTCATCATGTATTGTAAATATAGCACTGGCTGCTCAAACCTGGCTTTTACTAATGGCAGGGAGAAACCGGGCATTATTATGCGTGTGCTACAATTATCCTCTCCATGTAATTACAGGGCTGTACCAGGCCTAAATTCTGACAAGGGTGGACCCCTCAACCAACACTGACTCAACACAGCGCTGCAGCCAAGCAAGCACAAACCAATAACAGAGAGGAGACAGTGGAAATGAGGACAGAGAGGAGACGCTGCGTACCGCTGGATCCTTTCTGAGAGGGAGGGTGGTCGTAGTTCGACCCCTGGATGTCTGAGTACTTGGAGGCGTTGCTCATCTCCAGCATGGGCACATACTGAGTGTTGTCAGCCTGCTTCATATCCATGTAGTCTCCTTTACTCTCGAAGGACAGGATCACATAACTGTGCCACAAGAGAGATACAAAGACTGTTAGTGATTAGGCGAGGACAGGTTGTGGGAACACTGAGCCAGATAAAGACCATTATACATTATGCTATACAGCTTATTCAGGCCCCTGCTGTGTGTCCTTAAACCCTCTCAACCCCTCTGGCTGGGGTTAGAGGAAGATGTGGTTGAGCCTAACATGGTAGCCAGGATTAAATCATGTTATGGTCAATTCGAGGTGTGGTCACTGTGAGTCATCCATCAGCGCAGACGAGCCTCGGAGGAAGAGAGAGGGCTGTCGTTTCACCACCAACGTATGGGTGGACGGAATTAACAGGTACCTCCGATACAATGAAATTAGGTTGAAAGCTGAGACCACTTCACAGCGCAATTCGATTAGGTGAAGACGCCAGACAATCTCCTCGACCGTGGAGAAAATGGCGATAGAGTTACCGATTAGGGGAGGTGGAGAATGTGAGACGATTGTTGTGACAGTGGCTGTAATGTTTGAGAGTGGCAAAGGGGAAGTGATCTGATGTAAAAGGTGTCGTTTCCTTATCATTTTCCAAACATTAGGATAATACAAGATAAAAACATATGAAATGTATATGCAAGCTTAGAAACATATATGTGGTACCTCCTGCTGCTCTCGTCTGCAGGGTTGATTCCGAAGATGTCCAGCTCTTTTTTATTATTTTTCTCAGGGTTCAGGCTGAGGAAGCTCTCCCTGTTCTTGTGCAGGTAGTTGACCAGGTCTCCGTAGAAGCAGTACTCAGTGATAATGTAGATGGGGCCTGAGAACAAGACAGCAGATAGAGTCAGTGCATCGGCGTCAGTCTGCAGGCTAATCTTATCAGAGGCTCGTAAAGGCTAAAAGCACAGTCAAGAGGGCAAGCCTCCGCTTTCCCATAAAAAGCCTGTTAAAATACCACACCCACCCAAAGCTGAGGCTGGGCTGTCAATCTTTTTTGGCTACTCGAGCTGTAAATGTGCACAAATGCCAAATCTGACTGAGTGTGTGTTTTTGGCAGTGTGAATGTGGGCGTCATTGTGTGTGTCTTTGTAAAGTGGTGACTAAATTGCAAGGGAGAGGCAACAATGGTTAAAGTAAACTGTTATTATACAGAATGTGTTTGCCAATGACGACGTGTGATTCTTCTGCTTCTTCTTCTTTTTTTTTTTTAATCTCAAAATTGCGCCTGTAGTATTCACCTGACTTGGTGCACGCTCCCAGGAGGTTCACGATGTTGAGATGTGGCCCGAGATGAGTCATGATCTTCAGCTCAGACATCAGGGCCTGTTTCTCGCTGGAGCGCGCCGTGGCTGAAAGAGGGCGCAGCAAACGAGACTGTCAGACGTAATCAAACCATCAAACAAGTCGACCGACTGTGCATTCATCCACCCACACCTCTTTCATCTGATTTCTATAATCATCCATCATCTTGTTCTGAAACAGTCTTTATTATTTTGTAGGACTCTTTAGTATCTTCATTTCCATCATTACAAAGTTCAGCACCAGTCGAATAAAATCAGCTGTAGAGGGAGGTGGAAATTTTGAAAAAAACACCACCTGCCTACTCATTGTTTGGCAATTCGGGTTTATTTAAAGTATATTGAATTAGATATAACATTGATTTTGATGATGATTTGATGGAGTAAACTAACATTTCTATATATAACCTATAAATATTGAGCTTCAGACAGATGACTGACAGCAACATGTATTCAGTGTCTTGTACTTGTAATCCAATAGTTAAACTCACGTTTCAGCATCTTCACTGCCACCTTCATGACCGGCTGGGAGCGGCTCAGTCCGTAGGCGGTGCCCTCCACCACCTTCCCAAAGGCTCCGGAGCCCAGGATACGTCCTGAGGAAAACACAACATAGGGTCAGTTATCGGCACAGCAAAACAATAGAACCTGCAAAAACACAGTTAAACACATCTATGCACTTTGGCTGCTTTCTCATCTGCGACTCCTTCAGTGGCTGAATGTCCCCTTGATCACTGAGTGGAACCAAACCCCAGCCAGTCTACTGCCCAAAACCAGATTAGCTTATATCAGCTTCACTTCAAAGACAGAGCGAGACATCCTGGCTGGAACATCCCTGCGGGGAGGCTGCAGAGCCGCTGGCACGAGACTTCGGCTTTGGCTCACAGAAAATGACAGTCAGCTCACCGAGGACAAGTCTGTCACGAGGGAACTCCCATCTGGAGTCGTAGGGGAGCTGCATGGGATCCACATAGATGTACTCATGGCCGTCTGGGCTCACAGACTCGATGACCCTCCAGCGGATCTCGTACCGTGGTTTCTGGAAGACAAAACACATATAAGAGCTAATTAATGATTTTGTTGCTGCTGCTGGATTTCTTATCAGGTCTCATGATTGGCTATTGGGCCAGTTTTACTTCATGCAATTTGAAACACACTAATTTTGTTTCATTTATGAACTCAGTTGATTTTGCTTTGTCAGGAGCAATGTTATTTAGTGGATACCCAAAATAACATTGCATGTGAAATGAGCCTTTAAACAATCAGGGCAGCAACACAAGCACACTCCACAACTGAAATTAAAATCGCCACTCTTTACAATAAACAACTAACATCATTAATTTTAAGTTGCACTCTTAATCTAGGCTTGACTTATTTTAATGCACTAAAAAAGAATTTCTGAATCCATAAAAGTGAGAAATGAAAAAAACCCAAAACATAAACAGACAAGAGAGTGAATATGTGAGAATGAATGCAGAATGATGGCAACAATACCTGTTTCCAGATAACAACCAAGACAATGAGTGAGATGATGACAATGACCAGGAGCACCAGCACAGCGGCGGCTACAGTCAGCTCTGGGTGAGGGCCTGTTCGGGAGGAGAGCCAGCGGGTCACACATGTTAGATGGACGGCACATTGATGAGACAACACGTGTGTGTTTTAATGATAAATGCTTGCAGTGAAACACATTCTGTGAGTTGCATTAGAGGTGTTTTCTCTCAGGCTTAAAAGGCAATTGAATCCACAGGGTGTCCTGATTACTAGGACCAAAAGGTATGCAGGGGAGATAACATGCAAGTTGTTGGTGGGGGAGGGGTTCAGGCGCTGGTGGAGGGGGAGTGGGTTAGAGGGTCGGGGGTGTGTATTTCTCATCTGGAAGGAGCAAATGGCCTAACGATCTCTTGCTTCCCTGAATTAGCTGTCATAGTAAGAGCCCTTTCCTCACAGCCCCCTATCAGCTGTCTCACCACAAACCCATCATCTGACAGCTGCTGCAACACTGACAGCACCATCACAGCCCTGAACACAGCCACTCACACAGCCTGTCACACTCTGAGTGTCAGAAACGGAAGGAACTTCGGGGGAAACAAGGTGGAAACAACAACATCAAATGCCAGTTCAGAAGCTGGGTAAAGAGGAAAGTGACTTCTCAGGAAGCAGACATGGATGAAACGTGTGTGTGTTTTCTTACCGCTGGACACCAGCTTGACCTCCCTGCTGACGGCGGCCATTTCGTTCCTGGCCAGGCAGCGCACCGCCAGCGTGTTTTCCAGATGCCCAAAGATGACCTGGCTCTCCAGGTTGTTGTCCTCGTCAAAGTGCGAGTCCATGGAGATCTCGGTGGAGTTGGCGGGAAGGGGCACCCAGGAGGACGAGTCATTGGCACAACTTAGGGGACAAAGCAAGAGATGATCAATTAAAGTGTGTAGTGGAAGTAGATTGAGGGACCTGGAAGCTTCCTATTGGCTGTTAGCATTTGCACATAAGGAGGACTGAACTTACTGTTTGATGTTCTTGCAGACGAACCACTCCACCACAGGAGTGGGCTGCCCTCGAGTGATGCACACCACAGACTGGCCTGTGGCCGAGCCGTGGTGGATGTCCATCAGGTCCACAATGACTGCAGGCACTGTAATGTAGTCCAGGCAGAAGGGGGTGAGCACAGCAAAGTGTATAAATAGAAAAAGACAGACTGTAACTGAGAAAAGGCTGTGAGAGCAGTACTCTAGGAAATAAAAGTAATGAAGGACTTAGGGCTTTCTAATTCTGACCTTTGACCTCCAGGATCAACCCCACGCTGCGGCTTTGGTCTCCGTTCTCCACTCGCATGGTGTAGTTGCCGCTGTCTTCCTCCTTGGCCCGGATCAGAGTGAGAACGCTCATGTAGCTGCGCAGAGCAACAAAACAAAAATCTGTCACCCCTGCACAGTCGTAGAAGTTCGTACTAAACCCTAATGACAGGCCTGGCTAATGTGCGGGAATGTTAGCTTTGAGCTTGTCATTAGCTCTGCTGTTATTAGTCGACCTTGTGCGGGAGCCTCACCTGGTCTCGCTGAGCTGCCGGAGGCTGGTGGAGATCTCCGCTGTCACGTCGCTGAGCGGGACGCCGTCTTTAAGCCACGTGACGTGAGCGCTGGGGAAGGAGCTGATCTCGGCCCTGAACTCTCGGACCTCATCCAGCTCGGCCGATTCATATTCTCGGAACTCCGGAGAGATGGACATGAACTCACTCGCTGTTAGGAAAGAGGAAAGGCCGACAGACAGTTAGCTGTTGTTCATCACCTCAGGAAAGTGAAGAACCACATGCTATATGACATTTAGTGTAAGTCAGTCTCAGGAAAATGTGGAGTGAATCTAAGCTGAATGAATATCATTTATGTAGAAAAATATAGAAGTTTGCTGATGCTAAAACATTTGAAAATGTAAATTCAACTAATCCTTTTCTTTTCATTGCTTCCTCTTTCATCGGTAATGACTGGTAACATTTCTGGGGTGCAAACTCTTTTTGGCTTCTGAAGTGGAGTATGACAGAAAAAGTTTAAGAACCACTGCTGGAAGTAAACAAAATACAACTTTCTTACCAAAAACACGAATAGCTAGCTGCTTTGTCTGGCTCTCATTACTGATGATATCAGTGATGGAGCAGGAGTAGATGCCGCTGTCCTTGGTCGAGGCCTGTGGGATGGTCAGGGTGTAAAGAATCTCCTGATCCCTCTTGTTCTCGTGCACTGTTTTGATTGCACGATTAGCCTGTCAAACAAAAAGGAACCTCAGGTGTCAGATCCACTTTGCAATCAAGCTTTTGTTGGAAAGTTTTTTTGTTCATGGGACGACTCGTGCCCTCACCACTTTGCCGGGGTATTTCCAGTGGTCTTCCAGAATCTCAGATCCACGAGCCAGACAGGTGACTGTGAGGGTGTCTCCCACCAGCATGGCGGTCCGCTTGGCCGTCAGCTCAACATGCAGCGCAGCACCACCTGAGAGATGATAAATGACAAGGTCAGAAGCCTGTGGGAGAGTACACATCAACCAAAGAGAACACAGAGTTGATGGCTTTGAAGGTAAAACACCTCTTTTTTACTGACACATATTCACACACCTGTCCAGCCATGGACGATGTACTCCCCGCTGTAGTGCTCCTCTCCATTTATGAGGGCCTTACAGACGTAGGTTCCAGCGGTGAACACTCCCAAAGCGCCCCTCTTGCTGTCATAAACGCTCGGCACAGGCTGCTGCGTGTCGACGTTCACCAGGGTCACGTTAGCGCTGGGGTCAGACACTCGGCACTGGATCTCCATCTCCTCGTGGTCGGACAGGACGTGGTTGCCAAAAGGCACCGGTGACGGCACGAAGGGAACATCCGGATCTGAGTTGGAGTAAGTTTGTTAGACCTGATAATAAAGTCAAACAATAAAAAAATGTCGAAGCTGCTGTGCACCTCATACCTGGCACATAGATGTAGATGCTGCTGTCCCCCATGTCCTCGGTGGTGTTTCCGCTGTAGAAGCAGGTGTAGTAGCCGGTGTGCATCGCGCTGGCGCTGTCCACAGTGACGGTGGTGACGAACAGGCCGTTGTTGTCCTCCTGTGTTCTCTCGGGCACGTCCAGCGGCGTCTCCCAGGCAAGTTTGGCCTCTCCCCGACAGGTCAATGTGAAAGCGGTGTGGAGGGGCACCACCATCTCCTCCACCTTCGGCAGCAGCACAGGGGCTGAGGATGGTGGGAACATGGCTGTGGTGGGAGCTGAGAGAAAGACGGTGTTGAGTCATAGATCACAAATCTATCTATCTATCTATCTATCTATCTATCTATCTATATTACCTTTCACTCTGAGGTTAAAGGAGAACTGAGCAGTGCGAGATCCACTCTGGGCTACGAAGGTATAATTCCCGTTGTCTTTCACCAGGGGCTGTCGGAATATCAGAATGCTCTGATACCTGCGAGAAGAGTGGATAAAATTGATGAATAAAAATCTGCCTTCTTGCTGAGAATTAGATGAGATGATCAATGCAGTAAATATATATTTATTCTTACCGATTCCCTTCCAGGGAGCCGGCTTTGGTGAAGATGTAATAACCCATTGGAATGTCTTTGCCGTCTTTCAGCCACATCATTTTGGGGGGCGGGTAGGCATCAATGAAGATGGTGAACTCTGTCTCCTCTAAAAGGCTGACGAACTCCGTGGGTAATATCCCACTGTGGTCCAGAGCCACGAAGGAATCCTCTGAAGAGGAAAGAGAGAAAAGAAGAATGAGCAGGTGATCGAGGAAGAAACCGATCCAGCGAGTAAAAACAGAGGGACAGCGAAGCGAGGTGAGGACTGAGGTGAAGTGAAGGCCTGACGCACATCTGCTCAAGACATCCCATAAAACACAGCAGCTGATGTCGAAAGCAGAGGTGAAGCTTTACAGTCGGATGGTAGAAAATGACTTCCACACACCGCTCAAAGCACCTTGTGCACATATGTGAGCAGTTTTAGCTGAACGGTGATGAGAATGCTAAATTTGGATGAAGTGGGCATAAATCAAAACATAAGCACTCATTCACTAGTTCTGACCGAGGACTCATTAAAAATGTATCCAGGAAAGGTTTCCGAGCAGACTTACCGAAGACGTTGACGGCCACGCTGCTGACTCTGACCTCGCCGCTGAGCTGGTGGGTGATAGAGCACTCGTAGGTGCCGCTGTCCTGAGTGGTGGCTTGTGGGATATGGAGGGTGTAGATGACCCGGTCAGGAAAAGTCTCCTTCATCTGGACTGCATCCACAGCCTATAGGAAGAGAAGAATTATGTGACTTTAAGATCCTGCTCTCCGGAATAGAAAAAAAAATCTGGTAATAAGATATTTGAATTTTTTAACTCTCAGTGATTTTTCCGTTTTTCAGATACAATGTATAGGAGTTGCTGTGGATGTGCTGCTGAAGGCTAATGGTTAAAACACTTGCAGGGCCACAGGAGATAAATCAGGATCACAGAGCCTTTTTAAAAGCCTGTAATTGCAACTGAGACCAAAACCAGGAGTCAAGACTTCAGCCTTCCTACCCTCACCGTCTCTGGAAAAGGGCTCAGAGGAAGCCCGGGCAGAGAAAGAGACAACATGCTGCATAGATTAAGCATCTGAATATAAATATAAATAAACATAAATTGCACATGAAGCTCTTGAGGACCCTGCAGCGAACACTTCAAAAGCATTAAATGTTTAGTTGGCTGTCACGTTCAGACAGCATCTGTCCTACACGTCTCAAGGTCACGGGGGTCAAAGGATTTACTATCCGTTTTTTTTTCTTCTTTTGAACCGCCTGCTCCCCTCGAGCCATTTGTCCTGAACTTTAACTTTCAGTGTCTTTCACATGGAGTTAACTTCAGCGGGAGCTGTCTGGCCGACGTCCTCATAATGAAGACACAACGTCCAGCTTTCCTGAGGCATGCCACTAAGGGCCGTCCTCAGAGTTATATTCCACTTCCACCGCTGCTGCGTTTAGATCCAAAAACCATTATTTGCTAATTTAAGGCTCAGTGCTGCTGGACAGGAAATATGACCAGAGGTTGAAGGACACAGGGAGAGAAGGCTGAGAAGCTGATTATGGATGAAGTTGAAAAAGTTTCAACTTGCCTGTTTTTTAGGATGGAGCCACTGCTGCAGGAAGCCGGGTCCAGCGGGAGCGATGCAGGTGATGTTCAAACCCCACCCGGCTCTCAACATCTCCTCACTGGCTTTCACTTTCACGTCAAAGTCCTCCGTGTCCTCAGGGGCTAGAGGGACCACCAGAGAGCAGATATCAGCATCTCACAAAATAGTGACAACATGATTGCTGTGAGCTCATTTATCACCAAGTGGCGGCTCAGTAAGTCGTCATTACTCACTCACACACACACAGAGTTAAAACAGGAGTGTTAAGTCATCTCCCCCCTGTGATAATGACATAATGTCACGGCTCTCATGTGGTGACATCACCCTGCAGCCGTCTCATGGTAAATAGGCTTGGGGAGTGTTTGCAGCTGTGCAATTTTTTTAAAATTCATATCTCATTACTTTAGTGCTTGTGAAAAAAAACATGCACAATAATAACTTTTTCTCAGTTCATTGCATAACAGACTACATATGAAAATATAACACGTCCCTTCTCCTCAACGCTGCATGGTTTCTGCACGCACATTCATCCTGACTTACCCTCAGTCACCACAGTGTAAACGACGCTTATGGCCGTCTGGCCGTTCACGGTGGTTTCACACTGGTACTTTCCAGGCAAGAGGTTCCCAAAGAAGCCCATCTTGTTGTCGTAGAAGGCAGACATCTCCTCTCCATCAGGGACGCTCTTCAGGACAACGTAAGAGTAAGGGTCCGACACAAGGCAGGGAATGGACACTCCGATTGGTTCCATGGGGATGACCAAGTTTTCAGGCGTCTCAGGGAGAAATGGAACCTGGGCGTCTGGTGTGGAAGGAGAGGAATGAGGTCACACTGTAGCCATGATCCATTCGACTTATTTTTCCTGCTTAACATAATTAGTATATGTTTTCATGTCTTCCTTTAAAGCAAGACTATGTAAATTCTGAAAGAAGAAATAACACATTGTTCTTCATTCAGATGAAAAGTTGAGTGATAAAATTTGGCTCAGTTTAACACACTCAGGGGTTTTGGTGCTACAGCCTGACTTGGTCTGGTATGACCAGCTTACTGTGGCTCCTCTTAACTAACATGTGAAACAGCATATTCACCTGGAACAAAGACATATATTTCCGCCTCATTTTCCTTTTGCAGCTCTCCCTCCGGTTCACTCTCCTGGGTTTCGTAGATGCATCTGTAATACCCAGTGTTTTCCGCTGTTGCGTTGTAAATGAAAAGCGTGGCTGTGTAGTATCCCGGGTAAACGAAGGTGTTTTTCGGCAGGGGTTCAGACCAAATCACGTTCCTTTTCCCGGTACAGCTTATGTTGAAGACAGAGTTGGGCTTCAGGATGAACTCTGTGTCACTGGACAGAAGAGTTGGTGGAGAGTCTTCGCAGGCAACTGAAAGACAGTTTGGAAAACATTAGTGGAACTGTTGAAAAAAAAGCATCTATATTATGCATATTACTTTATATTTACCTGAAACCAGCACCAGCAGGATTCCCCCAAAGACGACATACGTCTTTAGCCCATCCATGGCTATGGATGTTCTTGTCTGCAGAGACAGAAAGGAGAGTTCTTTAGTCAAAGCACTCGGATTGTTTTGGTCTTTCCTGATAAGATATGAAAGTCTCCACATTTATCCAATTTGATAACATAACTGTTTGATCAATAAATCAAATTGCTCTTTCCCTTCTAAATGTTGTGTGAAGCCCAGCCTATGTGCAGTTTACACAGAGTCCAGTAATGTTCTTGCCATAAGAAACCCACAAAGACTTATAGAGAGAGCTTAACAGTTTGGTCTCCCACATCACTTTACTGCAGAAAGAACAACAATCTAAAATATATCACAGGGTTACATGGATTATATTTAGTAAGACGAGGGTTAGAATGGCAAGACCGTTCATTCCAGTGTGTTAGAAGAATCCACAGGGTGGAGGAGTCAGGGCTCGGTGTGAACATGCAGACCGTCGGTAGAGGGCGACACAGTCCACTCTTTGAGGCCGCTAAACCTCCTCATCATCTCCAGTTTGTCCTGTCGTTTGTCTGAAGTTTTTCTTCTTCTGACTGAAGAAAATGCAAACTTCTCATTGTGTCTGGACAAAAAAGCTGGGATTTCTTAAAAATTCATATCGACTTTTCTTGTTTAATCCAACTATATTTTTATTCAAGTCTTTTAGTCCAGATTCCTCACACAGATCCTGTCAGATTTAGTTTTGTCTCCTTTCCCCTGCTTTGTCTGTTTGTCTGTCTGTCTGTCTGTCTGTCTGTCTGTCTATCTGGATTAGGGTTTCCATCAGGGGCCACACAGTTTGAGAGACTCCCTCAAAAAAAGCACTTCTAAACATTTTAATTCCCAAATCATAGCTGTTCTTTCCAAAATCACAATCCTCTGCTTCACCAGCTACTTAACTTAAAACACTCTTTAATTTGACCTGTAGCTCCTTTTTTCTCTACTTTTTTAGTTTACTCTCTGTCTTCCATGAACATTGTCCCCACACGATGAGGCTTCTGGCCCCCTCTTGGCTTCCTGTGGCTGTGCGCTCTGGCGCATCCGAAGCGGGCCAAACGATCCGGGCTAACCTGGGTTTGTCTCACTCTATAATTAGTGGGCCCACTCCGCACAAGAGTACATATCGGCGTGGGAATCAGCTGACAAAATGCCTAATCCGTTTTGACGTGTTTGTGCACACGCCTTGTCTCAAACAATTTCAATAAGGGATTTTTTCCTTTGGCCTCCATCCACTGAGCGTAAATCTGCATCTGAGTGTGGAGGAGCTGCTCACAGGTCCTGCTCCTCTCTTTCACTCCCCTGCTCCAGCAAGACACTCAACAAATGTGCCAGATAACAAATGCATGGCTCTGCAGGGCTGCATGCATCTGAGCAACAGCTGATAAAGCTCGTCTGCCCGCCACACATGGGAACATGGTTCAGCTCAGCTCCGCGTAAAAAAAAGTTTCCATGAAAATCTAAAAAGTGCAATTGTGCAAAAAAGCATTATTGCACTTTTAAAAAGTTTCAAAGTGTGTAAATGTTGGAGCGGTATTCCTGTGCAGGATCCCTGGTGACAGCAGGGTCGAGGTGGTTCGTGAAGAATGCGTCGTGGCTCCACAAACACTCTTCTTTTCCCTCTTTGACTCCACTCAGCTGAAGCCTCAGTCTGGACTTTTCCATTTTAATTCCTCGCATTCCAGGAGAAAAACAATGAGATGTACAATTTTTCCAAACGTGTTTCCCATTTAACGCCGGCCAGCATCCCGCAATGTGAGGTGACACCTCCAGCTGTGAGGCCGAGCCCTGAGCGCCTTTTATTCCAGCAGGGACGTCTCCTGCTCGGCGTCCAGCGGTGAGACCATATGGTGCCAAACTGAAATCTAAAAATCTAAAATCTGTTTTTAAAAAATCTGAATGCATCACCTAATGTAAAAGATGCATCCAGACTTGCACTTTTATTAGAGAGTAAAACTTTTTAAGAAACTTTTCCAGAGAATCTAACTGGATTTGATTATATTTAGAGAAAAAAAAACACCAATTTTTTTCCTTTCAAAAACTAAGAAATTTTAGTTTCAACCATCTTTTGGGTTACCTTTCAGTAATCCCCTCTGTATATTCCCTCAGTGTATATCCACAGTGCTCCACAGAGGCTCCCGTGCTGCGGCTGTAATCCTCACTGATCCGCCGCTGTGAGAGCATATGTGCGCCTCCGTCCGTCCGTCCGCGTCCGCCACCGTCCTCCAACTGCGCTCCAGCCAGGCGACCTGTGACTGATTCAGACTTACAGTCCGCCCTCCTCCCCTCCGAAAAAATCATCTGGCTCAAAGTAAATAACTCTCAGGAAATGACACCCCCCTCCTCCTCCTCCCCCCTCCTCTCCCTCCTCCCTCTGAGCTGGACCCCTTTTCAAAGTAAGAGTCTCTTTTTTAAGGGGCAGACGAATATATGAGAAGGAATGAGGTTTGATTTGGATGTGAGAACTTCTGGAGGACACGAGCAGGTCTGATGTGTTGTTTTCATTAACTTGTGTTGCATGTGATGATGTTTCACAGTCTTTAATTTGCGCAAATGTTCTTGTTTTGTGACGCTGATTGTTTGCAGAAGTTTGACGAGAATTATCTGCAGATTGCAAAAGTGAATTTATTATTGCTTTTGTGCACGATGCATGGAAGCTCAGAGAGAGGGCACAGCTCAGTGCATCAGTCAGATCAGTCAGACACTGGGAACAGTGGTGCAAGTAGCTCATAGAGGGCGCTCTAACACCATCATATCACAAGCCACCTCTCTCTCTCTCTCTCTCTCTCTCTCTCTCACACACACACACACACACACACACACCTATCCCTTAAATTTTTATGAAAAGAAATGAGTCTATCAAGCTCTTTCTTTCTTCTTTTCTGCAGCCAATAGGAGCCCTGTTTACTAACACACATGCGTCAGCTGTTTACCGACCTGCAGCACAGACATCAGTCTCTGTCACCCTCGGGCTCTTCTGACGGCCAACACTACAATAATGGGCCCCTGTGAATCACCTATCTGTGGGCACAGGAGAGGGGGCATCAGACCGGTGTCTCTGCATGGAGCAGAGCCCCGGGGCCCATCATCAGACCCCCCTCTCCTCACCCCCCTCCTCAGCTCCGTGCAGCCGCTTGGCGCAATTACTTCCACATGTTGCAGAAAAGAACAGTGTCCTTGTTCTGCAAACAAAGGATCTCAGCTTCAAACTTAGCTTCTCATTTCTTCTGACACTAGAACTGAAAATTATCACACACAGGTACATTCATTACAGATGCATTAAATTCTAAAGGCAACATTTGCAGAGAAAAAATGGTTCTGGATAAATTCAGTGAGATAAAACTCAAATATGTGTCCCCAGTAAAACTTCAAAAAGTCTGTCTTGTAATATTCCAACTAAATATGACTGAAAAGTTTGCTGAGTCTTAACAGCTGTAATCAACATAGGCTGATGCTCTTCTTTAACTTATTCATCCAAAATGTGCTGCACTATAAAATCAGATGTAGGTGCTGTATATTCTGGTTGGACTCTCAACTTAAAGATGGAGCTGAAAATTTGAGCAACTGTAAGTCACTCAGGATGTTAAACAGAGACACTGACATCTTCTTTATGGTGACATGACTACAACTGTCCACCAGGGGGCTTCGGACAAAAATAACAATGTGTGGCAAAATAAGTCTCCAACGTTCAAACATGACGCATTAACTCAGGATTATGATCAATTCAGTTTCAAATGAACAAGTTGATGATGTGCTGCGGATAATTTCCACACATTGTTCGTCCTTGCTTTGTCAAAACTAGACCTACAATCCGAGAACAATCTGACATGCGTTTATAAACTTTAAGCTGCTCATTAAACTTAAATAATATAAATGTTCAAAGTTCTGCCTGTTCCTGATTATTCCTGGTTGTTTTGCAAAATTAATAAATAAATAATCAGGTTAAAAAAATAACACGATAAACAATTTTGTGCACTCTCTGACAAGTAAGGGAACATGAAACACAACAGGCCAAAGTGCACGTGGGCACATAGACACGCACACCAACACATCCTGCTGTCACACATGACGATGAGGATGACGACGATGATGATCATGATGAAGATGTGACTCCAGGCCTTCAGGCAGTGATCCTGGGGGAGCTGTCCAGTGCTGAAATCTATCTATCTATCTATCTATCTATCTATCTATCTATCTATCTATCTATCTATCTATCTATCTATCTGATAATAAATAAATAAATAATTAATTCTTCCTTTATTTTTCCAGAGTTTGGACCTTCCTCCATTATTGGACTGAAAGAAACTCAAAGGCCTTGTAGAGATCTCTCTTTGGGCTCAGGAGTGAAGCAGCCATCAAGTGGAGGTGAGTTTTTCTAGATTAAAAAAAAGATGACTATATCTTACAAATCAAATAAATAAATAAAAAACAAAACAAAACAAGAAAACAGTGGACTTCGGCTGTAATTCACACAGCACACTGGTCCAGCCTAAACTGATTTAAGAGACATTTTTATCACATTTTATTTGTGTGCTAAACAGATCATAGGCTTCCTGAAATGACCATAAAAAGACCATAAAAGATAATTTTACTGCCAGTTCAATTTCTTAGCTAATCGTGTTAAGACCAAACAAAATGAAAACAATTACTCAAGCAAAAATTAATGAACTCTCTGATGTGTCACTCTTCCTGTGTGTGAATGTACCTGACCTTGTATATGCAAAGACAGATTCACCCACTTGACTCACACAAGGTCATCATATGATTAAGTGACCCCTTTACACAGACACACACTCACAGAGAGAGAGAGAGAGAGAGAGAGAGATTAGATTCACAACATACCAAATCCAAAAGTTCAAATAGAACTTTTATCTCCATCACCATCGTTTTAAATGCAAATCTAACTGTAGAAGAGTTTGTAAAATTTGGGGCCAGAAGGTACAAATTGACCCTGACATAATTTGGGCTCCCAGAAATTTTACATCAGTGATGAGTTCCACAGTCAAATCTCTCTCATCACCCTCCCTGATGTGTCTGAGCTCCTCATTGGAAATTGCAGGTCACGTATATGGAGGATAAAACACTGAGCTGCTGATTCTCTTCAGGAAAAGACAACTCTCTCTCTCTCTCTCTTTCTCTCTCTTTACACACTTCAGCTTCTTCTCTCCTCCACATGAGACAGCAGCTGCAACCGGCTGAAAAGCGCTCTCTCATTGTCTTTTGTCATGCGTAATTGCCACACTTTTCAATGGCGGCCTGACGTCTGTGGAGGGCTCTCTCTCGCTCTCTCCTCTGAAGGTGTAGTCCATCTCATCTCCTCCACCTTGCATCCGTTCAACTTCTGTTTTGCCCAAGCGGTATGTGATCAGGAGCTGAGGTGAGTGTGACACTGTGACCTGGAAAAATGGATCAGCTCTCCAAATGAGCTTCAGTCTGAGGTCACGTCCTGTGGGGCTGGAAAAAAATAGAGGTGGCGGTGGTGGTGGGGTCTTTCTATAAACTGTTTATTCTATTGTTAATCCTTTAAATGCTGCACTGGTTTTTCACACCTGCAAGGCAACTCTAATTCGATTAATAGGAACTTCAATATATATTCATTAGGTGGCTTTCCCCACAATAATATATGATCAGCAGCGGGATGTGAAAGGGGGCCATTTATTCCTGCTCTGAAAGGGTCTGCGTGGGACCAAGACTTCACCTGCTTCCCCTCTCAATTAGGAATGTATCCCAAACTCTGACAGAAACGAGTTAAATTAGGCGTCAGCTAATTTCCAGTGGCCCCTCCCACATAATCCCCCCTCCGGCTCTCTCCATTTGAGCGTGCCCCCTTTAATTCACCATAAGTTGAAAGGTTCAAATAGTGCCTAATGAAACAGTGACTAAATCGTTCTCTGTGGCTCGGAGGAACCCTGGAGTTGTCTCTCAAAGCTCTCTGAGCGCACAGCCGTCGGGGGGTCTCCGGCTAAATGTGAGTCCCAAGGCAGGACAATCTAACCTGTCAAAGCCTTTGCCCACTTCTATATATCCTTGTTCTGCGGTTTTCAGGCAATAGCAGCATAATCAAGCAACGTGGGACCGAAAACGCAATTAAACTCGCTTTGGACAACCAAAATCTTTTCACATTAATGGACCATTGGCTGCTCCCCCAGTGGAGCTATCGGGTAGCCTTTTGTGGTCAGATCTAAGGAGAAATTACAGCTACACTTTCATATAGCTCACTCCATCCAGTTTGAATTAAATCTCTTATATCATGTAAATGTGGCGCTGCTGTATAGGAGTGATGCTGCTTAATGGAAATAGTGGAGTCTGGCTGCAGGCCCACAAGTCTGTTAACAGCAATGTCGTGGTAATGACAGCTTAATAATGATCGGCTCCTAAGATGTGTTTTTAAAAGGTGCAGAGGAAGAGGACTGCACTAATGCAAAACTCGTTTTAGACAGTGGATAGAAAAACCATTGCAATGAAATCCAATACAAAACTCCCTCTGTGAAATGATCATTTTTGTTGAGACATATTGATCCAACTATTTTGTAATTACTTAAAAAAAAAAAGATGGGGTTGGTGTTTTATTGGATTGCATACTATTAAAAGGTGTTTCAAATATCTAGATACTTCTCCCGTGTAATAGGTGTAAGTTTTGTTATTTTGCAGCACATTATAAAGGATACACTGGTTTTTTTTTGTTGTTGTTGTTTTTTTTTATGACGTTGCAACAATTATATAACCAGTGCTTCAATATGTGCTGACAAACTAATCCAAATACTTGATCAATTTTTAAAAGGTGGAATTAGTTTTGGTTAAAAAGTGTTTCAAATATTTTGTCCACTCACATGAACAACTTGAGATTTGACAATTTTTTTTGCATTATATTATACAAGGTATTCTATTTTTTCCACAATGCTCCTGCAGCTATATGAGTGTGTCCCATAATCAATATCATGATAGACTGATAATAATAATGAAAGCATTATAGTCTTTGCAGTGTATTTATATATTTTTAATGCATTTTCTGTGGCTTATTTTAATAAAGTTTCTCAAGTTGATGCAAAAGTAAATATTTTCATTGTCAAATTCTTATTAATGATTCAAATATTTGCAGTATTAGCTCCTTAATTTCCATGAGTGAACACATCTTGCATCATATAGTAAATCAATACATTGACAACTTCTTAGGTCAACTCGTCATGTTTATTACAATAAATACAGATATACATAGTTTACAAATTGTTGGTGGGTTCCACACAGGTTAGGCCTAAACTATTTCTAAGGGCTTTCATTACCACACAGCCTCACAATAGTTGAAAACATTTACTGGGATTGATCAGCTGGACCTGGATATGTGAGGTGAGAATCCTGAGGGGGGTCAAATACATCAGTCTGTTACAGCTTAGATGAGGTCAAGTTTCCCAATATTTCACAACAGCGTTAAGTGACATTTTCAACACTTGTTCTCATGCAGGAGATGTTTGGCCTGGAGGTTGCGTGGTGCCAGAACCCAAACCTGTAGCAGGGCAGAGTAAGTGCCAGCAGTGGGAGTGAAGGGGGGGAGAGTGGGGTTGCTCTCAGATGGGTGACACCTCTTTCTCTTCCTCAGCTGAGGCTGGAGACAGAGACTCCTCATCCTCTGACCTCGAATAGTCTGTGTGACCGCTCGTGCACTTGCATCCGCTGTGCGCGCTCCTCTGGGTGGCTTTGCCCTCCTTCTTGTGCTTCACCCTGCGGTTCTGAAACCAGATTTTCACCTGTTTCTCTGACAGGTTCAAATATGTGGCGATTTCGATTCTTCTGAGTCTCGACAGATACATGTTCGTGGAAAACTCCCTTTCAAGTTCCAGGAGTTGGGTGCTGGTGAAAGCCGTGCGCATCCTCTTGCCATTCTGTATGTGGCTGCTCTCAGAGGCACCTGTTGGAGAAAAATATTTATTATAATTACATTTTTAACGTTAAACATTTAGGTCTTTATTAAAACAAGTTTAAAGTCAAGCAAAGATGCAAAATGGCACAAAACATCGTGCGTAATTGTCGTGCGTAAAAGTCGAGCGTTGGCATTTTTCCTATTGCCTTAAAGTGCATATTAAAGTGTGCTAAACCTATTGGAGGAACATATTTATTATATTTGATTTTTTTTACATCAGCACTGTAGTTTTTTTTTTTATTATACCAGTTTAACCTCAAGCAAAAATGCAAAATGGCACAAAACATGGTGCGTAATTCATCGTGCGTAAAAGTCGAGCGTTGCCATTTATCTAACCGCCTGAAAGTGCATCATAAAGTGCAGCAGCTCTATGAAACAGGTGCCAAACAGCGCTGCTAGTTGCACGTGAGCAAACAGGTGTCTTACCAATAGAGAGACAGTGGTATCTCCTGGGATCTGTGACGCTGAAGGTGGGCGTGCAGACAGATGTATGTCCCGGGTGCGCCAGTGCGGGAGACTGCTGGTGCGCCATCCTCTGACAGTACTGCGCCTCCGCTCCTGGGAACTGGCTCTTGAGCATGGGGATGCCGCTGCGGGACGAGTGGATGTGGGACGTGACGCACAGCGGGCAAACACAGAAAGTCCCGGTTTTCCTGGACGGGCACACCGGAGCCGTGACCGTCATGACGCTGGGAGAGTGCATGCTGATGGGGATGAGGAAGTCCTGTCCTGGGTGCTCAGCTGGTCGAACAGTGTCCTTGATTATTAAAGAATCAACGTAGAAAGACCTGGACATGGCTGTGCTGCTGGGAGCTCCGTGCACAAGATGATAGCCGTTTCTCATCTGAACCCCTCGGGATCTCCAAAGGTGCTTATGTTTGATGGTTCAACAAAAGGGACCCCGAAGAGGGTTGGCCCTGCAGCGTCACCCACGTGCGCACCCGTCTCCAAGGGTTTATACTGTCAGCGACCCAAACCACGTGATGTCTCCGAGGGCCTCCAATCACAACTTGCAGATTTACTCTTTTTATCCCCGAATTTAGAAAAGTGCTGGACTCGAGAATAACAAAACCAGCCACATTTAAAATTATACATTTTTTACCAACTATATGTTGATTTGATTCTAATTTTTAATAGCTGAACCATCATTTTCGGACAATGCAACAAAATGAAATAAATCTTCAAATATACAATTTCACAAACATGCTGCGAAAAATTTGTATTTATAGTTGAACAAGTATTTCTAGGATATTTTTTAAGGAGTTGCAGGATGAAATCTGAACTTGTAAAATGTAATTTGGAGATCTCTGCTATTTTAAACTCAGATCACCAAGTCAATAAAATATGAAACATACATTAAATACATGAGATAAACTAGAAGAAACAGAATAACAGAAATAATCAGCAGCCTTTAGATTATAACAGAATAATTAGTTTCCAGTTGAATAAAAGTGATTTGATCATTATTCCTATTTTTTCTAATTCAATCAATAGATCAAATATTTTTAATAAGTACAATGTGATGGACTTTAACCCAAACCTACTTTTATTTATCCATTAATTTTCCAGGACTTTGCAGGAGCCTCTCAGCTCTAATTGCCCTGCAGTCACTTGGGATCCGGTTGCTCCAGGTTTCACGCGCAGCAATTAAAGAATTATGAAGTGATGGAGAGTCTGGGCTGCGGCTATTTGATGGCGATTAGGATTCAATTAGAAAGTGTTTATAAAGGCCGGTCTGTGCGGGGGTAAACAGGCAGCTATTTCAGAAATGCGTTAATCCCTCATCTTGTGACAATAATTAGCGAGTTTGATCCGCAGGCGGGTCACCGGCAGGTTTAGCTTCTGCTTTCATCTGCCAAGCAACGCCTCGGACCTTCAGACAGAGGCTGCAGTCAGTGGGTGCAGCTCCAACACAACAACATGTGTCAGTGTCTCCAAAAACACACGCACACTCGCACACACATGTGGAGCAGGCCCAAGTTTGAATCAGGCCAATTTCTGTTTCTGTTGCAGCTCTTTTTCCTTCCAATCCGCCTCATTATTGGAGCAAGTGCATGATTATGAGCACTTATTGGAGTGTGAGTTAAGATGCAGTCTGGGGAAGAATTAGAAAGTCTTTAAAATCCAACCGCGATGATGGTAGAAGAGCAAACATGTCTGTCACACTGATAGTAATTGGTCTAATAGAGAGAGTCCCGTTTGACAAGGAGGATGCACAGAGATGTTATGGTAGAGATGAAACAAGAGGGGGGGCGGGGGGGGGGGTGAGAGAGAGAGAGATGGAGGGGAGAGAGAGAGAGAGAGAGAGAGAGAGAGAGAGAGAGAAATGGAGAGAGAAAAAGAAAGAGAGAGAGATAGGGAGGTGGGGAGATGGAGGGAGAGAGAGATAGCTATAGAGAGGGGAGAGATGAGAGAGGGAGAGAGAGGGAGGGGGAGAGAGACAGAGAAAGAGATGGAGAAAGATGGGAGAGAGAGATTGACAGAGAGAGAGGGATGGAGAGAGAGAAAGGGGGAGAGAGACAGAGAGAGATGGAGAGAGATTAAGAGATTGAGAGAGAGAGAGAGACAAAGGGAAAGATGGAGGAGAGAGAGAGAGAGAGAGAGAGAGAGAGAGAGAGAGAGAGAGAGGGATGGAGAGAGAACCAACCAGGCGGAATGATGCGTGGCGTGCGCCCTCATCACACCATGCGAGCTCTAATATTATTTTTCCATAATTCTGCACGATAAAATTTCATTGTCTATTAAGTAATCCCACAAATGAGATCCTTTATGAGGCTATAATGAGGCCTAATTGCCAGGACTAGTGGAGCCACGTGGAAGGATTTAGGAAGCATTAAGCCGTCGGGTACTGAGCACAGGCTGTTACCTAGCCATTACTTTCATAATTCAAGGAGAAAATTAGTCCATTTAAGGGAAAAATCCTTTGATTCCCTTTATTCTGCTCGGGGTGACAGGGCTGCAGTTTTTTTGTCCGCTTCGGTTAAGAAGGTGCAATATCACTCACTGTTTAAACGTTAGATTAAAAAAAAAAGAAAAAAAAAAAGAATTTCAGAAATGTGTAAAGCTCTGAGGGCCCCTTCCTCACTCGCCTCCTCTTTCTCTCCAGTGTTGTGCGCCCTTTTTACTTTATAGTGCAGCAGTTACCCTCCACCATTCATCCCCCTTTTCAGATCATGCTGATGGGCAATTAATCACTGGCCCTATTCAGTGATGTGAAAATTAAATTTAAACAGGGGGTTTCAATAAAAGTTTGACTCTCTTCCGAGCTTGGTTTTGTCTGTGTTGATTCTGCTCAGAGGAAAAACAGTATTTCTAGTCTGAAAGTGCATCAAACAGGGAGGAAAGGTGTGTGTACTTGGCAACATAGTGAGTATGACCAAGAGAGTGAGGGCATTTTTTTTTTTCAAAACACTGTTTGAAGGTTCAGGCTTAAAGTTTAGGTTAGACTAAGTTGAGCTCATGGTTAAGGTTATAGGGATGAGGGAATGCATTATGTTAATGAGGATCCTCACAAGTATAGAAGTACAAGTGTGTGTGTGTCCAGCTCCTCCCAGTAGTAAAAACACACAAACTTGTTAAAGTGCACTGCTAAAGTTCCCCCCTCTCATTCACGTCGCATCCCATGCCATATTATACCGTGAAGAAGTCCATTAATGTTTTGTTGAACAAGCGTCATTAACTTGTATCAACGCCTTTTTACAAACCTTGCATTGTTGCGCTGGGCCAGTCTGCGGCCCATCTTGGCCAATACAGTGGATGATTTGCCCCTTTATTAGTTACCAGGCAACAGATCCTGAATACCAAAACTCAAAGGAAACACCATATAGATCTCAATGGCGATGGGGGGAAATGAACAATGATCCTGTGGACAACATAATGCCACGCAATGACTTTTCATTAACAATTATCTGGTTGATGTGAATAGCAGCTGCAGTGGCTACTCTCCATCTCATGGTTCGCAGAGAAAAGGGGAGCGGGGAGAGAAAGAGGCTCGTCAGTGAATAGCATCCTGCAGGAGTTTTTAGGGGGTCTCCATGAATGTGGAATCTAATTTATATCTCTGTGAATAATTAGGTTTCTATGCAAAAATGAGTTGGAAATAATTGCAGTTTAAAACGGCGTGACAACTCCGCCTGATAGACAAAGAGAAGCAGCCCCTTTTAATGTCTCACACCAGGAGTTTATGAGCTTTTTCAACTCACCAGTCAGGATCAATAAGCTGAAAGTTTAGAGTAAAAAAATGGATCAGGAGACAGCTTTCAGTATAAGAGTGTTGTGCAGCAGCTCCGTCCTCGAAAACGTCCACAAACTGCGTCTGTGATTGGGAACAGACAACACAGTTTGGGAGCAGCGACCTCGGCCCTATAGAAAAGTAAAGTGACAGGCTCAGTGTAAGAAGAGGCTTCGGGACAAAGCCAGCGAGGGCCCTGTCCATGGCCTATAGAGATGTCCTGCACCAGGCTTCCTCTAATTAGGGAGACGCTTCTCAGTCTCTGCTCAGACCAGACACTCCAGACTGAAGTGTGCCCCCGCGCCGACGAGTGCGTCTGGACGTCCGCACTCCACGCAGCATGTGTGTGTGTCTGCGCACAATTAACGAGCCTGGAAAATGAGATAAACACTGACTGATAGTGACGCCGATCACGGTTAAGTTCCCGGAGAAATGTCTTTATTAAAGCTCATTGTCGGAGCGTCCCTCGGCCTCCTCTGTTGTTTCCAAAAGACTAAGCAAATGCCATTACAGAGACAGCACACAACAGCCCTTATTTCAATCTGTTCTTGCCTGAGTTGTCAAATAGTCCTGAGATCTCATCCTTTTTTTTTTGTAATAGGACGCTGTGGTGGATGTTCCCTCTGCAGAGTTATCAGCAGTGTGGGCTCGTTATCGTGCTCCTCACTGGTTTACAGGAGGATCAAGATGCTGTTTCGTCTTCGTTAATGATCGGCCTTTTGCTGGAGCTGTTTGAAGGATTTTAGGCTTTGCACGAAAATACGCTCATCTAAAACTATATCATGGCAAAATTTCTTCGTCAAATTCACAAATTAAAAACAGCTGTACAAACCAATCACCTCCTCCCTGAACGGCCTCGACCAGCCTCCTGCTCACAACACACAGATCCTGACTTCCCCTGGAAACTAAATAAGGAAACGTTTCAAAGAGTGAATGACAGGAGTCCCTCCACCCGGTTACCCCGACCCGTCTCTCGCTCGATCTAAAGGAGGTGATATTGTAGCCCTTTTTCCTCCCTCTGAAAGGGGAGATCCCCGGGATTGAGCTTGTGTGCTGGAGCGGAAGCAGACTGGAATGTGTGTCCGGGCCGCGTCTTTTGTCGCCGGCCGGGCCCGTGAATAGACGTGGGCCGCAATCTCTCTGTCCTCTGTTTATCAGACTGTGAAGAAGCAAACACAACAAAACGTTTCATCCGCATGTTACCGCCACCTCATACCTGTCAATCACCTTCCCCCCGTCTGATGGGACGTTTGAACTTTTTCCTTCCACTGAATTACATCTTTAATCCAATCAGCACAGAGGAAGCAAATCCAGGAACCTGCAGCTTTTTAGCTTTAGTCGTATCCTCTTTGCTGCTCTCCTTAATTCATGTCCAAAGAGAGACTTTATTTAGAAAAAAAACCTGATTTATTTTTCTGTCTGTGCTCTCTTCAGATTTAATATTGATTTGGAAAAGTGTCGTGTCGAGTGGGGTTTGCCATTATGTTGATTTTCATTGTGGCCTGTTAGTGTCTCTCAGGCAGCTTGTCGCTCCAACCTCATCCCAGTTTCCTCACATAGAAAAGCTCACACGTTCCTTAATTGAGACGATGCCCACATTTTCCCATCTATTATTACAGATGTAGTTTCCCTCTAATGTGATTTATTGGATATTCAGAAGTTTAAAGGGAAGTAGAGAGCGAGCTGTCAGGATCCAGCCGAACTCGGAGACGCCGTTTATTTTGCTCATTTGGACAATGAAGGAAGCATCGATCTGATTTTCAGTGTTTTTGTCTTCATCATTGTTGCAGCTGTTGTTCATTTACATTCATTTCACTCTTCCTCAAAAACACAAGGCCATGACGTTGAAATCCTCCTCGTCTCCCTCGTGAATGTGTTCAGTGTTTGTGGTTCTTTTTATGAGAGGATTATCAGATTTATAGATGTTAATTGGCTCGTTAATTGTCTTCTCTTGACGAGGAAAGCCACATTGTTTTTGTCTGATTCTCAAATATAGACAAAGCTTTCAAAACCTGCAGGAAGAAATGTTCAGAAATGTTGCAGATCCTGTTTAGGTAAAGATTATATAGGATGCAATCATTTGAAAATTGAACTATTTTTTGCATCCACAGAGGGCATCACAAGGTTCAACAGCAGAGGAACTCATACAGTGGTGTAAGCCCAGCAGAGCTTATTATACAACAGGCAGCTAATTGTACGGAGGCTAGTTTGGGGCATCACATGAACTGGCTGGAGTTTGGCTGCATCCAACCTCCAGCTCAGTGAGTCAGCAGCACAGAGACGCCCTCCACAGGAGCACAGCCCAGAGACCTGTTTTCTATGTGTGATATTCACTTTTACAATTCGTGTGATTGTGTTTAATTTAGAAAATGCTACAATCCCACTTTGAGGTGTTTTTCCTTAAATTTTAATACAACAAGAAAATAGGCTGCAGCAGCACTGTCAGATAAGGATATGAAATATTATATGTCTTAAATCTAAACACATCTTTAATTGATATATAAGTTGTTCTCAGAGGCAACTTCCTGTTTCAGTTTCAGAAATTGAAAGTAAAACATGCCTGCCTATATTCCTCTGTGATTCCTCCATACACACAGTCTGAAAACAAATCTGCACCTCCATGCCAGTTTCAGCATTTGGATTCAAAAGCATATATGTTTTCGAAAAATAAAAATTTGGTATTTAGCTCATATTTATTAATTTATTTATATGTCTGTATATTTATTTAGACTTAAAATCACAACAGTCCAAAATAATTGCCACAGTTAATTGAGATCATAGAAAAAAAATTAATTTTAATCTAAACTTGTAATTAAAATGGTCGTTTTTATCAAGGTGATAATTCTAACAGAAGACATGTCACAGTAGGAAAAGCACAGGTGTGAATGATAAAATGAAAGATGGCTGAATTCCCTTTAGCTTTAAGGACACTTGAATAAAACATAGCCATCATTGATTTTTAATATTAACACCTGTGCTTTTCTTACTGGGACAAGTCAAAATATCTGCTGGGGAAAATATTTAATGTTCAAGCAAGTGAAATACAGAAAGAGTGTGTGATGTAAAAAGCAAACTCAATTTTTTTTTATTAGTGTGAGAAGTAAAATTAATCTTATATTAAACTCATATTAAAAGTGAACATTTCCACCAAGTTTCCACATTGGGGGACAGGACAGGAATATCAGAAAATCTCCAGATATGGTGTAACCAGTGTGATAGTGTAAAGAAGTAAGTATATTTGCTCCAGTATTATACTTCAATTTTGTGGTAAATGTGCTTCACTTACACACTTATAGCACTGTGCACCTCTACTTTTATCTTTGCTTAAGATAAAACTACCAAACCAAATTTAAAAAAAATCTGCCTTGAAAACATAAAAAAACCTACTAATGCATCAGTAATAATATTAAGTAATAATATTTATATTTGCAACTGTAAATGTACATTTCTATCACCAGTATAGCCAAGCTGTAACTGTCTTAGTTTTACCATAAATCAATCCTTTAGAGTACGTAAGAAGTTTTATAATAAAACCTCTGAAAACCAAAAACTTGTCAAACAATAATAAAAAAAATGCCAGTATTAAAAAGTCTGAACAGTCCACATAGCATGATTGGCATGTGGTATGTATATGTTAAGTTGCTTCTGTCATGAAACAAGATTTTCAAATGTAATCAGAAAAGTGTTGGGATACGGACAAAGTGAGGCTGTGAGTTTTGTAGTTTCCATGTAAGCGCTCATATGTTAATTTTTGTAAGATAACTCCAACAAGAATCTCCACCACCTTTGTCTTTACCATCCATTCATTGCAGTTTTTTTTCTTTGAGAGTGAGTTAATTCATGGAAATTTAACAAGTGTTTTCGCTTCACGCCGTTTGCATTTCCAAGTGCAGCTTCCTTTTCAGCGCATCGAGACGGCGGAGGTCAGGGCCGGGAGCTCCTGTCTGCATCGTCCCCGCTCCGTGCCAGCTAAATAAATGGAGGGTGTTTGTAAGCTGGCTGAGCTTTGTGTTTGCACAGAGTCACAACTTTGTATGGGGCTGAGGGGGAGCTTCGGGGCGGCCGCAGAGATTTGTATGCAGACGACATCGCCGGGCCGCCCCCCTGGTCCACTCTATGTCCCCTCACCTGCCTGTTGCAGTAAATCATAGAGCCATCAAGTGAAGCATGTTGATGGGGGCTGCACGTGCGAGAGCTCTGCTGCACCTGTCCTGTCTGTGTGTGTGTGTGTGTGCGTTTGTTCTGGAGAAAGTAAAGAAAGGTCTTTGGAAATGTTTCAGCTCTTTCTATGGATGTTGATTTCACCTTTTGGCTGCGTGTGAAGGCCTGAGGGTCGGTGATAAGAGTTTTGGAGATGTGCCTAATGGTTTGGTGTGTGTGTGTGTGTGTGTGTGTGTGTGTGTGTGTGTGTGTGTGTGTGTGTGTGTGTGTGTGTGTGATAGCAGTGGGGTTGGAAATATAGCTGGGTGTCAAACAGGAGGTCTGCAGATGCCTGTCCGGCTGAGAGCTGCAAGGTCCCTCCCTTTGACAGAGTATCCATTCAGAGTCAATGAGCTGGGTCAAAGCCTGCACGTCAGGCTGCAGCTCGGCCTAGCACTGGGGCGGTCCAAGAGGTCAGTCTTATTCACATGGCGCTGTCATGCAAATGAACCCACCCACGCTTAAACAACTCTTGGAATTTTTATGTCTGCTCCCTGGCCTCTTTTTTTCCTCCGTTTCCCCCTCTTTTTCCCCTGCTTTCCTCACTCCCTCTCTCCTCTCCAAATCTCTCTCCCCTGTATTCACAAAGTCATTGACGAGACATTCAAAGCTTTTTAAATTGGCCAGCTTCATTGTGCCCGCACTAAAGTGGAGGGGGGGATGCAGAGAGGGAGAGTGTAAAGAGGAGTGGGCCTAAATATACTCCGGTCTGAAAGTAGTTAGATCATGTTCTTTTCATGGTCCGATTAGAATCAAATCGATCCCCCCGCCCCTCCTGACACTCCACGGTTTGAAGAGGAGCGGCCAAACAAAGATTTCTTGGCGGAGACAGGGGCAGTGAATGGCCAAATCTGAATGCTAAACACACTCTTAAAAAGTCTCATTCTGAAGCATGACAATGCCAAAGAGAGTAAATTTGTTTTAAGTGTGAGTGAGGGATGTTTGTGTGGACGGAGAAAAGATATCTCTACAGTGAAGATACTGTAGGAGCATCTTTGGACCAGACCTGATCTGCATATGAATCGGGAAAACACACACAGACGTCAGTGGAGGATCTTCTCCAAAAAGGCTTTAAGCCTCGTGATGATAAAAGGAGAGGATTTTAGACAAAGGTACTTTATCAGAAAGAAGTATCTTTTGATGAAAGAGTATAATGAGTTTTCTTCGGGAGCAGGGTTACATATACAAAGTAGGAAGAAGTGGGTTGGGGTGAGGAGGCTGGAGGCTCGGGCCGAGGTGTCCGGTGACGGAGAGGACGAGCGCTGGACACCCTGACTCTCCTTCAGGGAGGCGACCGCTGAGCGTGAGGGGAGGGATGGGCGGAGGGATTTGAACTTGGTGACACTCTCTCTGCACCTGCAGCTGCGGCAATCATCGGCTTATTCTTCCACCGAACGGCCGTAACTCTCACATTTTACTGGCTTCTTCTGTGTTGAGTAAAGCTCAATTTGAACTGCAGTTTGATAGAGAAATGAATTTGTTTTTGTTTAACATAACGTTATGATTTGTTTTTAGCTTTTCATTGGTGTCCTGTGAAAATCCTGTATCTCCAAAATGTCAACTTTTCATGAGCAGAAAAACAGCTTCATCTTTTACCCAGTCGGGTTTGAAATGATTTTTTTAGCTTTAGCAGTGCAAAACAAACAAAAAAAAATAAATGAAAAAAAAATCAATTATGGAAAATGCACCAGGCAAGTTGTTGTTAAGATGCAAAATGGTACCTGGATCCTGAATTCCCTTAATTTACTAACTTCCTGTGCAAAGCATCACTCTGATTATTATTTTGAAAAATACATTTCAAAAAATGTAATTAGCATTTTAGCCTTACATTAGCCTTACATTTATTTATATGGCAGGCCAACTTTGGCCCACAGGCCCAATTCTGTGCAGCCCTGGAATAGACTGCTCTCCAGGCTCCATAGCTTCAACTACAACACTGATTCCAAAAAAGTCAAGACACTGTGTAAAATGTAAATAGTGTTCCTGAGCCCATGTAGTAATCTCCTTTATCCAGTCATGTCAACAACATGTGTCTGGCAAAGTGTTGAACCTCTCTCCATCCTCGCCTGTGAACGACTGAGTCTTTCCAGGATGAACCTTTCACACCCAATCATGATGATCACTATCACCTGTTACCAATGAACCTGTTTACCTGTGAAATGATCCAAACAGGTGTTTTTGGATCAGTCCACAACTTTCACAGTCTTTTGTTGCTCCTGTCCAAATTTGTTTGAAACATGTTGCTGCCATCAAAATCAGAATGAGCAGATATCTACAAAAATCAATGAAGCTGATGAGGTCAAACATTAATAAATTGTCTTTGTCAAAAAGGATTAGACAATAATAACATTGTGTTTTATCTATATTTTACAGTGTACCAGCTTTTTCATCTTTATTAATCTGCCCATTTAAACAAGCAGCGGCCTGCCGGCAGATCAGTCATTACAAACTCATGCTGTGCAGAAAAACACTGTTCAAACACATGGAACCTTTTTTAAATTCTAGTGGAGATTCCAAGAAGAACATTTTCAATAAAACCAAAAAATATGCTGAATTCGGGGGGGAAATGTGTGTAGAAGTGTAGAAGAAGATATCTTGAATATTTTCACCTGATGGATTGATTATGCAAGCAGCTATGCAAAGTCTGTGGTCTGAACATGATGTTCTCTGGTCTTAATAGCTGAAAATCTCTCCGTCTCATCCTGATGGTTTACATGTGAACCACGGAGGTAAACATAACCACCTCTGTCCTCTCTGCACATTCTTTCACCCTGTCCGTCCTCTGAGCAGCGTCACACTAACACTCTGCTCTTGTAGCTCGTAGCATGAAGTTGTTTGTGTTCTGAATCCTAAGAGAAGCCAAACAACACTGTAGAGGTGGAGGGACGGAGGGGTGGGACCACCCTGCAGCTGCCCCCTCTCTCTCTCTCCTTCTCTCTCTCTCTCACTCCCACCTCATCCCTTCATTCCCTCTCTATTCATCCTGCAGCTGCAGTCTTGTGCCCCTCTCTCTCACTCTGTCATACAAAGTTTCTCTCTCTCTCTCTCCCTCTCTCTCTCTCGCTGTCTCTCTCTCTATTTGTCCGCGAGACACAAAGATGGATGGAGAAGCTCCTGGAATGGGGCTCACAATAGGTTGTGCCACAAGGTGAGCAGCCTCAGCTGCATACGGCCCAGTGCTGCCTTTTCTAGCTCCTGCGAGGCTCCTCGCCCGGTTTGAGTATGCGTGCGTGTGAAGGGGGGTCTGAGCGGCACAGTATGGCAACAGATGCTTTTGTTCGGCCAAAAGTCTGAAAGGGGCCTTGGGTGGGGGGCTTAGCAGTGTCAGAGCACAGAGTCATTTTTCTCTCCTTTTTCTCTCACTCTGCCTCTCTTTCTCTGTGTCTCCCTCTCCCCAGCTGTGCCTGCCGTGGCGGCTGAGCAAGAGGAAATGTGAGGGCAACGGCGTGATGGAATACGTAAGTGGGGCGCGCGGTTTTGGCCTGTTTTGTGGGCGACTTCATTAAAGGGTCGTTTATCTGGCCTGTGATCCCATTGTCCCGGGCCTTCTTTATCAGCCCCGGTGTGTCAGGGGGGCGTAATTGGCCGATTGGCCACGGTCTGCGCATGCTGAGGTGATTTATAAAGCTGTGAATGGAGCTGACTCCTCTCCGGGCAGCGCTCCCTCTCCCATATAGGAGACACTGCACTGCAGAATAACACTGACTAAATGCAGAAGAAATGTGAAAAGGATGAAACGTCCCCAAAGCTCTTTGTGCGAGTGTGAAATCAGAGGCTTGAATAAAAGGGCTCTGGAATCACTCTCTCTTGTCATCTATTTTCTCTCACCTTTATACTCTATCTGACTTTGTTTCCCCTCTTTAGACTCTGCTCTGCTCTCCGCTGATCACCCGCCTTTCATACTTTTTTTTCATTTTCATTTCCTCTATATTTCATCCGATGAAACATGGTCGGAGCGTAACCTTCTTTTTACCTTTCAGCTAGTCACACACGACGCTGATGATGTAGTGAAGAAATGGAGAAAAAGAAAAACTGATTATTTTTGGCTTTTATTTTTATCGTAATGCTTTTATTTTATTAGTTTTATTTGTTTTTAACAGATCACAACTTAAACAATTACAGGCAGTCGCATGCACAAAATGAACACAATAGGGCCGATGCAGTTCAGTGGGGTTGTCAGCTGCGTCTGAATGAGTCCCAGTGCAGATTTTGTGATTGCAGGTGGGAGTGAGCGCTGGCTTTATGTGCTCCCATGGTGGGTTGAGGTTGGCTCTTAATGACCTCCTAATTAAAGCAGGCCCTCCTCTCAATGGGCTGATCATGTAGTGGAGGTCAGGGGTCATTTACAGGGCTGCTGGTGGCCAGAGTTTCTGCTCCATGCTAATTGCCCTGCAATCTGCACAAATGAACACATCATAATTCTGACAGGAAAACGTTGCTGTTCGTGCTTCATTGCGGCAATAGTATTTTTTCACCGTAACATATTTGGCTTTTTATTCAGTTCAGTCGGGATGAATTCTTGGTCCAGTCTCTCGGTGCAGACAGGGGCTGGCAGCCTCTCTCAGCATTGTCCAGACGTGGAGCCTGAGTTCATTAAGCCAGACTGAGTGTTTGTCCAAAGGCTAGACCAGACAACTTAAATCCCCAACAAGTGTTTGTGAACATGCTGATAAGGTCTGCAAACACACTCCAGACACACAGATTCACTTTGGAGCCATATTTTAAGATTAATGCAGAAAACACATTTGCTATAAATTAATAATAATTAACAAAATGTGAATTCTCCTTTCTTTGTTTTTTAATGGGGCTTTAATGCAACATGTTTAATAGCGATGTTGCACATGTTTTTCTTTCTCTGGAAGGTAGTAACTGTCGTCCCTCAGGAGCCTGGGTCCACAGCGAGGCAGGGCCCGGCGAGGAGGAGGGGGCGGGGCCTGGCTCGGGTTTAATGTAGCTGATTGTGCTGCGGTGAAAAAAAGGAACAGTTTCTTCTGTGTTAATTTTCAATTTTGTTGCTGTCTGTGTGCCCGGCCTTTGTGTCCAATTCTTCTTCCCTCCCTAAACGGCACCGCCACCCCTCTCTTTTTCTTTTCTTTTCACTTCTCCTCTCGTCAGGCCGTCTAGATTATGTTGCTAAGGAGATTTTTCTCTTTCTTTCTTTTTTTGCTTTTTTCACTGTTTCCCATTGATTTGGTGTTAATGCGTTTTGAATGCCCCTTGGTGTGTGCCGAGCGCTGGGGGAGGAGGGGGGAGCACAGGGTCTTGCCGAGTGGAGGAATTTCAATCTGAAGCGGTTAGGTGGGGGTCCGTGTGGGTTAAGGCCCAAAGAGAGGCACTCAAGTGAGAACTGAAGTGGTTTGCAGAGCCGAGGAACCTCTCGCGCTGGCGCCCCCCCCTCGTCGTCCCCCTCTCTTTTTCAGGGTCACTCCTTCATTGGCAGCCCACAGGTGCACTGTCAATCTTTCCTTTTCAAACCCCAAAACTAACTCATGAGTAAAACAAACATATTTTTTCCCCTCAGTGAGAAAACGGGAAGAAATGTGTCCAGCAGCCTGAATAGCACATTCAGTTTATAGCAGAATTCAAGGTTCGTTACAAATCATGGTTTGGGGTCACAGTTCGGTTTTGGCACAGCGAGAAAACCAAAGATTAAAGTTCTTTTCACTTAAAAAAAGACACTTAATTCTAGCATTTCATTGGCCGCGTTCCTGCCCAGGATGTGTTGGGTGAAGTAGACGTCTTCATTCAACACCAGAGTTCATTTAATGTTTGTTTCTTTTAACCATAACTACGACCTTTGCACAATTAACAAAGCAATTTTTGTGCCTAAACTGAGGTCGCAGATCAGATCACTCACATTAAATCATTTTGTAAGAGAGTTTTTTGGAAGGCACTGACAAACGATGTGGGCTGGCAAATCGCTCATACGGGTCATTTTGGAGGGAAAAGGATCTATTTTTGCGTTTGGTTCGGAGAAACTGTCGTGTGATGTTTGCTTTCAGCTTTTCATTCACTGGGTTCGGTCTCATGACTACAGCGATGAACAGTGCTGTTGTCCTAATTCATAGCCACAAGCACAAATCCTATTGATGAAATTTCGTGATAACAATGATGATACATTTTTATTATCAGCTCATCATCAGACAGATAAAGTTCCCTTGAGTCCATTTCTCCCACATCAGTAATATCTCTTGTTTTCAGCATCATACTCATAAATCTTCAATGTCTTGTGATTGAATTCTTCTCTTCCTTCATCATGACCTCTCCGACCATTTCATCCACATCGGCTCTTTACATAATTAGACAATCGGAGATCCGGCTCCAGCAGAAGCCGCCGTTCGGTGGAAAGCTCCGACTTCCAGCAGCTGTGCACGTTGTTTGTTGTCGCTGTAATGAGGCTCAGTGCAACATTACAGAAGCAAACACTGAGCTACCAGAGGAAACTACAGCACTTAACCCTAATCATATGCCAGCTATCCTCACGGGGCCTTCTCGGTTACAACACGCCAGCAGAAGGTGGTTTGCTGGGTCGGTTGTCTTTATCCATTTTAAAAAGGCAGTGACACACAAAGCTGTGATGACTGACTTATTCAGCTCATCGTACATCTAGAAAACCAGTCTTATGCTTTGTAAATATACTGTGTTCAATAGAGATGATGGTTTAACCCTTTGACGCCTATTGTCACGAATTCGCCTCAAACCGCTTCCATTCAGAATGCATCCAAGGAAGTCTATGTGTTCCTCCAATGCCAGTTCATGCATATTCGATACGCACCTAGGAACCTTTTGCAAGCATTTGTTTCTTGGATGTAGTTCTTCGGAACTACATCCGAATATTATATACATACATTAGATATACATGCATTATATGCATTCTGTGTGCTAGAGTAAAATTAACAATCTCCACTTAATTTAGCATCTGCTTTAAAGCAAAAACACAAATTATTTATTTTTTAATATAATTGTATATAAATTCGGGCATCAAAGGGTTAAAATGGATCACATGACCTACCTGTATATGTGAAAAGTGATGCTCATAGTGATGGATTGTGCACGACTCTGTGTGTTCCAGCTATACAGAGCTTTATAGCATTTTAAGGTTTTGGTGTTCGGGACGACTTTTTACTGCTTTGGTTCAGTGGTTTCGGCAGCTGTGCTTTACCTGCACAAACTGGCAGACAGACAAAGTTAGCCTCCATAATCCTGCAGGATTTAGCAGCGAAACAAAAATTGTGAAGACAAAAATAGAGCGAAAAAGACTGTGAATGTTGGACGTACATTCACCAGGTGAACACAAACATATCTCCAAAGAAAAGATAATGCTGCTCTGCTCAATGTGTGAATAGAAGAGCTTCCTGTTTATGTTACAAACAATCGTGGATGTGTGATCAGCAGAGGGGCAGAAAACACATCGTCTCAATGTCATGAAAGCTAAAATATAGAGTTTTTTTTTCATATGTAGAAATTAAGCAACTTGCTGGATTTGCAGCATAGGTGAAAAGCACAATGTATAATAACGATAATAGTAATAATTAAGCATATTAATAATGTCAGCATGTATGAAAATCATGCTGTTTCCTCAAAAAATATATATGTTATATTTTAAGGAATTTAATATTATACATTATCTCACCAGGTTCTGTAGACGTTATGCACCACATAAAATCCAGAGCTTAGGCCAGATCTTTAGAGACAATATCTAATTTACTTCAGGTTTTCTTCATTAAATAATTTTCATTTTCCACCTATTACTTTTGTGTTTCGTGCAGTTTGAGACATAAAAGCTAATGTTCAGCCCATTGGCTCAAGGTTATTTTTGTCGTTTCTTTTTCTACTGGCAACAGTTTGCTCATTAGCTTTCCATATCAACTTTGAAGGTGAGAATAAATCAGTGTTTTTCTTGCTGCCCTCAAAGAGTCCCAATAATCAGGTATTGAGTTTTAAGTAAAAATGCATAAGTTGGAGCAATAATTGAAACAAACGCCTGTAAACACAGCTCTGTTAGTTCTGGATTTTGGCAGCAAACAATATTTGAAATCTTAAAGTAGTCGTCTCCAGACTCTTTACTGTACGTCTTGTATTGTCGGTCTTGCAGGAGGCGGTTGGCTCTGTGTCAATTAAACCTATTCTACACTAGAGCCAGGGCTGACCTCTGACCTGTGACCCTCATTTAACTAACCCTCACCAGTGTACTACAAGGAGACAAACACTCCCAGCTGCTGAGGCTCTCAATGGCCTTTAACTAAAGGGGAGGAGAGTCTATTCTGTGGCAGCGCTCGAAGGAGGCTCAAGCTTCTTGTAGCACACTCGCAGGAAGTCACTTGAGACTGTTGTGTCAGCAGTTGACAATAATTCAAATGTGCACGGACAAGCACTCTCACGATGTATTATTCAATTGAAGATGATGAAAATTGGAAACGGTGCTTTGCTTGAGAATAACTCTGAGGTAAATCAGTAGAGTAGTTTCAGAGTAAGTGCCCAAATGTAAAATGTATTGTGTTGACAGTCCTTGATGTTTGCTCTTCCTTCTGTTTATTTCCAGTCTCTGCTGGGAACCTCTCTGCGTAAGCCGGTCCTGTTGTGTCATAAATCGCATAATGTGTTTACAGATAAAAGAAAAAAAAAGACAAATCACCTGACACATTTCTGATTCGCTCTCATATTTAAATAACGGCGCTGGTTTCGGTGGGAGAACAGATTACAGATCACTATGCAATTTCATTGTCAATTATGGTCTGCCCTGTTTGTTTAGTCGGTCTCCTCTTTGATTGGATAATGATACGTTGAGCCGTAGCGAGAGATACAGATGAACAAAGGAACATTTCCCTCTCCTTGTACACCAGCAATTTTCTCTCCGTGCTTTGTGCCCGCTGATGGACTCTAACCTTTTGTTTGAGCAAATATGGGTTTCAGAACAACACTCCGATGATCTCAGGTCGCGATTATGCATCAAATGTGATGCTGTCAACATTTTGACTGTGATGTAATCTCATCATAGTCTTGAAATGTTGTGTGCACATCCAAGTATTTGGATCAAAACATTGAGAGTAAAAGCTGAAGGAGGCTAATATTTCTATCAAATTCCTGTGATCTCTTAACCAACATGAAAATAATACATATATACTTCTAAATTTCTACTTTGTTGTTTATGTCCAATAATCTTCAATCTACCTTCAAATTTAATAATTTCACTCTACCTGTGAATTTCCCCACTGTGGGACGAATAAAGGCTTATCTTATCTTATCTTATCTTATCTTATCTTATCTTATCTTAAATCATGGCTTATTGTGGTGGCAGCTTTAAATTCAAATTAAGAAAATTCAGTTACATGTACTTAAGTAGCTTTTTGAGTAAATTCTACTGTTTGCACACGTTTATTTTTTGAGGAAAATACTTAAACACTTTTATATTGTAAAACCTTTTATTTATTATTTATTTACATTGTATTCAGTCACTGCATGTTTTATTCTTTCCTTCTCAAACTTTGGAGGCGTTGGTGGTCCACTGCACCCAGGTCTGTTGTGCCTCTTCAAACTGGGTTATTTAGTTGGCAGATTTACTTTAAGTATATAATACATTAATCAAATACATTATAAAAACTGTGCTTACTCTCTGATATGGATGGAATATTCATATAGGGATTTTCTTATCACTCCTAAGAGATGAAGACTGAATAACAGAATATTGTCCTATGTTTAACACATAATAAAATTAAGATATGATAATTTGGCATTTCATCATAAAATGACTTTAAATACTTTCACCTCATTACACAAGTAGCTTTTAATTCTACATGAGCTCTAATGTTCATAAATGAACTAAAATTAACTTGTTTTTTAATATTGCTGACTGTATAAAACAGTACAGTTTTTTAACGGGTGGATGGTGTTGCCTGAAATGAAGGTTAAATTCAATGTTGAAGTGATGTTAAAGCCCTGTGGGAACCATGACAAACATTTCACTAATGTGGACGCCACTTGTTCAGAAGCGATTCCTCACAGAGACAAAATTCATGGGCACAAAAATGTTTACAGTCATACGCTCACAACATGTGCTGAAGCCACCTGTTTTCCTTCTTTTCCTATACGAAGCACACATAGGAGGAAATCCACGCACATATCGGACACACACACATCCAGTGCAACAGTAGCTCCAGCAGCTGCGGTGGGGTGCCATCACTGGTCATGTCTTCATACGTTTGATCCTTTTGGCCGGGAGCTTTACTGCTGGAGGAGAAAAAAACAGCAAAACTGAGCTAATGTGTGTCTTTGTCCTCCATGGGAGGGGAGAGCCTTTCTTCTCCCCAAGTACAAATCGCAAGACTTTGGCTGCATTCTCCCAGGACAGAGGGAGGCAATGGCAGAGAGAAAGATCCCAATCAGACATTGATCTGAACCAAACTAATCCCCCATTGGTGCCAATGTGACCTTAAAAAATCGGCTTAGAGCAGCTCGGTTAAACTGGACACGGTTTTCTATTTAAGTGGCCCCAGCGCAGCCCACCCTAATTTTGCCACCCACAGACATTAGTAGAAGAGAATTAAGACACATACATTCATAACACTTTTCATTACAGCGAGGGTGGGGCTGTGGGTGGTGTGTCTGCCGCCCTCACACAGCGAAACAGCTCTGCAAGAGGGATAAGCCCGCGGGCCCTGATGAGAGGAGATGATGATATCTGCCGTTTTATCTGTGAACCTCTGCTGCCGTTTTTCATTGTTGGAGCTTTGAGTTAGACATTTTTTTCTCGTAAGAAAACTGGAGGCTTCTTTGGGTTCATGTGCTTTGAGCTGCAGACAATGGATGTGTAAGTTTTTCTCAAATGTATAAATAAAAATATATAAATCTAGTTATTTTTAACATGGATGACTCATATTGAATATTGATCTTAACTTTGGCAAATACATATTGGGAGTTAGACATTTAAAGTTAATTGGGGTCAGAGGTCAAACCCAACCTTGGAGTTGTCTGCTCAGCTGTGTAATGCTGTCTGGACTCACATGGACAAACAAGGTAAAGTATCTCTAATATCTCAACAACTATCTGATGGACTGTCATGAAATTTTGTACAGACATTCATTCATTGACGAATACAACAAACTTTATTGATTCCTCTACTTCCACTGAGAGGTTTAGATTTTTGTGTGAACAACTATTGGATGGGTTGCATTAAAATGTGGCTCAGATATTCATGTCCCTCTGAGGATGAATTGCAATAACTCTGATGATTCCCTGACTTTTAATCAGACCTAAATTTCAGTTTTTCTATCACTTTAAGACCAAATACCTGCAAAACTAATGTCATTCCCATCAGGCTCTGTACTTTGTGTGTAGACAATGTTTGGTTTTGGTCTAAAACAAACAATTAAAAATGATTTTTTAAATTTTCATTATTATTTTATTTTAATAATAATATTTATTATTATTTAGTCAAGGACACCTCACTGCAGTTTATTAGTCTTAGCTTTAACAAAGACGTAGTATAGGCAGGATATTTACTGTTAAAATGAGTCAAAGGTCAGAGGTCAAATCCATGTGAAAGAAGGTTGACTTCAGACTTTTCTGACAGAAAGTCTCTGAAAGCAAACATCTCCTATATGCAACCCAACTGTGGTGCTTCTTCAGTGCTGCTGTACCCTTTCAAAAGTTAGTCTTCCTTACAAATTGTGCTGCAGCAGTCATCACGTCAGACGTGCAAAACAATAACACCAGCGAACAGCACAAAGTCTCCCCAACTAGAATGAAGCAATCTTTGAAGGCAAAACATTTTGCCATGTTCTCAGTGTCAGAAAAGCTTCCCTTGGCTGCAACTAACATCTTCACTTCTGCTTCTGATTAGGGAGCGAGAGCCACAACAGCTATAATCTCAGCTCCTCTGTGTCTGTGCCCGCCTGTCTGTCTGTGACTGTGTGTAGGATGTTAGTACATGAATGGATAAGAGGGATGCTGGAGGGGACTTTGTTTAGGGGGACTGTTACATGCTTGTCTGAAACTGAGGAACATTAAAGAGGCAACAGAAACATTGGAGATGTTGATCTGTGTTGTGGTCTGCCGGCTCTCAGGCCTATCTGAAGACTATTTTAAGCCCGGGTAAAAAAAAAAAAAAAAAAAAAAAAAAAAAGTATCTCAGCTTTGTTAGAGAGCCTGAGCCCATTGTAGAGACGCAAAAAATCAACCGCAGTAAAACCAACCGTATCCTGTGATTTATACGAGCACCAATACGGCCACGATCCTCCGCCGCCACTTCCAGGGATCAACGGCTAAACCAACAGCCAGTAAGAGGCATTTGGGGTTGCTGGCAGCGAGCCAGGTCCCATAGAGCGGGACCCATTATAAAGCCAGATCCTCCTATTCTACGGCCTGGACCACAAAGACTCCACTGACAGACATCACACACAAGAATTACACAGATACAACGAACACAATTACACATGACACACACTTAGATTCTGCCAGTGTGCGATTCTTTTTTACGACTTTACTCTTGCATGACGCTTTTCTCTTTAATTACGCTCTCACATGATTATAAATAACAATGGGAACATGTTTCAAAGGGTCACTTTACCATCATGTTGCTAGTGGAGAAGATGCAAGATTTTTGTTTTCTTTCCAGTCTCGGGCAGTTTCACATGGGCAATTATGTAAAGTCTGACTCTGCCCGGTGAGGTGTCTGTTCACTGTTTAGTCTGCACCGCCCGGCAACACAGGCCTGGCCCGCGTCCTGTCTACTACTGTGCCTCTCTGCAGGGAGCCAATGAGTATGTGTGTGTGTGTGTGTGTGTGTGTGTGTTCCTGCACCTTCATAAATCACACACTGGAGTTCTTCTTAAAGTCTGGCTGACACATCAAAAGACTTTCAGCTCCATCCAATCAAGACACGAGCAGTAATCTTACCCACCTACGCCTGAAAAACACACACACACACAGACTTCATACACTCCAGCTCAGAGACATGCAAAACCCTATTATGTCACTGCCTGTCATGGTCGCACATTTGTCTTGTCTTAGAAGGAGGCAAGGCTGCACACAGAGGGGGATTTGATTGCTAATCTGTTCGCAGGGATGCAGCCAGGGGATTTGGTTGTCAGTTAAGGTCGTGTGTGGGTGAAAGCCATCATGTGTTGAGTGTGTTACCTACACTTTACTGAACTTGGAAACTTGGTATAAAACTTCATCATGTGCTCACAAAATAAATGACAAACAAAACATTATGTCATCGATCAGTCGCTGTTTGAGGAAAGGTCCAACATAAATATGAAAGCAGCAGCTCTGCCAAGTCGAAGCCACATGTGATCCGACTCCGGAGCAGAACATGTCAGTAGTGACAGCTTCACCAACATCTGATTTTTCCATGTTAGTTTCAGATCAAAGTCCGGAGTCGAGCATTGTTCTCGACGGTCTGGAGCGTGAGCGGAGACACACACACACACACACACACACACACACACACACACACACACTCTCGGGGTAAATGAGGCAGCTTACAAAAACCACACCACTCTTAACTCCTCGAGAGAGACAGATGCACTCGAGACCATTCTCAAGACGCTCTCTCAGTGCGTCTCTTCAAAGGAGACAAAAGTATAAGAGCATCAATTACGGTAAGTAACTATTCCTAGGGTCAACACAGTACCGTCGAGATGCACGACGATAAGATAATGGGCAGATACTCCAGCAGCTTTGTGCACAATATAGAAGAGACTCAGGAAAGACTTGCTGTTGTAGGATTTAATAAAATATTGCATGGTCCTTTTTTTGTATTGAAGCCAATGCAATCTTTTTTTAAAAGTTTCAAAAATATAAATTGCACATTTTCCATCTCCCTGTTTATCTACAAGAAGCTCATCTCTGCTCTGTGCTTCCTATTGAAAAGACGAACACTGCCCTCTATCTCTGCCATGTGGAACTACAGGAGCATCATCCACTCTAAATTTGAATATAAACAACATGATGTTCCCCAACTTCCACCCATGGCCTGCAATGACTAGCAATCATGTATTCAGCCTTGGATGACGTTTCATGTTGTAATGGAGTTTTTTGCATGGCATTTTCCTCACTTGTTTATATAGCTGAGAGACTCGGTGAGGAGTGTGTTCGGTGAATCGATAAATTGTTTCTTACAGGGAACCGGTAGAATTTCATTTACCAGTCCAATGACAATGCAATGTCTTTTTTTGTAACCTGGGGGTTGCACCTCTCTGGGGCCCTTCATTCAGCGAGTCCCACTAAGAAAACAGCCATTGTGACGCTGTCAGCCTGATCTGCACGTCAGCGCAGTATTGCTTTCTCACACGCTCCGTTTTATTAGTGAGGTTTTTGTAAGCAAAACAAACATTTTTCACTAAGTTCTTCTGGAGACAAAACATTCAACGTGTCCGCGAGGCAAACGGGAGGAAGGGTATTAGATCCAGGATATAACTGAGGATGTTACCATGTTAAGTTGAAAAAACAACAAAAGGGCCTTCAAAGTAAAGCTTTTTCCCTATTAACGCTGCTTTAGTAGTAACTGGCAAACTTCCTAGAAGCAGTATTAAGCATGAATGGAATTATGAATTATGCATAACCATTAAATGCTGCTCTGATGTTTAAGCGGAGTAAAGTGAATTCACATTAATATCCTCTTATGCACCTTAATCACTTTTTAGCGTATTTGAGAAGATTCAATATAATTTAACATCTTTGTGCTCAAGAACAGGTTTAAAATCTGTGTTAAAACAACATGCAAGTGGTTCATATGAACAATACAAGTATTTAATTTTAGATCCTTCCCAATCCACTTTCAATCTAAGTGAGTCCTCTGTCTATGTAAAAATGTTTTTAAAAGTTTATGTGAAAGTATTACAAGGCTTCGGCTGTCTAAATTAGTCAAACCAAGTAATGATCCTCCAAATCTTCCTTCCTTCTTTTTTTTTTTTTTTTTTTTTTTACCTGTCCTCTACAGCTTTTGTTTGTGTGGTGCGACCCATTTTAATTAAGTGGTGTCTAAGTCTCCACTTAGTTAACACTTATGTTAGAACTAGGCTCAACTTCCAAACAGCTGTTGCAACCAGGTCCTAATTCCCTCTAATTGGCCTTAATGTACGTAACTAATGTAAATCTAATGCAAAACCCTTCTCACCATTTTGACATGTGTCTCTAATTTAAGGTGGGAAATCTCTTAAGACTGAGATATTTTACTTCCAAAACTTGTTGAGTACATTTTCCATTAACCCTTTAATTCTGATGAGGAAAAGCAGACTGACAGTTTTCCTAATGCTAAGTGTTGGACCTCAGTTATATCAGGGGATGCGATATCCAATATGCCGATAATTTCCAACTCATTTTGGCTAATTGCTGATACAGATACAGACATATTTTCCACCTAATTGCAGACTTTTTTTTAGACTACTTTTATTATGATGGCAGATGCAAACATACGACTCATTCACTGGGCAAAATATGAAAACTACTGCTGACAGGTTTTTCATACTGGTGCCTGTTTCTCTTCACATATTCAGCATAATGGTCGGGATGACAGCTTTTAAGATGAGCAATTAAATTCGTAGTGTTGAAGGAATGCAGTCAACGCTGAGCAGTCAAATGCAAAATCCAAATAGTAACTTTGCAGACGTTCTCCTGTTGCATAATTAAAGTGTCATCTTATCTTATTAAAGCCTTTATCAGCCGACACTGATGTCATGACAATATTATTGCACATCCCTCGTTATAACTAAGTTTGCTGTATTAAATCCATCATAAACTCTGAAAGACACACATCAAACTGTAACAAGACAACAAAGCTACACTCAGTCCTAATGAGCTTGTCTTCTCACCTTGGCCCCCTGACAACCATTTTCCTCCACCAGTGACAGCCCACGTTCATATAACCATTGTGTTCATTTCATGTGACAGCTCATCCTGTCTAATCCCTCCTGCTGCCGCCTGCTTTGCACACAGTGTTGGGCCGAGTGCCCGCCGTGGCTCCTGGAGGAGGTGACCTGTTACAGAGGAGCAGCTACAGATGACAACGACCTCTGCGGCTCTCATGATGATCTCTGGCATTTCTTCGATCGGCCCGACCTGTCGTGTGGCTGAGATTAAAACCATCAATCTGGAGGAAAAGCTCATCTCCAGTCGGCTTTGACTTGTTCAGGAGTGGGAGACGTGTTTTGTCAATCAAGACGATCAAATCATAAAAGTTTGTGTTTTTGAATTGCATAATTGTGAGTCTCTTTGCCAATGCTTCCAAACTGTAGAACACACTCCTCCGCTGCCTGCTGCTTCCATGTGGGAGGTCAGCTCAGTAACCTAACTCCACCTCCACCCTGTGTGAAGGAGGTGGGCCGAGATAAGGGACTTTAATGGACACATGCTGGGGAATTTGCCATGGTTTGTTGGGGGGGCTAACATTATTCACAGACAATGCTTTTTCTGTCTCTTGAGTCTCTTCCTGTTTTTTTTTTAGTCACACACTTTCTCCATTATATATCTTTTTTTGTGTGTTTACTTTTTCTTCAGCCTTTTCTTGCCGCCTAAATCCCCTCTCATCTACTGACACTTCAGATGAGTTCAATGAGGTGTCACTGATGCTCGATCCTCGGCTCCTTCTCCGTCTCCTGATTTGGTAAACTAACCCTTTCTCTAGCCTCTGTGGGTTAGGGGTCAAAGGTCAGGAGGACTGGTCTGTTGGTGTGACCTCCTGTAAACACCGTCACTTACACCAGTCTATGAATCATTCTGTATCTCGACCCTCCGGAGCTGGATGCTCATCACTCTGCATCCTGACAAAACAAATGTAAAATGAATCTGTATTCTGGTGGCGTGTGAGCGAATATCTAACAGCACTCCGAACATCAAAACAGCTCCGAGCACCTCGCTGTGTTCACTGCCCTGCGTGTTGCTGTTCTCGTCCACAGGATCCATGTTCTGCATTCCAAACATGCAGTGTTTTATGGCTGTTGGTGTCGGCGGTGGGGAAAAGCCAAAATCCAGGCTGCGTCTGCTGAAGTCATTAGCTTTGTGACGGACAGCCTCTGAAATGTTTTACTGTCGAAGGCCCGGTGCCCAGGAACTCCCGCCCTCTCCCATGTGGACCCCCGCAGCCAGGCCTCAATTTTTGCACACACACACACACACATTTTGCATGCTTAAAAATGTAACCCCCGAGAGGTACTTAGTAGACTGCACACCCGCTATCTTCATTGCATAAGTGACACGAAACACACCTCGGCTCGAAGCAGAACGCATCAGGCATCTCGGCGCACACTGCACACGCACGCCTCATATGAACTCAATAATACATTTTACAGTTGTCAGCGCCCCCAAACCCATAAGCTACGACCCAAGTCCGTGCACCTCCCCCAACCGCACACGCCCCTGTTTTTACAGCATCTCTGCCTTGAGCTGTTGACCAGAGCTCTTCAGACCCTGTTGTTTCCCATGAGCCGGCGTATAGGAGACGAGCACGGAGGTCATCTCTCTGACAACACAGGATGAATGGTGTGCTCATCTGCTGACTGACCAGCGTGGAAATCCCTCATCATGGCCCCGATGTCAACCACTTTCACAGAGGTGTTTGCTAACCTCTAATCCTTTGGCCACGGGGGGACTGTGACAGCTCCATGTAAACACACACACACACACACACACACACACACACACACACACACACACANAGCTCCATGTACACACACACACACACACACACACACACACACACACACACACACACATGCATACCTACGAATAGGCTGTGGCTTACAGCTTATGTAAAACCTGCTAATTAAACATGACTCATTTACAATGTTGTCAACCAGCAGGAACAAACCAGACAACATATAGTAGTTTAGCTTCAGTATCGCAGCATCTGTAAACACTGGGATCCTGGAGCTAATTGACCAGAGATCATCAAAGCATCCGACAATGAGCTGTACCTTACTGGCAGTGTTTTTCATTAACGCGAGAGATTTTCTTCCGATTAAAATGTCAAAGCGTTTAGTCAGACATGATTTAGCCGTTTGAGGTTTAGGGGCTGATTTGTAAGAAATGCAATGAGGACAAAATGCTTGCATGGTGTGAAACCACAGGAAAAGAGAGTTTTTCGATGCAAAGTTTTGCAGGAAAACGTTTGCAAACGGGTCCTCTCGTCAGACTGTTTATTCCTTTTACGCTCTGAAAAAAGTCCTGATCCTAGGCATTTTTAGGAGAGGTGTCATGGCAGGGGCTCTGGCGTTGATGATGCTAAACAGACTCCAGATGTTGAAGCAGAGCAGAGGACAAGAGTGCAAGAGGCCTGACGGAGAGAGGAGAGGACGAGGAGGGGAGAGGCAAGCGAGAGACGCCGCTGGCCCCCCAAGACCCCACAGGGGATGTGACTAACCGCCGGGTCACATCCGTCTCCTTCTTTCAACATAAAGTCATTCCTCTCTTTCCTCCTCTCCCTTCACAACACTGCGATATGTGTCAAAGCCTTTCCTGGCAGCATTCCTCACATCCAACCTCCTCTGTCTTATCAATACTATATCTGCTAAATTTACTATTTCCGTTGCCAATTCTGTTCGAATCTGCTCCTTTATTCTATGTTTCATCCCTTTCCTGCAGCCGTCTCTTTGCTTGTGGCCACTCTTGAGCAGACTTCTTCACAGTGATGTCTCTGTCTGTGGAATACAGAGGAATATATTTACTGGAAACATGAATGCAAATGAATGCAGGACTTGGGTTTATTCTTGCTCAAAGAGCCGGCTTGTTTTCCCGACAGCCCTGAGAAGGAATCTGCACTTTCCATCTATCGTCGTCTAAAACATACACACATGCATTTCTGCTATATTTGTACCAAAGCTCTTAACTTAATAGAACAATTCAGTTTGCGAGGACAGGAATCAAATCAGGTTAAGGGATTTATTTGTATGAACGTTCTGCATTCCTACATTTATGTAAAAGTGAGCTAAATATGGGAAGATAGAGCTACAGCTATTTCAGGAATATGTGGAGTTTTTCCATTAAAAGGATTTATCTTGGTTATCAGGGCCCTGGATATGTACGGGCACATACACACACACACACACACATACACACACACACAGAGCTGCAGGAAATCTGTGCTACACTGCCATCTACAGAAACACACAGCTATGTCCTGCAGCATCACATCGAAGCACAGCGTCTCTCTCATTCTGTCCCTGTATTTTTCATGCCTGTCTACACTGTAAAAAAGTTAATGCTGCTTCGTCTTTGAAAGTTTCCCTGCTGCTTTAAATGTGACTGAGCTAATTATTCAACCTAAATTCAATTTAAAGTGTTTGATGAGTTGTGGAAATGTAAAACCCACTGCGTTGAATTCACTGAACACGAGGAAACAAGTTCAATATTCTTGACACTTTGAATTGAAGGAACAAATGTTACAGTAATATTTGCTTTTCATTTCCATTTTTTTGATTTAATAACAATTCTTAAATTGAATAAAAGAACTGCTGTTGAAGCCACTTTTTGTACCAGATATAGTCCTACATCACCTGATCAGAATTCTCCTTCTAAGTTGACTAAATTCAGTACTAACCTTCATCATAGTTAGCACTGCATTGCACAAAGCCTGCTGGGAATATATATGTTAATATGCTGATCATGTTCCTTTAGAAACTTAATTTAATGAGTTAAGTGCACTCTCAGCTGTGCAATAATTCAACTCATCATTTTAAGTCAAAAGTCCTAATTAATTAATAATAATAAAAGATGTATTCATCCCACTAATATCCTGCATGATGTGATACAGTGTGCCGTGCGTTTGCATGCATATGTGTGTTATCCATGCATGCATACAGTACAGGACACTGTCTGTGTGTCTGTGATTGACAGAGCATTCGTGCACGGAGCCGCTCATGAAATTCTCAGTATCATGACCTGCAGAGAGTAGCTGGAAATGTGCCTGATTGAACACATCCTCCCTCCTGAATCCCACCTGATTACTGAGCCGGCTTCCACTGACCCTGCCTCAGACGAAGTCACACCGGCACATTGTGACTAAAAGACTTCAATCAGAGCGGAGAGCCAGAGCTGTAATGACTTCCATCACACGGAGAAAATTGGACCCAACTCCAGGCTGTTTGACTGGGTGACATGTGGAAACACAGGGCGGCGCAGGCATTCAGACAGGTATGCACGGATTTAACATAGGGATTGAAAATACGAGCACGTTCCTGCTCAATTTCTGTTCTCACTCTTCATTTCTGTTATCATACCTCGGCCATAGATGCAGTAAAGCAGGAAAGAGATGCTACAAAATAAAAGCATGGGTGTGTAATTAATTTCCTCCTCAGTGCTCACACCAATCTGATTTTTCCTGAGGGTCACTGACACATCGACCTCCTGCAGATCACCCTATCAAAATCAAGGCATGAAGCCTCCATCAGAAAACCTTTTAAAGTCGAACTTTTCCGGTGAGCTATTCAGAGGATTTATTGATTGAGCTGATAGCCGGTGATGGTATGCAATCACAGGTTGCAAACAAGCTTTCTCAGACCAGGTTAAAAATTGCAAATTCACTTCATGATAAATTGAACCTGTCGATAAATTTGTCTGCAGACCTCACAATGCCTTTGTGTTCGCCTTGTTAATGATCTTATTCATGACCAGAAAGCTGCAGGTTGTTTAACTTTGCTTCAGTTTCCACGATAAATACACGTCGCACTGCTGCACCACAACAGCAAGAGTGCCACATCTCCCCTCTGATAAATGTCATAATTGACAAAAATCCCCAGTCAGCTGAGTGGCCATGTGTTGGTGGCCAGAGGAGAATGTTTACGGTCACTGTAAACTATCGACGGTTATGTATGCAATCATCAAAAGATAGGAAGGCTCGCCAAGGAAGTTTGTGTTCCTGCAAAGCTCCAGTCCAGATGTTCAGAGAGAGGGAGGAGGTGGAAAGACAAATATTAGTCTACTGGAAAGCTCAGAGGAGTGGGCTTCGGCTTCGAAAAACATCAACAATAAGAGACAGAACACAAAAATCTGGTGAGAGAGAAGAAAGGAATAAGAAACATTTGGTCGGAGCGTTTTAGTCATTTGGTCGAGATTCATTGTTCAGAAATATATAAACCTCTCAACATGGGTGTTTGGAGAGAAAAAAACAAGTTTATAGCAAAACTGATTCTCTACATATTTATGCAGAGGGACCAGAAATGACATGGCCTGTTCATAAAGTGTAATTTGTGGTTGGAAAAACAAGGTCAGCAGCCAGTGAGAGATCTTTATTTTAATCAACCCGCATGGAAAATAGAAACACAGTGTTATCTTAGATCGCTTCCCTCAGGATATCTGTGTCAAAGGGGTGAATTACAGAGAGGACTAATAGGTATATATAGGCCTTTCGTCATGCTGGTGTCTTAAGTAATCAAATGGTTCAAACTACCACTGAGAAAAGAGGGCGAGGCCGTGAAGGAAGGTGCTTTTCTTTAACCCGGCGGGGATCGTAAACTACATCATAACAATGGTGTGTATGTGTCTGTCTACATGTGGATTTGCGCGTCCATGTGTGAGGTTGAGAGCTGTGGCCGGGCCCGGTCCAACAGCCCGTGACACCACAAATGAAGTCAGCATGTATTTCTGCCATCGTGGCGGATTTGTTTTCCTCCATGTCGAGGTGGTGCTGGTGTTTTGGTGCTGGTCAGCCCACCCTGGTCATCTCCGCCCCAGACCCGGCACAGTGGTACAAGCAGCCTCCTGCTGCCTCTGGGGCCCTGTCGAAGGCAGGGCTCTGGGTGTTAAGTGACACCGAATTGGATTAGCAAATAAAATGGACAGGCTGTAGCACGGTAATTTACCATGTCAGGGCAAATCAAATTATCCCTGAGGTGCAGATGGCAGTGTATCCATTACTACAGCTGAACTGGTAAACGCAGGCCGTTGTTATCTTTAGAATCCCAATTTCCTTTGCTTTGCTTCGCGTAGGAGGGAGCATGTTAAACAGTGATGACAAAAAAAAAAAATCAGTGGCTGATTAAACAAGATTACCACAGAGGTATTTAAGAGCCTGAAGGAAGGCGAGACAGAGATGTTCTTCATCGCTTTGTTGTTAACTCTCACACGGCAGTCTGATGCCGACTTGTGCGTTGTGTTAACAGTGATACCACAGCACAGCTTCCACAGCATCCACGTGAGTGTTAAGACTGCAAACACGTGGAAGTTTATTATGAGCAGGACGCACTTGATTAATAAGGACATTCTGCAAATACAAATACTGTGCATGCTACAATCCAGCTCAGATGATTTGTAGGATCAAACATAAAGGATCAACTCTTTAGTATTACAGTTACAATCACATGATAAATTAAATGAATATATCTAGAAGCACTAACAGTAGCTCTACTGTACAAAAAAGAGATGTTAATGTGAATGATTTGTGAGATAGAACCTTTCAGGATGAAACATATTCCTTCTGAATCTTTGATAAAAGGATGAAACGTATCGTGACAGCGTTAGATATGCAAATGTATTCTTATCAGTCCCATCAAGAAATAGAGATTATGTAATGTTAAGTCATGACCTCTGAGGAGCTTCTGCCATAGCTTTGTAGTGTTTGGACATGAATAATAATCAGGCTGAATCCAACGTGTGAACTTAAGCTGTCTGTTGATTATCTGTTTGAAACAACACTATATATATATATATATATATATATATATATATATATATATATATATATATTACTGTCATTTTTACCAGATGGTAGCACTGTATGCTGTATGAAAAGTTGAGTCATCGTAGTCACAAACTTTATGACAATCGTAGTTGAGACGTTTCAGTCTTGCTTTGAATATCATCTATGATCAACTCATTGTCATAAGAGGAACCAAAGTCATTAGGATTCAACCTCTGGGAACCATGAATGTCAGCACAACATCTCATGGCAATCCATTGAAAAAGGTGTTGAGATAAATCAATCTGGAGCAAAGTGTTGGATGGACTGACTGACATTAGCCCAGAGCCACAGCACTAACATGACTAAAAATACTGTTATTACAAGTGTTTCAAATAGCACAAGACATCAGTAAAAAAGAGAGTAAAAAAAATGTAAAAATGTTGGTATAGTCAGTTTCATTTTTGTGCCCTCTCCAGGCTTCTTCCTCGAGTGATACATCGGCCTCTCGCCAAACCCCTTGCACAAATATTTAGGTTCCCCTGATACATCTAATAAAACTGTTTAGAATGTTTCCCCAGTGTTTCACCTCGGAGGAAGGACGTAAACTATTTCACGGCGCGAGAACGAGAGGAAGCGAGGAGCGAAGAGAGATTGAATGTCCACGCACACCTTATGTAAATATTTGAGACATCTGCAGATTCTGGGTAACCTTTTCTGTCCGAGGGAAGATTAACTGTTTCCTGAGATATGTGCTCGGCCTCACCTTTCCAATAAATAGACTCTCATTTGCTATCATTATCTCTGGGCTGACTATTTCTGCGAGCCCCCCTGTCCGACGCTATAATTTATAAACTTGAAATTCTCTCGGGCCTGTTGAAGGAAATCGTCATTTACCGTCTACTGCCTTTAAAACACACATAATAAGCGCGACAGGGAAAGTAAGAAAGCGAGATAAAAGGATGAATGGATGGGAGCGATCTGGCGCTTTCTGTCTACTGATCGTTATGACTCAGACGTTTCAAACTAGAAGAGAATATATAACAGCTCTTGTGAAAAAAAAAATCTCCTCATGCACACGTGTCTGCCTCCATCCCGCTGGTGCTGAGGCTTACATAAGTGGCATCATCGATATTAATATTTAAGGTTTGTTTTGGGGGGGAGGGACGGCGCTCCTTGTTTTTTGATGCTCGGCTTTCTCCCGTTGTGATATTTTCAATTGAGCTGTTACATCATCTGGATCAGGGCCACAGCTGAGATAAAAGAGCCCTGTGAGCCATTAGTGCAGGAAGCGTGCTGCAGTATGGTCCATGTGATATGCATTAGGAGCTAACTGGAATGGCGGCTCATTAATATCAATGTTCCCTTAGATGTGTTTCCAATAACAGAGCGATAGACTAATCATTAATCCAGCCGTTATCGCCCAGGTTATTCATCAGTGGATTTGTGCACTCGTCTGACTAATGCAGCCAACCTGCATCAGTCTTCAGCCTGAGTTCTTTTTTTGAGTTAAACTTCTGCGTTTGTGGATGTGAGGAGCGAGTTAGATGGGAACCTCAGGGGTCAGCCGGTCCCTGTAACAATACAACACTCTCAGCACATCACAACCTCACAGTCTGTTTTCAGGCCACGGCTGAGTGAGCGTGCTCCTCTCTCCGTCTCTGAAGACGACACCGGCGGGACAAGGGAGACGCCGCGGGCTCGGTCTACCTCGCCACGAGCACGTCCTCCTTCGATAACAGAGCTCAGAGGTGGAGCTGAATGTGTAGGTGTCTGTTTTATATCATTATGTGAGTTGGTGTCTGTGTGAGCACCGGAGGAAACTTTCTCTAAAGTCTCAGATTTAAGAGCTGAGACTTGGACTAGAGTCAGGCTTAAGACACAACAATAAAGACTTGAGCCACGACACCCAAAAGACTTTAAGTGCCACGTTTTGACAACGCATGAGCAAAGCGTAACAGTAATGTGATTATCTTTTCCAGAAGCAAGTAGTGCCATTTCATTAGACTACAATTATCCTACTTATCTCAGTAAGTGGGGATTTAGACCAAAAATAGACCTGTGTTAAAACAACACGGGGGCTGCCCTGGTGGGAGTGTGTTGTTTAAGGTAATAAGATCCAGGAAGTCCAGTCGGACTGAGAGATTAATGCTTCTCAGATGCTTGCAAAAGTGCAAGTTGAGCATGGTTCAACTTTTTTTTTGCTGGATCCCGACTGTGACACCGGACTGTTCAACTGAATGAAGGGCTGCAAGCAGTCGACTGATTTATTGAGTTTAATGGAGGGTTTGTTTGTATGGGATTGTCCTGATTTCAAGCCTGGAATTCTGAGCCCCTGACAAATATCTGTAAAACAATAAAATGACCTGATTTACAACATTAACCACCAAATCAAACTGTATAAATTTTAATATTATACTTGTTATCAGCGCTTGAATAGATGTTTAATAGATGTTTAATAGATGTTCATAGATGTTTAATATGTTGTGTTCCACCTCATCTGATATGAAAACCATAAACCACGAATGTCTGTATATGTGTCATTCGATGTATCATAATAGCTTTTTCTACTCGATGAGTCACAGGAAAGTATCATAGGCTTTGACTCCTGCGGCTCTTTGACAGTATGATAACAGTTTGCTGTCGTGCTGAAGAGAAAATCAGTCTTTTCTGAATCGCTCCAGGAGGCTGACTCCTTCCTTTAGAAAGTACCCAACAGCAGAAATGCTGCGTTCATAGCGTGCATGGTGTTGAGAGGTGTGTTAAGCTCTGAAATAATTGTTCCCCATCCTGATGAAAATGCCCGTGCTGTGTGTAAGCGCATACAGTGTGTGATGAATGTGCATTACACTCAACACATGGACTCACTCTCAAAGACTTGAGACGTAAGATTTGCTTTCATTCTACATCAGTCCTGGTTTGAACTCGTCACAAAAGACTTCAAAACAGCTCTGGTGCCAAACATGCCGACTCCATTATTCCTGACGGTGTCTGTAAGCGGTGAGTATAACTGGAGATATTAAGACTCATTTTCCTACCAAAAAATGAAGAAGCCATTATTTTTTTGCACATTATGAAAATCGAATTCCACAGGCTTGAAAATTGCCGGAGCCAGATAATCTGTCACAGCGACAATGCAGCTGTAAATTTTGGTTGTGTCAGACCGCGTCTCTGTTGTCATTATTTCTTTCTCCGAGTTGAGCACTTTCACATCAGTCTCAGCTCATTATATCAGTCTGCTTATTGTGAGTTACCTGACGGCCTCGGGAAAAAAAATGAAAAGCCTGCCAGGACATAATCCCTGCAAAAATATGTTGCCGTCCAAACTTTATTATCTCTGATGTCTTTTTATTTAGTTGGCTTTTTGTGAGCAGAACAGCAGTTAATTTCAGGCATGGTTTACCACCGTAAATTTTGTGCTTTAAAAATGACAAAAAATAGGTTAATGTCCACAAATCTAATTGCTTTTAGAATACATTCTAATAGTATGGAGGAATGTAAAGCTATAGACTGAATCCTTGTAAAAGGACTTTAACCCTTTGATGCCCGAATTTATATACAATTATATTAAAAAAATAAATAATTTGTGTTTTTGCTTTCAAGCAGATGCTAAATTAAGTGGAGATTGTTAATTTTACTCTAGCACACAGAATGCATATAATGCATGTATATCTAATGTATGTATATAATATTCGGATGTAGTTCCGAATTTGAACGGTCCCTCAAGAAACAAATGCTTGCAAAAGGTTCCTGGGTGCGTATCGAATATGCATGAACCGGTATTGGAGGAACACACAGACTTCCTTGGATGCATTCTGAATGGAAGTGGTTTGAGGCGAATTCGCGACAATAGGCGTCAAAGGGTTAAACGACGCTCATATTCTCCAGTGGAGACTTTAGGATGATGGTCGCTCACATTAATGGAGCGAATGCAGCCAAACGACTTGCTGAGGCGATGACATCCATGTGAGGTCAACCACACGCCATATGGAACTGCAGCACTAACTTCTTCACCACCCAGACTTCCATATTTCATGTCACCACTTAGTCTCTTTGTCACGAGCTGTACATCATATGGGTGTCCTACTATTCTGTCAGCTCTGGCCTGGACTCGCAGTAAGATGGCTGCCCACGTCTGTCCTCGGCAGCCTCAGGGGTTCTTTCCTCTTTTTACATTTTTCAACACTTTTTTTTTTTATACCTACAAGCCTCAATATCTCCATCGCCTGTCTGAGCCCAGACAGCGAACTAGAGGATCGCTTAAAGAGTGAGTCAGTGAGAGAGACCAGATTTATGACAAATTATTAGAATACCAGAGATGAGTTTTCTCTTTTTTTTTAAAATCCACTGACTGAAGTGATTTTCCTTTAAGTTACCCTGTAATTGATCTGCATATCGAACCGTGCTGACGCATATTTTTTTACATTATTCATACGTTGCAGCGAGCGAGGACGTGTGATTCGCTGCAGAACATGAAGTTCCATCAATCCGGCTTCTTCCTCACACTGGATCTACTTGTGGGAGCAACAGAAGCGTCTCTGTGCTGCTTGAATTTTATACCATGCCTCAGCTTGATTAAGTGAAGAAGTTAGTGTGAAATGTTAAAAGCATGCAACAACTGTTACGGCTCAACACGTGTGTGTGTGTGACTCGATATAAGTTTATTACATGAGATGTTCTGCATGTTGTGTAACATTCGTTCATACATTATTAACTCATGAAAGTGATTACACACTGGGCCTTATTATGCAATGCAGCATCCCAAGATCACTGCTATATTCAGACATCCAGAGCTGCCAGTGGTGTCATGGCCATCTGGCATACCAGGACAAATCTCGGTGGGCCGTCGCATTGGTGGGCTGGTGGACCGGCCGTCCAACCCGGTCTGTCTTTTCCGGCCTGTGAGTGTCCTGCGTTCCCAGGGCGACCCCGGCCCGTTGGTCACAAGACACCACTCAGGAAAAAGGAATGCATACTTGACATGTGATTAAGATAAAGACCTTTACACTCTGCTGTCTCAGCGTTATTGCTCAGCGAAAACTTAAAAAAAAAAGTCCACATTATTAATCATTGAATGGCTTGTACACGGTGGAAGCACGGCGGCCATGCGAGATGTGGAAGGTGTGCGACGGGTATAAAGGAAATTACACAATCCAGTCTATTACCCCAGTTAATCGATTCTGACAGATTGTCAATATCATTTATGAGAGCAACTTTAAGGTTAACAATTGCAATTAGGTTTGACATGTGGTGGGTGAAGGCAATCAGCAGGGTTAGACAGTGGATCTATAGCAGTGTATATGTAATTAATGCCGGGCCCAGGACACTCCGCCGAACAGAACAAGCAAATTGCAAAGGCTGCTCTAAAGCCGGGATAAGTACAGCTGCAGATGTGAGCACATTTTAAAGTGTGTGCGGTTTTTCTCTGTCACCCTCTCCCATGCATGTGTGTGCATCACTTATAGAGGAAATATATAGGAAAGGTGAGTGCTAAAACACACCCCTTCCTCCTTAGGTGTCTTTGCATGCGTGCTGCCGTGCACATACAGTCGTTGCCAGGACACATGTGGCAGAGTTGACAGGCCATCAGAGCTGCTGTGGCAAATGAAAGTGATGCTCAGGAGGAGAGACGCCTGGAGGAAGGCTGGGAATAAACAGCCGGATCTGTGACGCACTTTGAAACACACATCTGAGAGGAAAGAGGGAGGAAGGAGAGGGGGAAAGGAGCAAGTGGAGAAGGGACGAAACGGAGTAGGAGAGAGCTGGTTTTCAAGCCTTTACAAAGCCGAATCTATCACTGACCAGACAGCAGGTCATCTTTCAAATAAAGAGGAGCTGAACTCTGAGGGCTGAACTTGCTGCTGGGAATCCCTTCGGCATCGCACACATATACGTAGAATCAAGACAGAGCCGAGAGGTCGACCCGCAGAGCTGCAGCTTCAAACTGCTTCCTCATGTCAAAAACGTTCTGAACTTACTTCCTTGTAACACGGATGAGCAAAGCGTGTACAAGTAGCAGGAACAACTGACGAGATGATGAAATATCAGAAAAGACTGCCGTGCCTATAGCGATGCCCAGAGGCAGCGGATGACACAGCGACTTCACTTTCCACAAGTTCTCGTCACACGAAATAAAAGAGAGAAGACACGAAGGTCCTCACGGAGCAGATATGATGTGATAAGCGAACATGATGGCTCAAAGATTTACTGCAGCACAAATATAGGTTTTAAAGAATGTATTTACTGCAGTGTAGGATTAGGGTCATGCTATTGTGCCAGCATGATAAGAAGAGCTGAGATTACTGATATTCTTATCTAAAGCCAGCAACACTACAGCCAGAACTAGTCCACAACACAGACGAGTGTGTGTGTGTACTGTTATCTATGTGTGTATGCATGCAGGATGTGTGTATGTGTGTGTTGTATCACTGGAGATATGTGTTTTTCATAATTACTTTCTGAAAGTTTTTAAACCTTCGTATCAGTGAAGCAGCTGTGGAAAGATTTACTTGACCCCCACATGAAGCTGAAACATGCACTGACCAGCTGAAATACATACAGTGCAGTATGGAACAGTCAGTGTTGGGAAAGTTCACTTTCTATATGAACTAGTTCAAAGTTCAGTTCAAACCTTTTAAAACGAACTAGTTCAGTTCATCGTTCATAATTCAAAATTGTGAACTAAAGTTCATGCTTCCCCAAAATTAACTATTTCGTTCTTTTTTAGTTCTTTTTTTTAAATTTTTTTTACGTTGCCACAAGCTACGAGCTAATTCCCAACTGTATGGGAATTAGTTTCTCAGTAAACGCATCCTCCTTCCTTGCACACATGTGAATTGTGACGAGACTGACGACCACTGATGACGAAGTTGGTAGAGCGACAGGCAGGACTTGCGGTTGCCAGATCGGGTGGTTATCCGCGATATTTTAATGGTCGTTTACCATGTGTTTTTACTGTTTTAGCTTGGTTTTTCGCCGAGGGCTCTTGAAATCTGGCACGAACGTAATCTGAACGAAATCAGACTGCCGTTCAAGAAACAGCAGAATGAGTGCGTTCACAATTTAACGTTCATCAAGCAAAAATGAACGGGACGTTCACGTTCACCCAAAATATGAGTTAGTTCATGAACGAACGTTCTTTGAACGCGTTCGGCTACAACACTGGGAACAGTGTATTATGGAACACAGGCGATGAAGTCACTCTTCATCGAACAATGTGCCTTTAGGGGTAAAGTCCAGTTTGCAGCTGGTTGGGTAATTTCACTAACATTGTCATTGCATGGCATCTACAGAGGACGACTGATGGTTGAATCTGTCTGGTGCAGCGGGTCAGAATAAAAACCTGCTCTCTATTACACACGGTTGACCTTCCCTGTTAATGCTGAAGGTCACAGAACAACCCGCCTCCTCGAAATTACGTTTGCACACCAGTAATTTGATTCGTCAATTGTGTTTCGAGACACAGTGTAATTGCTGGCTGGATGTTTTATGGGGACTTTTACATTTATGTTCTGCAGGCAGTTGATAGAGAGAAAGTCAGGTTTGATGGCATATGACCATAACTCTGGAGTCATGCATGCATTTAGGTTTGCTTTCAAGACGTTAAATGTGCCCTGTAGAGCTCTCCTGTAAACATTATAGCATATGTGTTTATACATTATGAGTGTATCACTGGGGTCGAACAAACATGTTGAATGCATTTTAAATCATGCAGTGTTTATATGCATGTTTACTAGCTCGCAGTCTTCGCAGAGTGCCACCCACACACTCATGCTTGAGCAAATGTCCCCTCATGAACATGCATGACACAAATAAAACTCATAAAGTCGTGGCTCAATAGCACCACTAGTGGTCACAAACGTATAAAGCAAAGAAGCGGTCACATTTTTTCACATTGCTTGACTTTTTGCACATGGAATTAATTGATTATTTTCTTCATCTAAGGAGCATCTTTCACTATTTTATTATTAAGTTTAATAAGTTTATTAAGTAACACCAACCTGACAATATTTTTGGATTAAAGAGTGCAAACCCTTGGACAGTTCTTTACCTTTATCCTAGTGTCTTGTGCTTAAAGTCATTTTTTGCTTTTTCAATATTTAACCAAATCTTTGGTTGTGCTTTAAGCATCTAAACTAGGGATGAGCGAGTACACCACTACCTGTATCTGTATCCGTATCTGTTTAACCAACTACATTAACTGTATCTGTATCCGTATTCGGAGTGGGCGGGGCCTAAACCGGAAGTGAGTGCAGAAATGGGTGAGGCTTAAAACTGTACATTATTTTAAGTCTGAAATTGATATGGATTGATCAGAAGTCGCCAATCTACTGTATTCAAAGCCTATATACAGTATATCTCAATAATATTTATAATATTATTTTCATGAACTGCAGAGAGAAAGTGTCAGATACTGCATGCAGCCACATACAATAAAAATATTAATAGAGGCTACTTTGTGTTCAGCTATATGTGTGTATGTGTGTAAATGGTCTGTGAGACTGTTTATTTTTTAATGATCTGAGTGAACTTCATGATTCATGCAAACATCCAGTGATGGCAAACAGGGAAATAATATGTCAGCCTTGTTCACTTCTTCTCAAAAGCAACGCGTTCAGTACGAGCAAAGTTTTCCAATTGACTTCATATTACCAGCCAAACTGAGAGCAAGCAGACGGTTAAAAAAAAAAAAAAAAAAAAAAAAAAAAAATCGGACCGGAGCGGAGGCATTTACCGACGCAACGCGAGCCGTTTTCAGCTCTGTCTTGTCAAATGCACCGCGTGTATGTTGGGAGAGACGTGCAGAGACCATACAGTCTATGGCGGAGACGTTTCTGTGTAGGGAGGGGCGGGCGCTGTGTGTGACTAGCCAATCACAGAGTGCGAAGACAGTCAGTTCCACAATGAGGATTTTCCTTCAGCACGAGCACAGATATTGACGGATTTTAATCGTATCATAATCGTATTCGTCAAAAATGCTTTATCCGTAACGGATACTCGTCTGAAACGAGTATCCGGCTCATCCCTAATCTAAACACAAAGCTTTATCATGCTGTAGTTGCCATGAATAGATATCATGTTGCGAGGGTGGATATTGTAAACATACAAAACACTTTTTCAGCCAACATTTCATGAACATGTTGAGTGTCACCATTTGCCAGATTGCGGTAAAAACAATGTTTCCTATTTATGTAATCTGGGCGGTTTCTTCCAAAACATATGTGCTGTTGAAAACAATGATATATTAACATAATTTCTAGGAGACAGCTTGTTGATTTACCATTCATTTAACTTCAGCAATGTATTTTCTTTGTGGGGCATTTTATTTCATATGATCTAATTTACCTCATGTAGATTATATAAGATATATGAATATGACATCAGTCTATACTGGTCAACATGTTCTACAGTGGATTAAATGACACACACCATTCTTCTAATTTTCACTGTTTATTTAATAGCCTGAAACATGCCCAGCCTTAATCTGTGTGTATATGTTAACACTTCTTCAAGGTCTGTGGGTTGTAGTAATTAGGTGGCTGTTGGCCGCGGACTACATTATTAATAACTTTGCTGAAAACACAGCACACACACTCACACACAGACTGATACACCCACAAACATCCTCCACCCTGCGCAGAATAACGAGCAGCTGGAGCCGCCGAGGTTCTGTGACGGATCAGAGACAGTCTTGATCCTTTCAGGGATGAGGACGCTCTGAATGCAGGTCTCCCATTATCGGACAGCCGAGTGATGCAGAGCACAACCCCATATTAACACTAATCGCCTCAATGTATTCACCTGCACATTCGGAATGATTAAGCCAGGAAGCATTCGCGGCTGCCCTCGATGCCATTTAATACCGTTAAAATAAGCGGAGATGCTGGACGCTTTGGTAAACACCAGCGTGATCAAACGGCGTCATCCAGCATGAATTACAAGTAGGAGAAAGTGTGTGTCTGACTGAGTTTATGTAAGGGTGTATGTGGTCCTCCGAGAGGCCATCTGTGTGTGTGTGTTTGAAGTGTTTACGTGGTTCCGTGTTTGTGTGCGCCTCGACTGGTGATAAGTGATAAGGGTCATGGGGAGTGACAGGGTGGACAGCCAGCGGGAGTGTGTCAGCGGTCAGGCGGGGTGAACTCGGGGTTATCTGACAGGGAGTTCAGCTGGCACTCAGGACACAGCTGTTTCTGAAGGAGCAGCTACAAGGTGGCAACACCATGAAAACAGTGGTAGCCATGTGACCACCATCTTTAATGTGGTCATGCCCCGACTTCAATATGGGGAATGGTTTGTCCCCTGACGCCTGAAATATTGTCCACCCAGGTTAAATTAGAGTCGAGTGGGTCTTTAAAGCTCACTGATTAACACATTATATTTCATTAGTTTAATTTGTGTAATAAATGGAGTTAATTGTGTTGTGTTATGTGGTGAGCTGTAACATCCTGAATTAGGAACCTCTTAATTAGTGAGCTTTAGCTAAGCTGCTCCTGCTCCTCCACATTTATTGTTCAGACGTGAAAGGCATCAGTTTCCTCATCTATCTCTCAGCAAGACAGTGAATAAGTTGCTCAAATGCCAAACCTTTAATACTCATTAATATATACTGTATTTGTCTTTTTGGGTCAATACAAAAATGCAATAGTATTACCTCAGTCCCAGGCAAAATCTTTAAAGCTCCTCCTCAGTCCTTACAAAAGAACTGCTTTTGTGTTGCACTCGTAAAAATGGCCGTTGCATCACGTTGCATCATCTCTTACCTTCAAAAATTGGGATAGTTAAAGCACGTTACCTGCGCTCCTGTGTGTGTGTGTGTGCGAACGGCGAACAAAGCGCTGTTGATGTCCGATGTTCATGTCATCACTTTGCTCCATAAAGTGCCCGAGCGCCACAGGGAATACTTCAACTTGCAGAAAGTTAACTTTAAAACTTTTTTTTTTTTTTTTTAAATCGCTCTTTCCCATCCAGGCTAAGTCAGAGAGGTCAGTCGAGCTCACAGCATGTCTGTGTCAGGCGAAACTGATTATGATGAAACCATGTGGTGATGAGAATCATCAGAGTCTTTGGGTAATTTGATGTTGCTCTGGTATTAAGAAGTGCTGATAAGAATCCGCTTTATATTTTACAGCGTGATAAGATAAAACCTGAACTGCCCTATTGGAAAATCATTAACAGCAAACAGTAATGAAATATTGGTGAAAAAATACATCTATAATCATCTAATCTAAACATCTAAAGGTGACTTGTAGAGTGAGGTGGTGTTGCAGAATATATAAGTTTACATGCATTAAAATAAAGTGAGAAACTACATGACTCTGTGTCATTATTGAAAATAAACAAGTGAGCCAGAAATAGCCTCCTCTGATAACTGCAAACATGCACATGGCACATTCTTGATCTGTGTGTTTTACATACAGCATGTGTGTGTGTGTGTATACTATATTTAGCTCCGCATGTAAACCAGATTTAATCATCTAAACACAGAGATCATAGCAGCAGTCATATAGGTCATTATGTGGCAGAGGCTCAGCTGCTCACTGACCTCCTGTTGTTTCTCTCTGTATGTATATTTCAGCTTTGAACAACATTCCAGCTCTTCAATAACCTGATAAAATTGTGCTCCACGTCTCTCAACATGCTGCCATTTTTATTCATCTACATTGTTTTTTCCTCTTTAGATGAGACTAAGGACACCTTTAAGTCCATATATGCAACAACTTTGAAAGAAGATAAATACATTAAATAGTCGTCTGCATTTTATTATTGCTTCAAAAAAATGAATTTATTGATGCTTTGTTTTCATTTTTTTGTGGTTTTGATTTTACATACTTGATTGAACTGATAATGACAATTTAGCTTAATCATGAAATGACTGTTTCTCAAATGGATCCATTTTTTTAATGCACACTCTAGCACTCAACCCTCTGAACAAACAGATCTGACCGGAGGCCCTTGTTTCTTCCAGTGCTGTGATTTTACAATTCTCCAGAGGAACTGCTGTCCCTGTGTGTTTCAGTCCTGTGTGACTGAGCTTCCACCCAAAAAGCAGACTGACAGGGGAAAAATGCAGGTCAAAATACGACTGACTCTATGAAATGTCAGGTTTTGCAGTTGGCCAAAGGCAGTCAGACAAGATCAGGCAAACAGCTGAGAAATCAGAGCCGACATGACGGGCAACAGGCAGTAAGAACAGGGCAACAGGTAGAGGAACGGCTCAAACCCTGCAGCAGCTCCGCGACATAAACAATCTGGAAAACTGCAATGTTAACTGGCCGCTATATATCCTGGGGAGCTAATGAGCAAATGAGCAGCAGCTGTGCAGGCAGGTGGCTGATCACAGGAGCACTCAGGTGATTTAACAGAGGCAGGGAACTTATGACAATGCCTACCGGGCAGGTATGGCATGACTGAGTCTGAAAAATAGTCCAAAACACAGCCTTCCTTTGAATGAACTCAGAGGACACGGCATCCCATAATGCTTTGGACAACAGGCCTTTAACACAATATATATTTACACAGGTGTAAATGAATAATTTAAAAGCTAATTAAAGAGGGATGGAAGCTCCCAGTAACCCTCAAACTGATGCTGCTAATTGGAATTCAGCTTCCATTCATTTCATTATTTGCATCTGCGATAGTTGGGAGACATCAATTGACCATGTGTTCATGATCTGAAAATTCAAGTGGCTGTATGACAAAGCAAAATAAGTTAGTTTCTGTGGTCTTAACTCAGGTTTTCCATTATCACAAAACCAGCTCACTTTGACCAGAGTAGACCATCGGGGTAATTATGCTGCCCAGGAGCACGCTCACTTCAGGGGATCAGATCAAAACCTGTCCTGAGGTAGCACTGTCCAATCACCTCACAGGAAATAATGAGTCAGCATTCAGACAGGATCCTCACATGGATAAAAGCACATGATACAGTGGCAGGTAATAAAGAGCAAGCTGGTATTCAGGCTGAAATCAGGCCTGTGTTAAAACCACACACGGGCCTATGTTGATGGGAGCATTTTCCTTCAGGTGAGAGAGACAGAGACAAGTGAAGTTCAGTTTGGGCAAAAGATTAATCAACTGAAAGGCTTCTTACATGCAAATACACCCAGAGAGGTTTCTAATTAAGGATGAGTGAGTGCACCACTATCTGTATCTTTATCTGTTCAACCATCTACATTATCTGTATGGTATTCAGAGTGGGCGGTGCCTAAACCGGAAGTGGGCGCAGAAATGGGTGGGGCTTAAACGGTACATTATATTAAGTCTGAAATTGATATGGATTGCTCAGCAGTTGCTAATCTACTGTATTCAAAGCCTATATACAGTTTATCTTAATAATATTTATAACATTATTTTTTATGAACTGCAGAGAGAAAGTGTCAGATACTGCATGCAGCCACATACAATAAAAATATTAATATAGGCTAATTTGTGTGTTCAGCTATATGTGTGTATGTATGTAAGTTGTAAGACTGTTTATTTTTAATGATCTGTGTGAACTTCATGATTCACGCAAACATCCAGTGACGGCAAACAGGGAAATAGGGAGGGGCGGGCGCTGTGTGTGACTGGCCAATCACAGAGTGCGAAGACAGTCCGTTACACTATGAGGATTTTCCTTTAGCACGAGCACGGATATTGACGAGTTTTATTCGTATCATACTCGTATTTGTCAAAAATGCTTTTTCCGGCTCAGTCCTATTTCTAATACACTAAGTCAAGACTTTACAGTTCTGGAGATTTATCACTATTGTCTTTTATGCCAGCGTTTGCAAAGTAAACAGAAATACAGCTTTCCTGTTAAAAAGTCATCCACCAGGAATATATGCTGGATGATGTTGAGCTGAGCTGTGGCAAAAATTGAGCCTGGTTCAAATATTTTGCCAGACAACTCCTCTGTCTGAGCCCTGTTTGTTGGCATCTCAGCCAAAACCTGGCTTCATTCAAATAAATGAGAAGACTGTGTGAGCTACATTTTCTCTGAGCACTGCCTAGTAGATATTTTTATTGATCAGTATAATCCCTTAAACAGAGAGATAATTTAAGACACAGTCAGCCTAATGAATGGTGATTGAAGCTGCATATTAATTACACACACTGTTAATTAGCTCAGTAAATACAGATTATCTGTTCAGGGATGATCCATTTATTTACTTTCACTATTACTAAACTTTTTGACCGTATTTAAAAAGACCTATATAATAATTCCTATTGTCACATCCCAGCTGAGGGCTGTTGTATGGAGGGAATAGAGACTTAAAAAAAAGACTAAAAGTTTATTTTACATAACTAAAAAGGAACTTAAAGTGAAGACAAAAGAAGCATAATAAAACCAAGCAGGGTGGAAGCCTGAGGAGAGAGCAGCCAATGAGAGCAGGCTGGTAGCTCCAGCCTTGGAGGAGGTCGACACAGGTGCCGCCACATTACCTTAATGACCCTCAGACTGCAGAAGAGGCCAGCAGCTCACCTCTTTATAGCCTTAACCTTCATTTTCATACTTTTAATATTCTACCTACTTACTTCTTTCTTTTTCCTCTGGAACCAAGAACTGGCAACTTTGGAGCATATATTGTGAAGACCATCATTAAGAGCTGGACACCTGACTCATCGTGACCTGAACTCAAGCTCCGGAATGGAAAAATCCTTGAGTAAATTCACGCTCTGGTGGAAGGACGCCGGTCCCACCTCACCTTCACGCTGACCCCCGTTCACCTCCAGAAGCTGTTGATACTCGAAGCTGCTGGTTTATGGAGAGTGGAAGCTGCTGACAGGCAACTCCCCAAAGCACCATTAGCGCTGTCAGCAGCCGCTCAGCAGGAAATGCCCCGGCTTCAGGCCCATCAATGGGCCCTTTCAACAGACACACACCCGCCCTGTTCAGGCCAGGTAAACAGAACGTGATTCGCACCTCCCGTCCAAACCAAAACTCACTTTCTCAACGCCACATCTAGTTACTCAGCCTCATGTATGTGCGCGTGCATTGTTTTATTGGAAGCCTAACAAAACAAGAATCACAATTGTAAATCTTTTCTGAGGTTTATACGAGGGCACCATCTGCATCCAACCTGTGGGACGAGCTCTCGCTGTGTCAGATAAACAAAGCCGTCTCCGGACACCGAGGGAAACGCGCTCGCTCGTTAGTAATGATCTGATTTGAAAGTCATTTTCTCTCACACCTGTATGCGGAATCATCTGGGTAATTAGGACGAAGTTGGCGCCGAATGAAATGAGGCGAGGGACGCGGAGAGGGAAGAAGAGAAAGCGTCTGAGGATGAGCGTTAATTGAGGAGCTGCAGTGAAGAGGACAGAGGTAGATGAATTTAGAAAGCGAGGACGGATGATCATCATGAAGATAAACTCACCGCCGTTCCACTTGTGTGTCTACGTTTTATTTATGAGGAAAAATTAACACGTTTTAACAGGAGGGCTTTGAAGCTACTATTGATGAAAGGGGGAGAAAGTTTGTGTATGTGTGCGTCTGAGTGTGTTTACGAGACAGAGACGAGAGACAGGCCGAGATAGAGGGAAGCAGAGAGGGAGGGCGACGTCTCCCCCAGACAGCTGTTTTTCATCGTTCGGCTTCATGCTCGGTCCATCTTCCTCGTTAGTGGCGACTGCCGCTTTCATCAGGATTTCCCACACATCTCCGAGATTGGAAAAAAACAGTTTCTCCTCCCTCTGTGAGTGTGTGTGTGTGTGTGTGTGTGTGTGTGTCCCACCTTTTCATAAGTCACCTTCTACATTCTCATTGCATTTGAGCCAGCTGATGTGATTCATGGCCAGAAACAGCAGAGAGCCGCCTCGATGAAGGTTTTTTTTTTTTTTTGCATCAGATAAAATATTAAACCCGAAAAACATACAGGTAGACTTTGACTCTTGCATAATGTAGCAAACCTGTTACGTCGGCGAGCTTAGCGATATGAAACCAGGCCCTTTCAGATCATCTGATTATCATACTGACTCATTCCCCCTGTAGGCAGCGAGCCTTTCACATAACCTTGTCTAATCACTGATCTCCCACATCACAAGTGTCAAGCTGCTCACATGAATTCTGACAAATCAAAAGGTGGCGTTCGGACTGCGGCTTGAATTATAAGTAAAAGTTGTTGCTTGAACTGGAACAAGGTGTTCTCCCCTTTTCTTTTTTTTTCCTCCTCTGTCAGTCTGCCTCCTGTATCTCCCCCACCCTCACCCCTCTCTCTCCCTCCCCGTGCCCCCCCACCTCTCCTCGCCGCTCTGATAAGAAGACAAAAGATAAACAACCCCTCCAGCATCTGCCATCGATCGCTCCGGGGTAAAAGCTTAATGGCTTGGCTCAAAGTAATAACACTCCTGGAGTTCTCTCAACTGATGGGAAAGATAGATCCTCTCCCCTGAGCTGCACCTCCAGTTTGTACGCAGAGAGAGTTCGCATGTGGAAGAGAGGGTGAAAGCGGGGGCACGGAGATCAGGACGGAGAGAAAAAGAAATGCTTAAACGAACCGAAGGAAAGTTCTCTTCTCGAGGCGGGGGTGTATTGTTAGCCGTGCCCTTCCGGACCGAGGTGCTTCGAGTTCAACACTTGTCATTCATCTTGATGAGCTGTCCTCATTGAAATAGTGTCTCGCTCGTGGCTCCGACAGCTGACGTCCCCGCAGCCGCCGTTCTTATCTGTCCACGTCTGGTTTAGCCATTTTTTTTCTCTTTATTACTTTATTCCAATTTTGTTTTTATTACAACTTCCCTCCATCTATTCGCCACAACCCGGCTGGCTGCTGGGCGTGCATGTGCGTTCCCCCGAGGAGCAGATATTCTCTGTCCCAAATAGCGACTATTAAAAACCCAATTTTGGGCAAACAAGGAAACTGAGGCAACACACAGCCTGATAATGTGAAATAGGATTTCATGGTCACTTTAATACAATACAATAGATCACTGTAATACAATAAAGATGTGTGAAGGCTCATTACTGAAGACAAGCATAACATTTAATTCAGAAAAACAATTCCCTAAAAAATGACTTGTGGTGTTGTGATGGTGCTGGAGCCAGTGAACAATGCCTTTATCAGAGCACAGGTTTCAGAGGTTTTTCTAATGTGTGTCGGACTTTGGAAAGGGAGGATTGTAATTCAGATGCAATAGCAAGCTGAGCTACTGGAGTCACCCCCGGGCTCACATCTCCACCAGCTTCTGTAAGTTAATGTAATCTCTCAGTGAGCATTTGATTCATTGGTCTTTTTTTGACCCTGTTCTTGGAGTTTACTATCTGTAAGATAAACTGGCATCTATCACAGCACCTGCTACTAGAAGTTCAAATTGTCATGACGTTAACAAAGTAAATTAAAAATGTATTGGTTGGCATTAAAAAAAATTGCTCCCATGAAAACGTATCTGCAAGGTAGGGTAATGTCCATATCCATAATTTGTCTGATAATAATTTCGAGAGTATTTTCCTGTCCTAGTTATGTCCCTAGTTTGTAATGTGGCTTGTGAAGTTGAGTTCCTAATCCAAGATAACACCTAGATTTCCAGCCTGCTTATTGGGTTTCAGAAATTTTGTCTCAGACCTCGAGCCCCTACCACAAGGATCTCATCGATTTTTTTTTACCTGCAGAAAGTTTTTGGTCATTCAGTGTCTAAGTTGACAAGGTCATTTAATAAGCTAAAATTATCATGTGAAATATACAATTGAGCATCATCAGCATATGAATGGTGAGACACATTGTGCTTCTGTATAATGGATCCAAGTGGCAGCATATTGAACAATGAAGGGCCTTGCATTGAGCCTTGTGACTCCACAAGTATTCTGCCCACAGTGGAGAGTTGATGAAATAAGGACCAGATCGATTAGTATATGAAATTGTTAGCTTTTTTGTAACATCAGAGACTTTTTCTTAGAAGAAGGTGGCAAATTCATGACATCTGATTGGTGAGGGAAGATCACTGTTGGATTTATCAGATTGTCAGTACTGGATAATGAAAATTGAATGAGCATTGTTTTGGTTTATTATCTGGTAAATGTATTACTGTCTAGAAAGTTTTGTTCTTTTGTTATAACTCCTATGTGCATTTTTAAAGTCGTGATGATGAGGATTTGAAGAGGAGGGTAAATGGGGGACAGAAATAAATAACACTACAGCAGGTCGCATCCTCTTTAAAGCCTCTGTCTTTTAGATTGGTTTCCTTCAACATTGGCTCTGACACTTTCTATAGCTTAGCCCTCCAGACTCTCCCATGAGACAGTGACTGCTGCTGCTCACCCCAGTCTGCCAGCAGCTTTCTCTCCTCTAGAGTATTTAAAACATTTACTGGGGTCCCGACTCGCTGCAAACATGTGTCAGACTCTATCATGCTCACATCACAATTCCCAGGTGCGAGTCCAGAGTTAGAGCTGGACCAGCTCTAACTCTGGAGCTTTGACAGAGTGACACTTTCTTCTTTGGTTTCCAGTCAGCAAAACGCAAAGCTCAGCAACGCAATTAGAGTTTTTGATCATTTAGACAATTAGGGGACTAATTAGCCCCTCAGTCATTACAGTGACTTATTAGATTCAACGGTGTCAGAGATTGAAACAGTGTCATCCTGCTACTAAAAATAACACTTGCACTTCGGGTGACTTCAGTAATTCATGTGGCTTTGCAGAGCTGCCACAGCACGCACTGTGGCAATTCTCAAATTGGAATTTAACCGCTTAGAAAATTGTGTTTACAAGACTTTCTTCCACTTATTTTTATTGAAACAAGGATTACTCCGTCTCCATCATTCACGGGGGTCGAAACGCCATGTGACGCATGACGAGGTGACAGTGAACAGAGACAAGCCCCCTCTGCTACTGTGGGAACAGGCGTGACCTCTGACCCCTGACCTCACCGCTGAGGCTCTCTACGGTTGGCTGTCTCACCGGCTCCGCGGGCCGCCTGATCACAAACACTCACCTTGGACAGGATGGACCATGATGGATGGTAACCAGTGAGCCGCGAGGTCAGCCGAGTCAGCCCCATACGGAGTCGACCAGCTGACCTCGGCGTCGGTGTGTTCACGCGGACGTGCACGTGTGGGCGCGTCTCAATAATCCGTAAATTTTTTTGTTTGCGCCACATGAATGAAGAGGTGGGAAAAAACTTGGACGGATGAATTGAAAGCTTAAATCTGCAGGTGTCAGGTGGGTATTGCTTAGCAACAAGCGGGGACTGCATACTGCTTTTGTTGCGTTTGGAGGATGCTTCTTGATGACAGCTCAGTGTTGATTTAACAATTTAAGCCACACAAAACTCAGTATTCAGTCGTCAACAAACATCCACGTGTGCGGATTACCCAGCTGATGGCCTTGAGTTCCTCCTGCGGAGTCGCACTGCAGCAGCTCCAGTCTCCTATGTGCATGGCACCATGATGCTATCTCGCCTCTTAATCTTCAAAGTGAGTCCTGACACTCATGAGAATGTCCCTCGGCGTCAGCCCCGACACCCTTCCTCCGCGCTCCGTCACGAGCGCGTAGTTGCGCATATACATATGGGAGGTGGGGGTGTTACATAAGTGTTCTATGATAAATGGGAGCACTAGCTGGCTAACGCGTCCTATCTCTGAGATCAGCAGGAGGCGGCTTAAAAGACACGTTGATACAGAGATGATGAAGAGGAGTTCAAAGAGACGGGCTTGATCCGGGGTAATAACCTGTGATCATTACATTATTAGGCCGACCACTTTGTAAACGACCTCTTCTGGAGGCAGCTCCTGTCTAATGCGGATCTGGTTTCACAGCCAGGTAGAGAAATAGAAGCTTGTGGGCCCAGAAATGTCCTCATGCTATAAAAGTATGATCCTAGGGTTGATTAACAGGAAGCAAAGGGAGGCGTGTGTGGCATTCATATAAGCTGTCCTTTTAAAATCCGTCACCGCCGACGCCCACACCGGCGGCCGCATCTGTCACAGGAAGGCTTCATTGTAATTTCGCTAAAACGCGACGCCACAAAAAACTGAGAAGAGTCCATCATGAAGGGCGTCTAGGTAATTGCTGATAATTCCAGAGGTAAAATTAGACGGTACGCCGCTCCGAAAGCCCTATAAATGGAAGCAGTCCTTTTGTTCTTCCTCCTGAGAGAAAGTCACACAGTCACACAGGGAGGCGGATGAGTCGGTTTTAGCGGAGAGGATTTTCACAGGGACCTTTAACAAACTCTCATTGACGGCTTCCTGTCAGACACATATCATACTGACATTATATTTACCCACAGCGATCGTAGCTTCGCTGCAGATAAGGCACATGCTGTTTTTATTTCAACTTACAAATGCCTTTCAGAGAACAGCCTGTCTCGTAAAATCAAAGAGGAGCTACCCCGGGTCTCGCCTGCTGGCTGGCAGAGGAGCGGCTCTGGGTAGGAGAAAGTCACTGGAGTTAATTATGAGAAAGGCCTGTTCTCTGTTTGGAGGAGAGACAGCAGGCCAACAAGACATTGTTAAGATAAAAGCATGGGGAAAAGACCAGGCATAAAAGGAGACAAAGAGGCAAGCAGACAGAGACGTTTGTTCTCCTCAACCTGCAGCGTACCAGGAACAATCAAAGACTTACTGTAAGTGCAGCCAGAATTGAAATATCACGCTGAGATGGAGACAAAAGAGTTAGAAAAATCTTTGGATGCAGTAGTGCGAGTTGTACAGAAAGGAAGAGGAGACGGGATGCTGACTGTAAAGGCAGGAGGAAAGTCGATATTTCGCTCACCTGACGACCAATGAAGCATCAAAACTGAAGCTTACAGTTATCTCAAAGGTTCAATCCTTAAGATTTCAGTCCTGCTTAAAACTGTGATGTTATATAAGGAGAAACAGTGAGGCTGATTTCAATGAGATAAAATTGTACTTGCATCATTTTCCTATTAATTCTTCAAGGTCAGGCAGGAAATCTGAATCCAGCAAAGGAAATAAATATATAAATACATTGAATGACTATTGCAGAAATAATGCAGACTGTACATATTATCAAATCTAGGGTCTGATTTCTTGAAAACATTAAGGATAATAACTTGAAGGAAAACCAAAAACAGATTTCCAAAATTCGTTCCTCCAAAAAAGAATTGTTAACAGAACCAATACTTTTGAATCAGAAGACAAATTTTCATAATGGGCAGATGATTCATGAGTGGGAAAAACAGTCATTCACAACATTGTATTCTGCCTTGTTTTATATTTTGCTTTAGTTGATTTTTTGCTCCTGATACTTAAACAGGTTTCTGATATGAATCAAGTCATTTAAAGCAGGTAAATAAGACCAGAAACAGACGCAGGCATCAGCAACACATTCACACACTCACACTCACGAATGCCCATCCCGGAGCACCAGGAGAATAATCTGCAGTTCAAGGGTCTGACTCGGATCAAAGGTCACATATTGAGTCTGTCTTCGCAGCGACGTTCATCTCTGACACCTTTGAAGAGGGGTCGTACATCATGGTGGGGAGTCCTGCGTGTCAAACGAAGACCTTGTGTAACAAGGACCATCCTTCCTGTTTGTGTCTGACTCTGTGTGTGTGTGTGTGTGTGTGTGTGTGTGTGTGTGTGTGTGTGTGTGTGTGTGTGTGCGTGCATGCACTGAGGGCAGGAGGGGGTGGACATCAGCATCTTCAATCTAGGTCCCTGGATTATTTCACCATGTCATGGGTGTTTTTGTGTCTCATCATAAAATGTCTAATATCATAGATGTCACTGTTTGTGTGTGTGTTAGCATCCCATTCTGAGTTAAGGTAATGTTAAGGAAATATACTGAATGTGAATATTTGAAAATTAGTCGTAATCAAGCGGCAACCTCCGCCGCTGAAAAATGAAGCCAATGCGGAAGTGCAAAAAAGCTGCAGTTCCTCGAATAACCGCTAGAGCNACGCTGCCGTGATAAGACACAACAATAATGATGGAGTAAAGATAGCTTCCTTCACTGGCCTATTTTCCGCTGCTTGATCTATGACACTCGTTTGCGGACGTCCAGGTTTTTCCACCATTTTCTGATGGATGAGCCACAGATTCTGAAATTGCCTTGCTCTCATCCACAGTTGACACCTCTCTCCCTCTCTGCAGTGCCTCTCTCTCATTCTCCTTCGTCCATCTCCTTTGTGCTCCCTCACAGTGTCTCCTTCCCTCCCAGCTTTTCCTCTATCTCTCTTCACGCTCTCGCCGTCCCTCCCTCTCAGTGACTTTGTGGATTTTTTTTATTTTTTTTTGCATCTCTGTTACGCAATGGCGCTCAGGGGACGAGGGCACTTCAATCAATACTTCAAACGGCCCAGCCCCGGAGGATTCGCTCCAAATGCCACGTGACAACATGACAGGATGACATTTGAAGAAGGAGGGGAGAGACGGCCCCGAAATACCTACTGCTACCAGCGGTGCTCAGACTTAAGGGGGGGGGGGGCGACGACTGGGAGGAAGAAAGAGAGCGAGAACACTGATGAGAGAGATTAGAGACCACGGGAGACAGGAAGAAATTTTAGGAAAAGTAAGAACAACAGGCAGATAAAAACACACTCGCCTGGGGACAAAGGCCCAGGGTGATTCATATGTCTCACGGAGATAAAAGCCAGACGAATAAATAGAAATAGAATTATTCATACTGTGGCATCGGAGGGGCAGCGCAAACTTTATTTTAAAAAGATAGTAAAGTGGCACACACTTTGTTGGGCAAAACATCCATAGGGACAAATGTGCAAACCCCCCTGTGAACCCAATACCCCTGCTTGGACGGGGACTTACATATACAGTGTATATACTGTATATACAGTCTACATACACACTGTATGTATGTGTACAGCACCAGTCAAAACACCTTCTCAATCAATGTTTTTTTTTATCATATCAAAACTATGAAACGACACACGTGCAATCTTGTGGTTAACGAAATACGTGTAAACAAAGCAAAATGTGTTTTAGATTTTAGATTTTTAAAAATAGCAAACGTTTGTCTTGATGACAGCTTTGCACACTGTTGGCATTACAGTGTTGTTTTACAGTAAGTAGCCCTTTTCAACAGCTGTGGTGGTCCATATAATATTGAATAATACAAATCAAGATAAACAGAAAAATTGGATGAGAAGGCTCGTCCAAACATACACAGCGTATATACAATGTATATACGCTGTGTATATACAGTTAATTTGCTTTGCTGAGTTACTTTAACAACCCTCTGATCAAAAATCCACGTGTCGTCTAAATGCATGTTTAAGTGGACGGGATGCAACTCAACAAAATCTGAATCTGACCTTTTGTAGAGCAGAGTTACATTTTTATATTTTACATGTAACTTCTTCAGACTTTCAATCCTCCAACTGTCTAATCATTTCCAGGCCTGAAGCCCACAGAACCGCTGTCGCCCAGCGCTCTTGTTGATGCGTATCGGTCGCTCCGGGCCGAGCGAGCATCATCCCAGTGACGAGCCCTTCACCGGGGACTCGCTCTGTGCTCCCGGCTCGGAGGAAGGTGAAGACTCTGGGCTCTATAAATCTCCCACTGCTGCCCGGCACGTGCTATTTCAGGCCTAAGTGGCCGCAGAGACCTGACTGTAATTGTGCGTACTCATTGTATAAGTCTATATTTATTTGAACCGCCCCCCCTGTGCAGGCACAGTGTCCTCCACTCAGGGTTAATCAAGTGAATCAAACACTGAGGAACTGTTTGTGTGGAGGACAAAAAGAGAGAGGGAAGGAAATACACGGGGGCGATCTCATCCATCTATAGAGTTATTGCAGTAATAGGTTTAACTGTTATTTATTATAGTGAAGCAGAGAGAGGCCTTTTTGTGCTTCAGCTTAAATGTCATGATAATTACATGATAACGAATGGCTGGTGCAGTCGAGCAGAGGAAGTGGGAGGAGCTCATACGTGCACACACAGAACATGCATGGGTGTGTGATCAGAGGAAGACGTGTCATTTGCGTGAACGCTGGGATAAAAGGTGCGCAGGTTTCTTCGAAGTGGCTGATGATTTATTTCAGGAGAGCACAACCTGAGTGTGTCGTTCTGTTCTTTGGGGCCAGTGTGCTTCAGATTCAGACCTCCTTGTTCCGTCTGCAGACCTGACCTGAATCTCTCAGCCTCTCAACAGGGTTTTTGAAAACACTTGTGTCCCCAATGTTCTAGATCATCCTGACAGAGGAAGTTTACAATACCAGAACAGTAGTGTACTGGGTCACAGCAGCTGGGCTGTGCACCGACACTGTGTGTTTGTGTGATTACATGCATGAATTCGATTGGAGGTAACATCAGTAATTAGGGTAATTGAGTTAAATGAGATACAGTTAAAACATAATGATTTCATTGACGATCTAGGGCAGAGTTTCTATTCTTGAAGCTGAGTGGCAGCCACTTATTTCATATGATAACATGTTTAAGAGGTGAAGTCACCTGACTAGTGAAGGCACACATGAACTGCTCCACAGTGTTTGACCATTATTTTGTCGTGATTAGATTCATGGCTTATTTGTTACGGTCATATTTAAGCAGCATGGCTCACACTGAAATAGATGAACAACTAATGAGTGGATTGAGATGATTAATCATAATAACTGTGGCGATCCTCTGACATTGACATTGCCTGATATTGATGAAAATGCTCATGTTGACTGATCATTGATGATCATTTTTGCCCCTTGTTGGTTAAACCAGCCCCTGACTGAGAAACTACAATCAAGCACACACTCTGAGGATAGCTGCATTTCCTTGTTTGAGAATGTTTAAGTAACTACTATCTCTTTTTTAATCTAACATATGAGTGCAGAGATGCTATAGAATTACATTATCTAATCCAAATTGTGTTAAGTGTAATTTTATTGCTGATTAAATGACAATTGCACTGTTTAATGTTTGCTCTTTTTGAAAATGTAAAGAAATGAAATAATGAAGTTATTTGCACTTTAAAAGGTCTCTTATCTTATCAGCTCTTGTCCGGAGTTCATATGTTTTCTTCAACAACACAAACCCATTCGGTGCAGTTTTCAAAAGCTACTGAAGTTCTGTAGTTATGTATGTGTTCTGCTTAATATTGCTTTGAGAGTCACATCAGTCAGTTCGTATCCCTCCGTGTTTAGGCAGGAGGTGCTCTTCGAGAACGTGTAGGTGTTCGGCTCTTAATGCATCAAGATATCACAGCGGGGTGCAACCAGGGACGAAGTCAAACTTGTTCCGGCTCTGATTCATGAATTACTCACACTGAGATGTTCCCAGAAACAGAACCTTTGAAAATCTGTTCTAACCTTAAATTGCAAGAGCATTTGGAGCAAAATAACAGTAACCACAGCATGGTTGCCATTTCCAGGACTGTGAATGGTGCAATTTTATTCTATTTCCATGGAGACCACAATGTGGTCAATTAGTGAGTCATGGCAGGGAGAGAGCTTCAGGTTCTTAGTCACCACAGTAAATGAGCTCAGGTGGGTGAGGAAAGAAAAGAGTGAAGAAAGTGAAGAAAGAAAAGTCTTGATTGCTCATGTTTAAACATGAATATTTATACAAGTCTTATGAGCCTTCAATTATATTATTGTTTGCATTATATAATGTCCATAGACCACACACTGAATCTAACAAAGACAGGCATGATGTTCGGCCTGGTTGACTTAGTGGTCATTGGTGGTGAAAGCAGGTGTGGTTTAATATTACAGATCCCAGAATTTCAAGGGCAGCCATTTTCAAGGACAGCTCTCTCAGAAACAGAACAGACCCATCTCAACCAAAAGAAAGCACCTTGTTAAAGAAGTCCATTGATAAAAATTGAAATGGCAGACTGATCCCATGCTGTACAACACGAGTGGTTTTCTACACAACTGCAGGGGACAGTGAAGCTGTTTACCTTGCTGAGGAGCTGGAGGTTTGCAGCCTGCAGCTCTTCACCAGCTTGCTGCAGCTGCTCGTTTCACATTACTGCCGGCAATATGAGAAACTGATCTACTTTCGAATAATGCTGAAAATGATTGTTGTCTTGTTTTGTAGATGTATTTTTGATGAATGATTTGATCAGTCCTAACCTCTGTGACCATCTCACAATAAAAGCCACTACTAAAACCTAAAGCCATATTTTCACTGCAAGGTACAACTCGACTCACCTTCAATCACTTTTTGGCACTTTTCACGATTTTGTTTTTCCACCACAGGTAGCACCACCTTGGTCTGGGCGAGATTCTCAACTGATCATCATAGTGACATCATCTTCAACACAAGACATAACAATGGAGGATGCTGAAGATTACTGTTCTGGATTCCATGTGGCAATTTGTCACAGCCAGGAGACAAACGTTGCTCCTGAAAAGGCAGCGAGACCAAAGATGGCTGGAAAAAACAGCAGAGCTTGGAAAACCCTCCATCAGCAGTCTGCACTGTTTTAACTTCACCTTTTAGTTTCGGCTCAACTCGCTTGGAACCTAAACAGAGGTGATACCAAAAAAAGCACCAGGTACGATCCACAATTTTTTTTGCAAACAATGGAAAAACTAAAAAAAAGAGCTGTACCCTTCAGTCCAAATGAGGCATAACACAGCTCTGTTACAGCTGCGGGAGACAGTAAACAGTGAGGCTAATATCAATGAGATAACCTCACAAACAGGAACAATGGATTACATGCGTGCATTGTTTCCTGCGAATCCCTCGGGCATGTGAAGGCAACTTAAATCCTGCTTAGCATTCATTCACACCGACAGTTACCCTGCGTGAAAAAGTGTCCATTTAACAGGCGCTGGGGGGGGGGTCCAGCAAAGCAGCGGCGACGCAAGATCAAATACATGCAAACACAGATGCCTGTTAGATTACTCTGCAATGTGAACATTGTATTGTTGTTTTGAGAGTTTTTTAAAATCCTTTCTGTGAGCATTACGAACTCCAGTCTTTACAAGACTTTCTGGATTTCATTTGGTTCTGGTTCACCGGCTTTAACGCAGCACTCTCTTCATTCTGAATCCCTGCTAACTGATGATGCTAATTACTAACATTATCATAAATGAGTTGTGATTTCATGAAATACATCAGGATTACAACTTTTGAGAACTAATTAAAGGATGTATCCTCCATATAAATCCATAGATTATTGTGAATTAACCTCATGCAAACTACTGTAAACTGCAGTCAAGGCCTTGAGATGAAGCTGCATGTTACCAGTCTGGATCCAGTCAAAAGGTCACACAGTCGCATTCATGGCAGCAGCATGTGCTCATTTCTGCAACTTTGTGACTTTGGAAGAGTAACATGTGCTGCTAGTTTATTCAGCAGCACTGCAGCCCTGAAGCAAGCCAGTCTGCACCGGCCAGTCAGGGATACTGGGAAACGTCTCCTCAACAGTCCTGCACACAGCCGAGGTAAGTAAGTCTTTGCATTGAGGTGTTTTTCAGAAGCTTTAAATACTGTATATATGGTAAGACATGTACAAACACAATAATTCAATTCTTATCTTATTTGACCTTCATTTAATCTGAATGGTTTCCTGCAATAGAAAACTAATTTTCAAGAAAGTTCTGGCTAAAATGACACCGTCATTATTACATATCATTATCATTATTACATGTCACATGACCCAACACAAACCCAGAATAGTAATAAAGAAAATATGAATAATCACAGCATTAAAAACCATTTCCATGTGACTGTTGTGTGATGAATGCGCTGTCATGCTCCTCTCTCTCTCTCTTCCACGTACATCTCCCCTCATCTCTGTCACATTGACTTTGACTCCGATCGTTGGCCTCAGATTCTGATCGATCAGCGTCAGCGTTAACCTGTATCTATGGCATCCATCACGGCAGCTTCTGGGGCCTCCCTGCCCACGTTCAGACGCTGGGAGGCACAGACGAGTTCCTGGAATTCATTTCATTTGGACGGGGGACTGTTAGGATAATGATGATAAACATTGCTAATCCCCCAGTGTGCTTTGTTCCAGGTTTTAGAATTGCAGAGTTGATCCATTGATCATTTCCCAGGGGATTTGGAGAGAGCGTGCGACAAAACACTGAATTTATTTTGGGATCCACAGGGCATTGTATAGAAGTTGTCTGTTGTGTAAGATAATTGTTTTAATTGCTGCATGTTTGATTAACGTCTCCCACAAGTCTTCTGTTTAAATTATTACTTCTTGAGTCTTGAGGGTGAGATGGAATCATTTCCTACTCGCAGGCATAACGAGAAGGGAACTGGGTTTTTTTGTATAAATTTTCCTTTTAATCTTGCTCTTTCTGTCCCGGTTTGACTCACAGGCTGATCCTAATGGGAGACGGACAAGATTGTCATCTCCAAACCTAATTTGAGATGTTTACACATTAGCAGCCCGTGTGGATCTCTGGTGCCTGCTAAGCTACCTACAGTGTGATCAGTCCTATCTGGATTTTAGCTGTGTGGTTAATTATCACAGTCGATGCTCGCAGAGCTGAGGGAGCAGGCTAAACTGTTTGCCTGCATTCGGTCCCAGTTCATTTAGCTGCTGCCCGCGGGACTCAAGCTCTTTATTATGAATGAGGCGCCTCATTGATGTGCCTCAAAGTCAGAGACTCATTAGAGCTAAATACTGTGCGCTGGATGAAGTTGCATCTTGATGACTCCGGCAGCAGTAACACGACCACTCTGTCCCAACTCCATCACTTTGAAGCCGCGACAGGCGTCCGACTGACACGACTTCCTCAAACATGCAGAACTGCATTTTTTAACTGATAAGTCTTACAGAGAGATTTAAAGGGACTTTTGTGCATGTACTACATGTGCTATCAAAAATTCACCAGCTGCTTCATTTAACATGTGAATATGATTGGGTTTAAGATATTAAACATGTAGAGCCAGCATCAAACATACAGTGCTCTGTCTGCGAGCTAATCCCACCTCAGTCCATTAGTTTCAACTGCAGCTGCTGTAAATGTTGTCGTTTTCAGAGCAGACTTAGAAAATGTGCCACAGAGCTCTGTCTTTGCTGAGGTTTTAAGACTCTACAGCTGTTACTTCTATACAGCCTGAACACCACGTGTTGGACGTGTACGTCAGTGCAATGAATGTGGAAATGTGTGATTTATCTTCTCATGTTCATCTTGTTTGTTTTATCTTAAAGGAGCAGTTTGACATTTTGGTAAATACCATTATTTGCTTTCTGGTGGAGAGGTAGTAAGAAGATTATCACTTAAATATAAGGCTTCAGCAGCCAATTAGTTTTGATTAGGGCAAAGACGGGAAACAGGATGAGACAGGTAGCCTGGTTTTAAATCCACCTATAACCACCTGTAAAGCTCACTAATTAGAGAGTATTAAATGATAATGTGCCATTTGTCGGGGATTGTGTGCAGGACTTTTTCCAGGCCCAAACCATTTTTGTTACCTTTGGACAGAAGCTGTTTCTCCCCTTTTATTTACTATCATGCCAATAAGCATCTAACAAAAATGTGCACCTCTTTGACCAAAGGTAAATATGGTAAAGGTCATGCTGTGTATTAGCTAAATGGATACGGTCGTGGCGACACCCAGGCTGCATCATTAGGATCATAGATACTCAAATCCATTTTTACTGCACGCATAAAATATGGCGCTCCAGAAACCTCAACAAAGCTTTGATTACAGCAGCCGCAGCTCAGATCAATGACGAGACGTGAGAGCGCACCTCTAACGAACCACATGATGTGTTACGACTGGAATAAGACTGTCGATAACACATTCTTAAATGAGTGAAACAGAGGCACTGTACAGACTGGAGCTGCTTCCATTTGAATAATTTAGCATAATATACATAATGACTAAACACAGATGCCTTTTTTCCCCTCTAATAAAAATGACAAAAGAGATTGAAATGAGTTCAATCTGTACATAATTTCCCACCTCACCAGTCCGCTGCTTCCTTTTTATTGGTCTGAGGCCACTTCACTGTTCCTGCTTGTGTTGCAATGAGCATCCAGCGAATATTCACACACACAAATTAACGTTACCCTTCATTACTGGCTGCTCGATGCATAAAGCTAATAAGCAGGGAGTTCTGCATAATGTTTGTTTTCATGTGTGTGTGAGAGAGAGAGAGTGAGAGAGAGAGTGAGAGAGAGGAGGTGGTGTTGTTTGTGGTGATGAAAAGAGAGTACATGCACACAGCTCCCTTGGGGGTTGTTAACATGTTTATATGTGGGCTGTGTCACTGTTCCTCTTTCTCCTTCAATTGACTTATCGATCGACTCTTAATTATGTAACAATTTCAGTTTAAAAATAGGCCGTCGTCGCGGTCGATACGCTTCGCCATTAGCATGTGGTACAGTCTGCCCGGCTCAGTCCATCTAAACCACAGGATTAGGAGCCACCTAAATGGGATTACCACCAGTCCAAGGACCCCTTTGTTATTCACTCTTTCACCTACTCTGACAGTAATAAACCACTTTAAATTTCATTTCAACATGGGGCAGCTTAAAACAAATAGCTGAAAATCCATTTCTGCTCCTCGTTTATCCATCGCATGCAATCTCTTCGCGAGCGTGTGTGTGAGTGTGTGTGTGTGTGTGTCCTCTCTCGTCCTGTCTGCCAGTGGTTTGGCTAAATGGCTTTGTTCTGTACCAACCTTGCTCCGTCACCGTGCAGCGCAGGGCCGCTGGCAGATAAAGCCGAGCACAAGCGAACCTGAGATGTCTGATTACACCTCCACTTGTCGAGGAGAGACTGGCAAGAGGCTGGCCGTCTGAGGAGAGGACATCACTTCCCTGAATCACCGGGGACATCATATTCTGTTAAGCCTACAGTAGTTGGCATTTTACTTTAATCCTCCTACAAAAAAAAAAATACACAGAAAAGAGATTATGTTAATGCAGTATGTAACCTTTGCTAAATACAGAAATGTGTGCGTTTACGTTGGTTAAATTCCATCTGCCGGCGCGTTAACGTTCGGTAGCTGCCAGCCTGTGTTCATGATAGGTCAGCTTCTATTTATGTCCGAGCCCCCTCCCACAAAAGTCCCCCTTTGCGCCTTCCATCCTCTCAGTGATGCTAACCTCCACGTCTGCTCGACGTCACAGGACAGCCGCAGGGGAGGTCGAGGGAGGGAGGGGGAGGGGGGGTGAGGAGGAGAGGGATGAAAGGAGCTGGTGTTGGAAAGAGAACAGGAGAGAGAGAGAGAGGGAGAGAGAGAGAGAGAGAGAGGCAAAGCTCCAAGTGTGACCTAAGTGTCACTCCTGGCCTTCTCCTGCCGGTGGAAGAGTCTCATCTTACACCATTAATCTGGCTCTGTTTTCCTCACGTCCGTCCGACCATCTCCTTCCTCCATTCCACTCATTTAGCTTAAAAGCCTTCGTTCTCTCGCCGCTCTCCCCGTCATCTCCCCCCTCCCTTTATTAGCCACGTCGGCTTCCTCTCTTTCGCTCTCCTCCTCTGTCTCCCCCGCATCATAAGAACTTCAGATTCAAACGCTGTTATTCTTTATCTTGCTCTGACCCTGTTTCTGTTAAGCTTTTCTCAGAAGCTCGGGCAGAGTCGCTCGAGTATCTTATGCCACCCTTAGGTTATGAAAACTGTATCCACCGTGTGTGTCTTGCAGATATTGTTAACACTGAGTATGAATATTGTTGCCTTACGAAGTGCACCGGAGGAAAAGAGGGCAGGATTGTCACATGAAAGCTGGATTTAACATACAGTAATATAGTTGATAGATTATCCTCAGATGGGTCTAATGTGGCAGGTCTGTGTGCTTGAGGCTCAGAGGGGGTGAATACAATATCATGAGCACCTTTATAATATCATAGCACAGAATGTAAAAGTCCTCCGGAGAATGATTTTTATCTTGTCAGAGATGATTCATAGCTTGTGTTTGAATGCAGAATGCAAACCAATCTACAATCTACAGCTTCAGAAATGCACTGGTGGAATGTAACTGAGTATGTTTACTCATGTTTTCATATTCATGCATTCATATGACAACTATAGTAGCTAATTACTGCAGATTCATATTTGACATACAAAATCAGATCAGCTAAAATATTAAGCAAGAATAAATTACCCAGCACCACATAAAGTAGTTAGCATTAGCTGCATCTCAAATAACTACAACAAAAAATGCTACTTATGTATTAAAACTATATTGCTGTAATCATATTTTTTACTCTAACGATGAAATATTTGTGAAAGGAGCAACTTGTTGAAACGAGTTATCAACCATTCTAACATTTTAGAGTCTTTCAGCTCTTTGTTTTGGTTCCCTCTCACAGCTCTCATTGCAGCTTATTGCATTGCATCAACTGTTCAAATAAAGTAGTATTTGTAACAAGTAAGCCACAAGTGAATTAGTGAGGATTAGAAATGCTGGTAGGTGGATTTTGTTACCTGTCCAGGCTCGCTATTTTCCCCTCATTTTGAAAAACTAATTGGCTGCTGACTGTCTTATATTTGCCAGACAGATATGAGAGTGGCACCAATCTGACTCTTAACAATGAAGAAAATTAACACATTGGCCAAAATGTCAAACTATTTCTTTAAAGTAACGGATGCATCTTCCACCAATGCAAAGATCAGGCTGGTTAATATCTGAGTTTTTGTTTTATTGAACTAGTTTAACATTTTCTATATTGTCCACAAGTCTGATTTTACAGATGCATGAAACTGTAGAATCTTGGCTTAGTTGTATGAGTTTCTCAAAGAAAGCAGTGCCAGTAAAACTCATACTGATTGACATTTGACTGACATTTATTAATAGTAGTATTTGTGGTAGTATTTGAAGCGGTTGTAGTGCAGTAACACAGGTACTGATGCCACAGTGAACACGCTCCTCTGTAAAAACAAAGGTATGATATCTTTCTGTCTGCAGTATTTCTTTGACACGGCTGTTGCCCGGGTCAAAGCGAAGCTGTAAAGCTAAGCCCTGAGGCTGAATGAGAGCCATCAAGATGCCTCACATCAAAGGCGGAGTTACCCGCTGGTGGCCGGCTTAAGAGCAGAGCAGCTGCTGCGACCGGAGCAGCGAGGACGACGGCCAGAGCAGCACATCAGGCCCCGCTATGGCAACGCGGGGAGACAAGCGGCGCACAGCGAAAATCAATAGAACACAGAAATACTGCAGAGAGGCTTCACACACATGCAAAACAATGAGAGAGCCAACCTGCAGCAGGTATCAGTGCAGCTGCAACAAGCGTGCAGATCGTGTCAAGAAGCATGAAATTAAAAAACCTATTTGCGACGCGCAGACAGAAATAATCACCAGTGGATGTCAGAACACCCAGACAGAACAATCGCGCTCATAATTATGATTTAGATTAATGTGATTTGGTGCAGCTTGTTTTCCCGTCTCATTCCGAATACATGAATATTTTTTTTCTCAACAAATAAACATGTTGAGTTGAGTCTGTACTAATAAGTTTTTAGAGCCCCTCTGGAAGTTCAGCAGCGCCTGCAAAGATCTGAGGCTTCCTTTGGACGTGCAGCTAAGCGATCGCAGTGGGGTAGAGCGAGAGGAGGAGAGATCTGTGAATATTTATAAAGCTTAATTCATTCAGCGCTCGACGGGCCTTCCCAAAATGATGTTTGCTTTCAGAAACACTAAACAGAAACAGGCCCTCAGACTCGGATCTTCTCCTGCAGGTTTTTGCTTTTTGTGCATCTGTGCATCACCGCCGCCAGCCGCAGTGTGTTGTTTCCACACTAGGTGCTCATCATAGACTGTATAAAATATGGACGTAGTGTCCGTGACGTCACCCATAGGTTTCTGAAGAGCAAAAATGAAGCAAATCGTAGTGCGTAGCCATCTTGGTAGCCTACTTCCGGTTACTCCAAATATGGACAAAGAGGTGGAGCGAGGGCGGAGCTGAGGCAGGTCGAATGAACGCTATTGGCTGAAAAAAGCCGCTTTATTCGAAATAATCAAACTAGCTACGGCTAACCAGCTAGGTTAAATGCTAAATATCGTTGCTAGCCGGCTAACCCCACGACGATCTCTTTCCCAAACTCAGTGACTAGAATTAGCCGGGGTGACGCCCTTTAGACCGTCAGTGGCTAGTTGTCAATCAAAGTGGCGCCACTTAGATTGACAGCTATGAATTGTGCATAATGATGTATGCTGTATATTTTAAACGAACGCCTTATAAAAAAATTTGCCCCCCCCAGAGTTGTCATGGAGTAGAAAAACAGCTTATGAGACTAGAGCCATGTTTTGAACCAGGCTGTAAATATGTTTTTTTCTGTCGTAAAATCGGACATTTTAACATGGGGCTCAAATGTGACTCCCTTCTGCGGCCTGCTTGCTCTAGTGGTTATTCGAGGAACTGCAGCTTTT
>JBBMOC010000058.1:1145106-1256495 GCA_037975185.1 Centropyge bicolor | reverse complement strand
GAGGCGGGTGGGGAAGAAGAAGGAAGGCAGGGGAGGAGGGGGCGGGGGGGTGGGGGGGTCAGCACGGCCAGGTTCGGAGAATTGGAGGTGGAGGAGGAGGAGGGGGAGGAGGGGGGAATAGAAGAGGAGAGCGCTTCAGTGCAGAGAGGAGGAGAAAGAGGCGAGCATTGACCATGAAGGCTCTGTTGCTGCTGGTCCTGCCCTGGCTCAGCCCGGCCAACTACACAGACAATTTGGGCAACCTGCACATCCTCTATTCTGAGCTGTGAGTACGACAGTCAGCCTCCTCCTGCATCCTTTCATCAGCATCACCCCCCTCCCCCCCCATCTCCCCCCCTCCATCATCAGTCCATGCAACTCATGTGTTATTGTGCATGTCTCTCACTTTTACCAGCCTTTTGTTTGTGTGTGTGTTCAGGACGGTCCTGCATATTCATGTATGACTTCTAATGTTCACTTTAAGAGTTCGATTGTGCTTCTTTGGTGTGAGAGGACTTGTTTTTTAATGCCCTGCTCACTGGTTGCAGTGGAGCCAGCAGGTTGGACAGTTCGGATGCTACAGCACTGCAGCATGGTCTCTCTCTCTCTCTCTCTCTCTGTCTCTCTCTCTCTCTCTCTCTCTCTCTCTCTCTCTCTCTCTCTCGTCAGTGGCATGTGAGAGTGTGTCTGTGACTATCGATTTGAGCAAAATGTCAGCATGTGCTCGCTCACAGCTCTAGGTTTTATCCCGCTGAGCATATGGACGGTTGTAGCTGCTGTGTGTGTGTTTGTTTGTGGAATAGACTTTCACCTCAGCATTAAAAATTCATAGCTGGCTACTCCGGCATCACATCTGTTCAGGATGCAGAGTGTATTTATATACACGTAATCTTTGTTGTGTTTAAAATAAAACATGACATACAATAACTCATAATGTAAGAAACACACCTGTTGGTGCACAACCTTATTGTTATATGACCATAAACACACAGATGGAGAGCAGGTTGAATTCTGACACCATGAAAACAAATCAATGATCAGGTGTCTCAACATCAGGGCGTCAGTTTATCATTATCAACCGATCTTTTGTCGTCTTTTATTATCAAATGTTTAGTTTAAAAGATGTTGAAAATAATGAGAAATTAATGAAAACCACAATTTCACTGACGTCTTCATGTTGCTTGTTTCGTCCGACCGACAGCCCAAAACCCAAACGCATTCAGTTCACAGTGATATAAACCAGACAAAAGAGAGAGATTTTCAAAGCTTGAACCAGCGACTGTTTAGCATTTTTGCTTCAAAGCTGACTTAAATGAACAATTGATCCTCAGAATTGCTGTCAGCTTATTGAATAATTGACTGATCATTTGAGCAGGAGTCAGCAAACCAGCAGGGGAAAATATCAGCCGTCACACTGTCCGGCTCTTGGCTCCTCTCTGGACTGTGTTTCTCCTCTGCGTTGGCCCTCACGCTCTCTTTGTGTGGGAGTTAATGTTGACTATATTCAGCAGCGCCGTGTGAAGCCGGGGCTCTCTGATCCCCGAGCCGGGCTCTTTTCTCCAGCCTGACGGAAATGTCCCATTATACTGCATGAATACATGGAACAATGGAGCGCCTCACAAATCCCCTCATTTCATTGTATGCTCTCTCCACTGAGTGGGGCTTTAGCTCCTGCAGACACCGCCAGCCCATATTGGACGGCGAAGGATGCCAGAGAGGAGGAGGAGGAGGGCGACGTAGGAGGAAGAGAGGTGGCAGAGTGAAATCCTTACATTTGATTAGCCTATATAGAGGAAAGAGCGGGTGGAGGAGAAGGATGCGGTGAGAATGGAAACGAAGTGGATGATTGGTTCAGAGAAGTACGGCCGAGAGGAGAGAGGAGATGAGAGGAGACAGGAGGGTGTAAGGTCACTTCCTGCGCCTGCCTTCCATCTGGCCATACATGCGGCCGCCGCGGTTGCTGGTATGTGGGTCATTTCAATGAGGGGTTGTTTGTAAATACAATAATCAGATTTCGCCGTGACTCTGTGTGCCCGGCGAGCGAGACGTATCGACAGTCAGACGGAGTGTGTGACAGCCCGGATTTGGCTGATTATGACATGACAGGGAGAGAAAGCAGGAGCAGACAAACGCGGACGTGGTGTTTTTCTGCCTGGCTAGAGAGCAGCGGCACGCCATTTGTCTTTATCCATACTGTCGACAGGAGCAGCCTCCAGCTCCCCCGGTGTCACCGCCGTCCCTGCCTCCTCTCCCCACCCCTCTATCTGCTCTGATTTCAATTTACACGATTACTACAGCCAGTTTATTTCACACAGGAAAAGTGAGAGTGGATGCAATCAGCCTCACACTCATAGGTGTGTGCACAGGCTTGTATACAGACACTGGGGCTATGTGCTGTGTGTAGATGGAGCTGACAACGCAGCAGGAGAGTAAATGTTTCTCTGTGATGAAATGCTTAATATGGTTACTGACATTTGACTCAGTCAGCACCGGCCAATAACAAAGCAGCGCTGGCACACACAGGGGAGCACCTAGATTGTGATTTTTCACTTCTTAACACACACACACACACACACACACATACACCGTTAGACCTTGCCTGTTCCCTCCCCCAGCCCACATGGCCTCCCCTGATAATCACAGTGCAGTGCTGTAGAGCATTAATGATTAATCTATGTTCATTTCAGGGCCTGTCTTAAACACTATGATTAGCTTAGCTTCCGTCCTTTCAGCCCTCATCTAGGAGGTGTTTGATCACCGAGAGCCGCGCGCGCTCCCAGTGTTCCGGACGTCTTCAGCATGGACGCATTCTAACAGGATTAAGCCACCCGGCCGCCGCGCGCTCGCTGGATCCCAACAATACGAGTCATTTGTTTCATCTCCATCTTGGTCCATCTCGAGTCAAAGACAGCGCACCAAACCATGCCCTCTCCTGCTTCATGGCTGTTTCCAGTGTGGGGCAGGCTTCACTAATTAGACTTTTGTTTGGATTAAATATTAATCCCTGATCTGTAGTGAGGCAGCTCTCCCTGTCTCATTGTATCTAGCAGACCAGAAATACAGGGAAGGCCGGGGGGAGAGTGGCTGGGAGATAAAAATCATACTAACAGCCTCCTTCCTCCTGAACAACTTGCACTGCTTTCTAAAAGGAGATAACATTAAATCAGCTTAATTATTTCTTTGCATGAGATTTACAACATGAGGCACATTCAGTGAATCCGTCATGGGAGCGTTTATATGCATGCGTAGACAAAGTCTACAAGCTGCAACAGTGTTAAGCGAAGTGCACTGCACACACAATCAAACATGAAGGGAAACACGGGGCAAGGACACATGTAGAGGACGCGGAGACACTGTTTACCAACACACAAATCTCAAATTACATAAAAACAAATATGCATGAAAATACACACGCCAAAACACACATCTGAGCATGTATAATTGAAGTGCACACGGTGCATGTGTGAATACACAGTCAGAAGAAAACAGATGAATTATGCATGTATTCATTTATTCAGTGAGGAGCAGGTCAACCTGTTTACTTTAGCAGAGCCTTCCTGTCAGATGTGTCTCTGTTGGAGCTGAGAGACAGCAGCAAGGTGAGCAGGTATTAGTGTCAGCGCGTAGAGACGGTTCCAAAATGGGATTGGTGTTTTATAAGAAAAAGCATTTTACTAAACCAAAATGCATTGTTTCCGCAATGCAGTGCACTTTCATATCTGTGCTGAATCATTTACATCAAGTGCCCTACTTTCTTAGTCATATCGCTGGAGATGAGTGTGTTGTGGAAATAGGTGTGTGTTAACCTTTGCCTCCGGCTGGCTCCTCGTCTGGACGCTGTTTAGGGTCTGTGAGGCTTGACATGTTTAACATGGAATATTTTCTACAGCATCCTGTCTGCGGCCGGCTAATCTGTGTGTGTGTGTGTGTGTGGGGGGGGGGGGGTTCCATATGAGCGGCCAGCAGAGTGTAACTGACAGCGGAGAGCAGAGCAGCGCAGAGTTAATCTCTCACGTGAACGGCGCCCCGCTGAGCGCCAGGGCTTTGGGCTGGGCCGATCAGCGCTGGCCCTGGTTCAGGCAGTTGTACCATGGCACGTGGAGGTAGGGAAAACAGGCCACTGCCAAGGGCTAGTGTGGCATAGAGTGAGAAATATAGGCTAAAAGGTGCCAAGAGCAATGTGGGACAGCAGCCTGGTGGGGATTCTCTATGATCATGTACTGTAGTGGGGAGGGAATTACAGTGAGAGATAGGGTATTTCAGCCTCTGTTCAGGTGGACATATGTGAGGTGTATTAGTAAGCTGAGATCCAGCTCAGGCACAGAGCAAAGAATAAATCAGTTCTTCTGCTTCCTGTGCTCTTCTTCTTCTTCTTCTTCTCTGCTGACAAAAGGAGTGAGGTCGACCTCTCTCACTTGAAACCAGATACCGACACGATAAATGCTGCATGAACGTCCTTCCAGCCTGATCATGAGGTCAGGGCTCGACTGATGATCGCACCTATTGATTGGCTGAAAAAGCATGACTGAAGTGTCGGGCCGTTGCTAACAGGCTGACGGTGCTGGCCAGGGAACTGAGCCAGCCAGACCTGCCGAAGGTAACAACACAAAGATGGGATTAAGAAGAAGAAGAAGAAGAAGAAGAAGAAGAAGAAGAAGAAGAAGAAGTCACACCCAACTCAAACCAAACCTCCTACTTCAATTTAGCAGATTTTGGAAAAACAAGCTTAGCCAAAATTTCCTCCCCGCGGCAGCGACCGTCCCCTCGAGCCGCGGTCTCACCCCCTCCTTGCGCAGCAGATGGGATTACCCCTCGCAGCAGGCGGATCCAATCAACACACCAGCGCATCCTCTGATTAACACTCCTCTAGTTCATCATTAACTGGATTACTCTGTCTGTCTTTACGTCTCTCTCTCTCTCCCTCTATGTGTCTATCTATCATTCTGTCCATTCCCTCCCAATCAAACTTTACTTTATTTGTTTGGCATGTGGCCCGAGCGTGTGATAAAGGAGGAACTGATATACTGATCTAATCAAGGGAGAATGTTCAAGTCAAGCTGTTATTAACATGAACTCGATTAATGGCCGCCACCCCTCCCATAGTGCAACAGTAGGCTTGTTTGGCTGCTTTGTGCATGTGTGTGTGTGTGTGTGTGTGTGTGTTTTCTATAGTTGTTAGGACCAACTCTTGACAAACAACCTTTCTTGTGAGGACATTTTGTCTTGTGAGGACATTTTGCCTGGTCCTCACAAGGATTATGCTTGGATGCCTTGGTTTTAGGGTTAAGGTTACAATTACAAAAAGTTTATGGTTTGGGTAAAGGTTAGGGTTAGACATTCAGTTGTGATGGTTAGGGTTAGGGTGAGGGGCTAGGGAATGCATTATGTCAATGGAACCTCCTCACAAGAATAGCAAAACAAACCTGTGTGTGTGTGTGTGTGTGTTTGTGTGTGTGTGTGTGTGTGTGTGTGTGTGTGTGTGTGTGTGTGTGTGTGTGTGTGTGTGTGTGTGTTAGGGCCACACGTGCTCTCCCTGCTCAGTATGGTCTAAAGCCAGTTATTCCTCGATGAGTCTTAGCCAGCAGCTGTTATGGACAGACAGTTTTCTCTCAGGAGTCTCATCCCTGAATCCGCTGGAGTCGACGTTGAGCAAAAGCATAAATCCTGAAAACATAAAATCCATAAAACATTCCTGGATTTGAAAGATCGCTTTCTTAGGATGGCTTGCCTTATTTAAGAGAGCCATTGGAAATCTGGACTTTTTGAACGTTTCCATTTTGTTTGCTCTTCATCAGCAGCTGATTAAAGACAAACTAAAATGGTCTTTTTCAGCTCGATGACGGTTCTGACAGATGAGATCATCATTAGTGGATATTGCTCCAACAGCGAATGTGCATTCCCACATTCATTAGTGCTCCAAGAATAAACTCAGCACACACATGCTGTCACTTTTAAGCCTCTCTCACATTCTCTGTCACATGAAGAAACCTCCATATGTCACACACACACACACACATTCTTCAGTGGGAGAAACCTGCGGGCTACCTCCAGGCTCACGGCGCAAACGCAGATTCTTTCCTTTTCTCCTGGGTTCTTACATGTCAGGTGTCACTGGCGTGTTTTCATCAGAAAAGTTGGCTGCTGGAGTCTGAGCTCGTCAGGAGAGTCTGCCTGCTGCTGCTGCTGCTGCTCTCGGATTAATAAGGAGGGAGGAAGAAGAGAAGGAGCTAAGCAAAGTTAGTCAAACTTGTGGGTCATATACGAGTCAGTCGGCTGCAGCGCTGACGTAGGAAGAGCTTATGAATAAACAATTGCTTTGGCTTTGAAAGCATTTGAACGATTGCACACTTGCAGCATGTGACGCACTGAGACACATCCCAGTTTCTCTATCTGACTGTCTGACCTGGAATCGTCACCTCGGCGGGGTTAATTTGTGTTGTATGCAGAGTGTGGCCCAACACGATTGTCCGCGGCAGTCAGGGAGCGGAGAGAGTATTTGGGTTAGGAAGGATAATCCACTCACCCCTAAAGAGGATTGGAGAATCTCACAGGCTTTGATGAGTTGTGAGCTGGTGTTTATTTCACATCACAAGAACGCCGCCGTTTGTGTCACAGCCAGGGCGACGCTTCGGCGGCGACCACCGTGCCGCCGAAAGCATCGTGGGTAATTGTTCCCGCGCTGGAGAGAGAGTGGAGGGGAAAAAAGGGAGTGGGAGTGGGAGGTAGAGGAGGATGTTTTTGGTGTCTTTGCTCCTTATCTCGCCGCAGATCCCGGGGTTTAGAGAGATGATGTGATAACTGTGGCTGCGCTGACCGAGACGTGGATACTGCAGCGCTAATGAGCATCCTGTAAGCTCAGAGATCATCTGAGAGAAGAGCTCTATGTGAGCACTCACAGTTCCATCATTACACATAAAGGCTGTTTGTTTATAGAGGAAGAAGAAAGGGAATATATACATGGAGGCCTTTGCGAGCACACCTCCCTCGGTGCACGGCACCTCTCCAGCGTGCAGGCTTAATTGGCTCGCTTACCTTGGCTCTGAAACCCCGGGACCACCCCGGCGAGAGATACAAGGGGTTTCTGTCATGCGTCCCTGCCTTTAACCTCAGACAGCTCCGACCTTAACATTCAAACTCCGATTCTAAGCAGCTGAGGTACGGCTGCACTTTTAAGGCAACTCTTATGCCCTGGAGGAAGGAGACTTTAATTAACGGGAGACAAAGCCTTTAATAAACCGGCCGCTCTCTAAACAATGACTGTGCCGGTGTCTCAGAGGCTCTGTGTCGTGACGGCCTCTACCTTTCTCAGACTTATTACAAACTTGTGTCTAAATGTGTTTTTCCTTGGTTTTCATCTCGTGTCTGAGCTCCAGACTCACAGCACATGCGCTAGAAATTAACCCCTTCAGAGCCTCATTACAGTACATTCTGTGTGCAGTGTGCATTCATTAACGCTTGGACGGACTTGGCAAAGATTTGGGTGGTCTGTAAGATTTATGTAACCGTATTCAAAGGTATTTGCCCATCTCCACTGGCTGACTGTGGTTTTCCATTTTCCACTAGTCCTGCTGAAACAGGGGAATGTTGTGTAAAGCTTCAATTCCATATAGTCAGCTTGGACCAGAAGTCCCACACAAGCGAGCCTATCAAAGGTGTGTGTGTGTGTGTGTGTGTGTGTGTGTGTGTGTGTGTGTGTGTGTGTGTGTGTGTGTGTGTGTGTGTGTGTGAGCACATGTTCAGTCAAGCGTCCACAGTCAGTGCTGCTACACAAGACTTTGGTAGCGAGTGAATCTATATATAGATGAACATATTAACGCCAGCTGGGAGAAATTAAAGTAAACGAGGACGTTGTTACACGGGAATGGTCACAGCAGCTCTCGGCTGTGTAACATAAAGGACAATTAAAGCTGGAATCTGTAGTGTTTTTTTTAGTTCGTTTTTCTATCTGAGGTTGGAATGTGGTTCAATATTCAAGAGTCTACAGCTGCACAATGGTGGTTTGAGCAGTGACAATACTAAAGTCATGATGATCGGGTATCATCTTTAACATGTTTACCATCTTAGTTTAGCAAGTTAGAATGCACTTTTTGCTAATTAGCACTAAACATAGTATATGGTCACAAATCAGTGAATTGGAAAATTTTTAATTTTGATATTAGATGAAAACGTCAGCAAAGCCTTTCAGATTAAAGTCGAGATATTTTACTCAAAACCTAAAAAATGTCAACCTCATTGTTTCACTAAACGGAAAGTCAGCAACCAATCTAAAGGTTGTGTGACCCAGCCTGCTAGTTAATGAGTTCATTCAAAACACCTGCCAGCCTCCTCCTGATTGAGCACATGGTCTGAAAACCTATTTAAGTTTCTAGAACAACGTAATCTGTAAGTTGGGCTGGAAACGATCCTGTGACTGGTCACTTTTATTATATAATAACTTTTTGCATCAGCCAGGCTTCTTCTACCTTTTAGTCAGTGTGCAGACATTTGTTCCTGAACAGTCAGGACCAAAGTGATGAATGGACAGACAGATGATCCACCGATCATCCAACAGGCCTAAACTGCCAACTCTGAAGTCCTGACACCAGTGTGGCTGATACAAACAGTACATTTTGTGTAACTGGGAATTCTCTCTTTAGTCTGGACCTTCAAAATATTCATCAGCTGAGAATCTAGAATCTTTACTCGAGTTAATAAAGATTTTGTGTTCACGTTAGCAGCTTTTTCTATGATACTTTGTTTAAGAATGACCAAAAAAAACGACAGAATGAGCAACACTAGACGCAGAAAGTTGCACATACATGAAGTGCACATGATCCCTACATGCACAAATTTTGTCTGGTATATGTTTGGTGAGCTTCTGCTTTTTACAGTTCTCTCCTTGAAGACAGCTATGTGAGCACCAGTAGCTCTGGTATACAGCTTTAATTCTTCTAATTGATAATGAGTGACACGAGGAAGCTCCTGCCCCCTCAGGACTGCGGCGCTGCCCTCTCCTCTGCCGCTGATTGAAATATTGCTCTGTTCAACCACTTCACTCAGTTAAGTGGTACGTCGCTGCGCGGACATGCTTGATGGCATTCAATTTACTAACTGAATGAACAAGAATAACTCACGATGGCACTGCCCACGCGCAGGTATACAGACGCACATGCAGAGACACATGCACTTCATCGCCGCGTTATGTCACGGAGCTCCGGGTGGGATCAATAGCTACTTCAGCTTTGTGTAATGCTGTACCTAACTGTGAGATATAGAAGCCACTTCAGGATGAAATGATTTTCCCAGTGAAATATGGACAGAGTGCATGACCCACTCTGACAGCTCTGTTATTGAGACAAAATGCTGCTTCTCGTGATGTGGTGCCAGGAGCGGGGGGCGATGGCCTCCCCGGGCTGAAATGGCTCACCAGCATGTAATCGTGTTTCTCTCTTGACTCTGCAATCATGGCCACCATTTTACCTCGCCTTTCCCCAACCCCTCCTTTCTGGTTTCATACCCTTGCGTGTTAGATCCAGTGGTACCCAGCAGGAGAATGGATGCCGCTCCTCTTGTTTTTCTGAGCTACTGTTGAAGTGATCCAGCTCATTAAAACCCAGTTAATGTTTGTGCTGATGGCTCCGCAGAGACAGCCGGAGAGACAAGCCAGTGTTATTCCTGCCTCTGATGAAGCGTCAGCTCAAAGCCTTTATGGCTTACAGATGGAGGAAAATTCTCCAACAATGCACCACCCCACTCTGCAGGGATATCTTTAATTCACACACAAACATTCCCAATTTAATAATGTCAGTGTGAAAAGCCTTTTATGGCGTGCAGGATAATATATGCATGGGTGTGTAGGTGTGTGTGTGTGTGTGTGTGTATGAGAGACAGTAAATGTGCCGTGTTGTTGACAGGTTAGGAGACATGTGGAACTTAGGAATTAGACGTGATTTTGAGAAAAACAACATTGAGACAATCTGTTTTATATTCAAATGTTGTGTCAGTTGCCCTCCCTCTCTTCTCTCTAACGGGTCTTTTCTTACATTTGTATTCAATCAGCTGTCAGGGATGCTCACGCTCGCAGCCACAGAGGAAACCCATCCTACATGTGATTAAAGATACTGTCACAAGGACGCTGTATAGGCGACAGAAACAGAATTTTTCTTTCTTTCTCAGAGTAAATATGACATTTCTGGTACATTCCCAGAGAGCGAGCGAGCGCCAGGAAATATATTCTGCCCCAGCGTCTGTTGTTGTGGCTTATTGTAGAGGCTGTGTGGTATCTCAGAGAGGTGCTGTTTGAGTGTTGAGGTCAGATAAGAAGTCTTTGTGTGAGGCAGTCCCAAAGCTGAAGAATAGAGGTCGGCCTGCAGAGAGCCTCAGGCTGAGGGGAGATACTGAAATCTGCTCGCATTAGTCTTGAGAATGTGACCTTTTCGTCAGACGTTAACATGAATTTGTTGACTTTCGCTCGACTGTGATAAGTGATGTTGCAGAATGACAGAATTTCATCAATTTCATTTCATCAACACACGCCCAGTGTTAATTGCACCATGCCAAGTTTGAGACTGACTTTATGACCCCCCCTGTGTGCAGGTGTAAAGGAGCCTCTCACTATGGGCTCTCAGCGGACAGGAAGCGGCGCTCGCAGGAGGGCGAGTGCACCGACAGCACGTCAGAACTCACCATCGCCACGCTGCCCAACGACGGCCCCACCTCCGCCGCCGTGGCCCTCCTGTCGGACGAGCCCGGCCTGGTCAACCCCGCCTTCGACCCCAGCATGGAGGACAACAGTCAGTCGGGCAGCACCACCAGCCTGGCCGCCCGCAGCAGCACCAAGAAGAGTGAGTGTGAGTGTGAACGGATGTTTGTGTTCGCGTGTGGTCGTGTTCGCTCCGGCGTGACGTTACGCTGAAGTTTACATGACGAGGGAGACGCGGCGAGAGAGCTAGGGGGGAGCGTTTGCCAGAGTGACGGATTGAAAATCAATAGAGAGTAGAGAGCTTTCTAGTCACAGTTACATAGTCTCCCAGTCAAAAGCAGATACCGGTGATCTATGTTCGAATGTACATTTACACCTGCAGACGTTTAACCAAGGCCCTGCTTCAACTTCGAATACAGTCTTTGTTCTCCCTAATGGTCTCTGATAGAAATCCTATTAGCCAATTAGCTCCACTGCCTTGTTTTTTCACCAATCCATAAAAATCTCTCTTTGTGGAAAACAGAGAGAGAAAGTCAGTGAGAGGGCAGGAACATTATGCAGTCAAGGAGAAATGGAAGGAGAGGGAGGTTAAATATAGCTGATGCAAGTGTGTGTTCAAGCCCAATGACGTGAACACCCCTCTCACTCCATTTCTCCCACCTGTGAAACCAGGAAGCAGTCACGAGTGTCCCTCTCTGCCCCTCCATCCATCCCCCCCACCCCCCCACCACCTCCGTCTCTTAACGTGAGCGTACACAGGCAGTGGGGACACCAAATGACGCTGCACCAGCACTTTAGGCCCGGCCGGCTGAGCGCCCACCACCACCACGAGCGCCACTACTGCTGAACAAGCTGTCAGCTCCAGAAGCGGCTGGCGCTTTTAAAGAATAATGTGGCTGTCAGGAGCCCTCGCATCTCCCCGAGCCCGCAGAGGGAGGGAGGGAGGGAGGGAGGGGCGCTGCAGAGGCTGGCTGCCCCGTGCTCGGTGCAGCCAGGCTGGGACTGCTGCCTCGTCCACTGCGGCCTCCTGCAACTTGTCTGTCTTCTTCTAAGAAAAGCAAAGTAGCAGACAACAGTCTCTCTGGGAGGGTCTCTTTTGGATGTGGTCACTAGAGTCCATGGTGTGTTACATCACTGCTGGAGTTACGCAACCGTGCGACTATACTGAGCGCGGACCAGGTTTATTAATTAAAGAGTGGCTGGTTGAAAGCGGTTCCTCCTCCTCCGTCCACAAAGAGACACAATATCTGAGCTTGTTTGAAAGCAGCTCAACAAATAAACCTGGGAGAGAAAGAAAAGGATGGACTGGAGGCAAAAACACAGTCTCTTCGTTCCTTTCAGTGAAAGCTCTGCAGTGACACAGTGGGTGTCCCAGCACAGAGGGAAATAAAACACAAGGTTGCCTTTTTGCCTTAAAGGTACATCATGTTCTCTTGTAAACAATCTTTACATCCAGTGTTTCCTTACATACAGTCTAACGAATGCATTTTGACTTCAAGGCTGATTTTTTTAAAAACATATAAAATCCTGCAATAAGTGGGATACTGACCTGATGAGACAGATCAACATGACTGATCCACATGAAATGCTCTTTCTTTGCCAATGTCATTATAAAATTCAACCAATTAAATTCATTCAGATATCAGTGCTTGTTATTGGCACATACTCTGAATTAGAAATCATCAGGCATAGTGTGAAACTGGCGGCAGGAACCCGACGCACATCCACGTCTTTTGTGTTTGTGTACATGATACAAACACAACAGAGACCCCCCCCCCCCTTCCTAAAACATTATTCTATGGCGCTACTAGACAAAAAACTCTAAAGGACGCAAACATCCAGTAATAGATGGTGGTCAATCACATACTTTCCAATTCCACTGTTTGGCTCCCGATCATGAAGATGAAGTGGAAAATCATGGCTGAAACCTACCACAGGTCTTGTTTCATAGTCTCATAAAACACTGCAATGTTTTGACGTCTGGTGAGCCTTAAAAATAACAGTTTTCTTATTCAAAGGGACCTCGTGGATCGCAGGTATTTCATCTCCTCATCACTACCTATTGCAACACAAGCCGCCACTAAGCCACTAGGAGGCATTTGATTGGCTGTGAGGAGGCAGATTCAGACATGTCCGGGCATGTTGAGGCTGAGGTAATCTATAAAGTGCCTCTCTTCCTCTCTTGTCTCCCTTGCAGTCAGAAACTTTGACCGGTCCTCAGTGAGGAGTCGTTCCTTCAGGAGGTTGAACCGGGCGTTCAGCGTCCTGCGGAGGACCAAGAGCGGCAACGCGGTCAGCAACGAGACGTCTGAGGAGAGAGACAATGCCAGGAATTCCAGTGTGCCGCAGGAAGGTATGGATCAAGGCCTGCATGTTTTGTCTCGTCTTCCTTTGTGTGTTTTTCTGCTTTCTCTGTTGTGTCTTGATTGTGTAATGTCACTGCTGCATTTGCACTTTCTGATTCCCTGAAGAGGCTTCCATAGAGAGAGAGAGAGAGAGAGAGAGAGAGAGGGCTCGACGTGCCTGCGTGCTTCAAATGTGTGTATTTGTTCCCTCAGCTGTAAGAGGAGGGTGACACAGCTGGGAGCCCTCGGTGTAACAGTAGCATATGTTTCTTTAATAATTCAGCTGCAGATTGCATAAGTCCACTGGTGCATCACAAGAGACGGATCAGGAGGGAGAGTGGTAGCCCGAGGCTCTCTGGACAGGGCTGGGATAGGGGAGGTCACCGGAGACGAGGCTGCTGACGCGCTCCTATCCTTCTCCATCTCATTCTCCTCCTCTCAGTCTTCTTCTTCTTCTCCTCCTCCACCAACCCTGCATCCCCTCCTCCTTTCCCTCCAACACAGCCAGGGTCAACAGGTTTGCACCAACTTGATGGAGTAGCCCCCAGGGGAGAGCAGTGTTCTTGACATGGCCGATCCACATGATGTTATGTAGTAAAGAAAATGTGCTCTGGAGGTATTTAACAACCCGACGCTCGTCATTGTTAAGTAGAGGAAATATAGTCAACCATTAGAGAGCATAAATTTGAACTGCAGTATTAAAAGGAGAGGAGAATGGAGGTGGTATTGCGTAAGAATGAAGGATGACGAATGATCGGGGACTAGATTATTCTCTGAGGCCATCGCTGAGGAGTCTGAGAGAATAGATTAAATATTCATTGCCTGCCGCTGGAGAGACAAAGATAGTCAGGGAGGATGGAGGACCGGAGTGGGGATGGATCCATACAGAACAAATGGAGGGAAGAGAGGATACAGAAAAAGACAGTGGAGATGAGGAAACAAATAAAGGCAGGATGGATGGAGGGGTGGATGGAGAAAGGCTGAGAGGGTGTGTGATGGAGAGAAGGAAGGGTTACATAATAGCTGCAGGTCTGTGTGTTCGAGTGGTCTCCACCCTGGAAGCAATCTGCTGCGATAACGACAAAATATTGACTTTGGAACGGAGAAAGTGCAGCGTGAGTAGAACGGACGAGCGAGGCTACGGAGCTGGAGACACAGAGGGAGACGGTCCGCTGAGGGACAGGGCGAGAGAGAGAGAGAGAGAGAGAGATTTTTCACAACCAAAGAGAAAGAAATATGATGAGGAAATACATCTTCTGTCATTTATTGGCCAAGGCTGTTGTGAGAAAAGATCCCCACCCACCTCCACAAGGTCCAGTCCAGGATGTGTCATTGTGGTGTTTAGTATAATTCACCACTGGGCATGACGGAGGGGTGCTTGTGCAAGCGAATGAGATAAAACTAGCAGAGAAGTACTTGTTCCTCAGACATGTTAAATGAGGTTTATAGGCATAGAAATCTTACTCCTTCGTCTGGTAAAATTCTGGATTTATTGTTATGGCGGAATCCTTGAGGCGAGAAATGCTAACTAAAATACTTTTGTGGCACCTGTTGCGAAGAAGCAGATTTCTTTCGCTTCAAGAAAACAGAAAACAATATCTGCCCTCTTGACGTTTTCATGGTGCAATTATTTGATATGTTCGTGTTTTGGGGGAAATTGTAAGAGTATTCGCATCCCCACCCAAGTAATAATCTTGTGGAAATGTGAAATGCAGGGTTTTCCCAGGCTTAGTTACTACAGATGCATGTGACTAATGGTACAAACATCGAGCAGGATGATCAGCCAAGTCAATTTTCCCTCTTGGCTTGTACAAGTTTGTTTTAGTAACCTGAGGGAGTAGAAACAGCTGGTTCCACTGCTGAGCCTCTCCACCACCGTCTTCACTCTTTCCCCCCTCGATGCGTCTCTCATTCTCCCACTTCCTCCCTTGTTTTATTTGGCTGTTTGTCAAATTTTGCTTTTTCTTGCTGTTGTACAGTAAAATTCAAAACTCACCCTCTCTCTCCTCTGCACCTTTCAGTGCTGGCTCTTCCTCAACTTCATCACCTGATCCCTGATGGTGAACTTACCAGTATTAAGATCACGCGAGTGGACCCCTCAGAGCCGCTGGCCATCAGCATCGTCGGCGGCAATGAGACCCCTCTGGTTCGCATCCTCATCCAGGACATCTACAGAGAAGGCGTCATCGCTCGGGATGGTCGCTTGCTGCCTGGGGACATGATCCTGAAGGTATCACATTCAAAACTAGAAAAGCACTCGGAGAGCGCAGACCTCCGCCAAGCAGCACAGTTCCCCCAGCTTATTGGGACTTACAACCCAAAATATTAGTCCTACATTTGATTTATCTATTTCAATGGATTCCTGGACCATAAAAACATACCCTTAGCAATTGGAATCACATGGATATCATTTTTAATTTAATAGTTATACCCAAAAATCGACATTTCAGTAATGGCGGTTTTCCGGATCACCTCCAAAATTTAATCATTTGTTCCTTGCCCCAGAAAGGACACTTCCTGAAAATTTCATTAAAATCTGTCCATATCTTTTTGAGTCATGTTGCAAATAAACAAACAAACCAACGCCAGCAAAAACATAACTTCCTTGGCGGAGGTAATTATTGTCACAAATCAGTAAGAATCAACCCCAAGGTCCATTCTAAACTATCTCTGTCGCCCTGTCAGGTAAATGGCATCGACATCAGCAACGTCCCCCACTGCTACGCCGTGGCGACCCTCAAACAGCCCTGCCAGCTCCTTCGGCTAACCGTGCTCAGAGAGCAGCGCCACCGCTACCGCTCACACTCGCACAGCCACCTGCACGGCCACGGGCACGGCCACGATGTCACCGGGGGCCACCCGTCTCATGGCATACCCCACCACCCCCTGAGGGATGATAGCATCCATGTGGTCCTGAACAAATCCACTCCAGATGAACAGCTGGGCATTAAGCTAGTGAGGCGGTCGGAGGAGCACGGAGTCTACATCTTTCATCTGCTGGAGGGCGGCCTGGCAGCACGTGACGGACAGTTGTGCGTCGGCGACCGCGTGCTGGCCATCAACGGGCACGATCTACGTTACGGAGCGCCGGAACACGCCGCTCTGCTTATCCAGGTCAGTCTGTCTTCAAACGCATTGATTTAACCAACCACTGCAGGTCACAGCGTTTTACAGAAAGCCATAGACTGTATAAAATATGGACTTAGTGTCCGTGATGTCACCCATAGGTTTCTGAAGAGCAAAAATGAAGCAAATCGTAGTGCGTAGCCATCTTGGTAGCCTACCTCCGGTTACTCCAAATATGGACAAAGAGGTGGAGCGAGGGCGGAGCTGAGGCAGGTCGAATGAACGCTATTGGCTGAAAAAAGCCGCTTTATTCGAAATAATCAAACTAGCTACGGCTAACCAGCTAGGTTAAATGCTAAATATCATTGCTAGCTGGCTAACCCCACGACGATCTCTTTCCCAAACTCAGTGACTAGAATTAGACGGGGTGACGCTGTTTAGACCGTCAGTGGCTAGTTGTCAATCAAATTGTGCATAATGATGTATGCTGTATATTTTAAACGAACGCCTTATAAAAAAATTCGCCCCCAGCCCCAGAGTTGTCATGGAGTAGAAAAACAGCTTATGAGACTAGAGCCATGTTTTGAACCAGGCTGTAAATATGTTTTTTTCTGTCATAAAATCGGACATTTTAACATGGGGCTCAAATGTAATTGACTCCCTTCTGCAGCCTGCTCTAGCGGTTATTCGAGGAACTGCAGCTTTTTTGCACTTCCGCATTGGCTTCATTTTTCAGCGCCGGAGGTTGCCGCTTGCAGAAAGCTCATAGCTGTGATGGTCACATGAGTCCACATGTTGGTACAGACCATAAACAACTGTGTTCTGTTCCTACTCCAGCTCCCTGAGGTATTAAAGATAATTGTGGTGATTCAGGCTAATTGTGTTGTGCTGTGCTGTTGTGTCTGCGCTCACTGCAGTTAATAGTGTTTAATTGTGGTGATCCCCTGATGGACCGGGCCATGCGGCTGCCTCTGGTTCCTGGTTGATGCCAGTCAATGGTGGTGTGTTTGTGGTTAATGGTGGTTGATTACAGCGTGTTTGCGGCTGACTGTGCAGGGTGTCTGGGCCCAGAGTTCCTGTCTGAGCAGCCCGACTGGCCCTTGTGGGTCTCTGCGGAGCCAACATGTCCTCTCAGAGCAGGCACTTTCTGTCAGAGATTAAGAACTGGCAGGGAAGAAATTAAATTAGTCCAATTAAGGCAATAATGGGCCGGACCAGCTAATTCAGGATTCAGCTGTGTGCTGCAGAGACCAGGGGAAGTCTCAGAGGGATGACAGAGAGGAGGGAGAGGGAAGCAGCCAGCCAGTCTGAGTCTACTGGACCACTTGGATGTGAATGTGTGAATGAGTGGAGCTGGACGGAGTCTGAATCTGAGTCTGAATCACAGAGAGGCCAGACTTTAAATAGATTACGACGAGGTGGCAGTGAATTTAAATTATGACTGACTGTGCTTCTCCTGCTACTTTCTCCTTAAAGGGGCTGGTTAATACAAGGATATTTTGCCACCACCTGATAACATGGAGGTGCTCACAGTATTTAAATATTACATTTTCAACATAATATTTTAATGCACCAAGCATCAAGAATGTAATTAGAGTTAGATGAGACGACTGATACCACTTTCATGTCTATGCATTGAACATAAGGCTACGGCCAGCAGCCAGTTAGCAGCAAAACTTGGCTGATTCTGTCTGAAGGTAACAAAATTCAGCTACATCTAAGACTGACTCATCCACACATTATATCTGCTTTGTTCAATCTGTACAAAAGCCAGCCAGTTCTACCAGTAAATTCTTTAAGTCTGTGCTGGTTACCTGAAATCTCACCCATTGTTGTTTTTGCACGATTTCTGTAAGGATTAAACAAACAGGATATAACATGTTAATTAGAGATTTTGGTTGGCATATTATTGGCAAGTCAAGTCTAAACTTCCTCTGAATGTTCTCCAGGCGAGCGAGGAGGGCGTCCACTTCATCGTGTCCCGTCAGATCTGCCTACCGGCCCCAGACATCCTACAAGAAGCTCCGTGGGGCATGGACGGCCCCCCACCATATTCCCCTGTAGACATAGAACAAACACTACTGGTGAGCAACACACACACACACACACACACACGTACACATGAGACAAGAATAGTGCCAATACACAGAGAGCTGCTTTGTTCCCCAGACTCCTCTTCCCATGATAAATATTCTCTTTCATTTGCAAATGATCCACGGGTCCAGGTTTTATTCTCCCATCAAAGCTCAGCATGTCATTTACAGAGATGGACATAAATACATCAAAAACCATCTTGCTACACATTCTTGCTCATTCAGTTGATCAAAATTAAATATAAAATACTGTTATCAGAAAGTATTGTCGAAATACAAGTAAATTGAAAATACAAAAATACATTCTATACAAACTGATTTTATTATAGTAGCCTCAATATTGGTTCCTTACTGAACCTGTTGATATCTCTCATTTTCATCATGATGCATTTGACAGCTCAGCCTTATGTTTTCATTTGCATAGCATTTTCTTTAGAATCAGCAGTTTCAAGCGGCAAATATATGATTTCGAATTTGGTTTCATAGCATTTAGCAAAGTCGGCCTGTGTAGATCACTATCCTTAAAAAATGCTTTGTACCACCTTTCCAGCAACATACACTCTGGATTAAATACCCTGTAAAAGAAATGGTTTGACATTTTGGAAAATGCATATTTGCTTTCTTGCAGAAAGTTAGATTAGAAAACTACAGCCAGCAGCCAGTTATCTTAGCTCAGCATAAAGACTAGAGACAGGGAGAAACAGTTCAAATCCTACCAGCACCACTAAAGCTCAGGAAATAACACAGTAATTAAAAGTCACTGTGCCCAGCCAAGACAAAGTGTGCCACACCAGAACTGAAAAACCACAACTTGTCGCTTACACTTTGGTTTTTGTGCAGTATAAACAGGACATAATGTGTTAATTAGTTACCTTTGGAGGTGGTGGTAGTTACTTTTGGACAGAGCCAATCCAGCTGTTTCCCCCGACCTCCAGTTTTTATGCCAAGCTATGATAATGGGCTGCTGGTTGTTTGGCACTAAGCTAAAAAGAAAATAAGCATATTTCCATAATATTTTAGTTTTCTAGTTATATTTTGTCGGAAAGATGCCATGTCATGAAACAAAAGAGTCTCATTTTGGAAAACATTCAAAAGCCGTTCCTGACTTTTCTGTGAACTGTTTCCTCTTCATCATGTATTTATATTTACACACAGTGCACAAGCACATGTATCATGCACATAGGCACCGAGCGTGGACATCATTCACACAGCTATAGTCAGCGCCGTGCCCCCGAGGTCAGTCATGTGACCGCGAGTGATCTCCTCCTGTGAGCGCAGCACAAATGTGTGAATGCAGCACATTAGCGAAGCGGCGCAGGCTCCATCCCATCAACCTCAATGTGTCCATGTGTTATTCATTACGACTGCGCTCTCCCCCATCTGACACACAAACACGCTCGCCATAAATAAAAATCTCACGCACTCCATCCCACACACAGCCTCGCTCACCAGAACCGAATCTCACGTCATGCCGTCTGTGAATAAATCATTTCTCTACACGCAGCGTGGACTCGAAATGAGGAGGCACTTGAGCTGCTTCACGTCCCGTCTTAATAACCGCCATATATTATACATTACCACTTATGCTAATGAGGTCATTCATTAATTAGCAACTATGTCTATGTCAGTGGACTCTTGTTCCCATAGCACAGCATGGGTGGCATTCACATGAATTCTGCTACCATTAAGAGGCTATCGTGAGTCCCAGAGAAAACAGTCCTTATTAATATGCAAATGTGCAGCTCCAAAATCCAATTAGATTATGTAGTGTATAGAAGGTGCCCTTGGTGTAGCAATTAAGTTCATATCGTGTTTGCTCTTGAGTTTATAAGAATGTGGACACACAAAGAAAGACGCCACTGTGACAACAGTTATGAACGTCCTGCATGTGTTTATATCTACGAGCAAAGATTTCTATTGTTAATTTACAATCCACTACAACTCCTCTCTCCCTCTGTCCCATGTGCAGGACTCTTGTCAGAAGCCTGCATGCTATGAGAAGACTGTCACTCTGACGAAGGAGCCGTACGACTCCCTGGGTATGACGGTAGCGGGCGGCATGTCCAGCCGCGGGTGGGACCTGCCCATTTACGTCACAAACGTGGACTCTGATGGAGTGGTGGGACAGGAGGGCTCCATCCGCAAAGGTAATAATGAACTCCTAATGAATCCCTCGATGTGTCTTTCCATTACATACCTGCACGCTCAATCTCATCATTATCAGGCTGTTACTCATGTGTTTTATTACAAGGGATGTCATGTTCAGTGCTTTTTTGTGCAAATAATTACTCACTGAGCGGATGGAGTATTTGTTTCGTGAGGTTGCCGTCTCAACTCTCATCGTGACAGGCGGTCTGTCATGGACTCTGATGATGAATACTTTGTATATAACAGACGGAGTGATTGATGAACACTTAAGACTCATGTTCCATTATGAAGTTCATTCATCCGGCAGAAAAAGTCAGCGCCGCCGCCGCCGTGGTTCAGCGCCCTGCAAATTGGCTCTAACGCACTTAAACAAAAACACAAATAAACATTAGCATAGCAGCACTGAGGACTTATTGTGTTCCAGAGGAGAATTTGTGGAGTGCTTAATTATTTCGTTATATAAAGTCAGTCAGCTCTGAAATAGAGTAAAACATGAGGCGGCACACAAATAACTGGATGCAATAGCAGCAGTCTATAGCCTATAACACAGTGGAAGGCAGGGGAGTGAGAGATTTTATCCCCGACTGCTGATTCCAGTCTATCCATCTTACAACATGAACATATTAAGCCTGTCATTACACTCAGCCACCCCCCCGCCTGAGGCTCTGTTTATGAGAGGAATGCATAAGAGTAGCAGAGAGAATTCTTAAAAACACAAGTAAATAGAGTCTGTTTGTCCTGTTCATGGTTCAAGGTGCACATTACCTTATTCATATGGGACATAGCAGCAGCAGCTGTCTCTGTTTGTGTGCTTATAAAACATGCTTCTGTATTGTAATAGACGACTCATTTGCATATCGGCGCAGGGCGAACGCATCCTTTGAGTTGCTCACTGGCAAGCTGGGCCGTGCCGTCTGTTTTTCTTTGCACCACTTTCATCACTGGAAGGCTTTTTAAAGCACAGGTGGCGCTTGGTTTCCATCCCTTTGTGCTGTGGCAAAGGTTGTTGAATATTAAGTAAGCGGATGATGAGTCCCTGTCCGGCGAGGTCTTTTGAAAATCAGGGCAGAGGATGAGCCGTGTTGTCCGCTTCCTCCCGTGCAGGTGACATCTTGCTTAATGTGAACGGCGTGGACTTGACGGGGGTGACACGGGGCGAAGCCGTGGCCAACTTGAAGAACACCTCCTCTCCCGTCGTGCTCAAGGTCCTGGAGATGCGTCCACCGGAGGAAAGCCTGCAGGAGTGCACGTTGCCGCCCTGTCTCACACCTTCGCCCACAGACAGCACCAAGAGCCCACTGCCCAATGATGATTACTCCCCCGTGTGGGTGTCATGGCTGCAGCTCCCCAGGTGAGCCCCCTTGATGTCTCTGTTTCCACCGCATAGACGTTTTTCTACTTTCTCCACTCCTTTTTTTCTGAGCCCAGTATAATTCCCCCCCCACACACACACACACACACTGGTCCCTGTGACCTCTGCCAGCTGGTGCCAACTGAAACTTTGACAGAGCCAGCTGGGGAGAGAGAGCTCATTATACTTTCAAAATAACTTTCCAGCTTAAATATTCAGCGCTATCATATCAGTAGAACTTTTTGAGAATGAAAAACTTTCCCCGGGATCGTAACATGAATTTATCTTACTACACTGTGTTGTCAGCAGCAACAAACAACTGCTGCCGCTGCTTAAAGTGAAATAAAAATGTGTTTCTCCTCAAACTGTGAATTGATTAGGAGTCAAAACAGAGTACTGAGTCACCACGGGACTGTAGTCTAGACCAGTGATGTAACTAAAAGGATTTGAATATAATTTTCACTCAGCCCTGGGCTATCTTTATGAGACTGATATAGAAGTCCAACTATTTTTATTGTTTCATATCTCCTGGGAGGAAACGTCACGCCTCATTCAAAGAGCCAGTCAGGCCTTTGTCTTCGAAGCGGCGCTGGTTTCAGCAATCCAGCCGCTGCACACAGACTCAGTATGGATGTACAGTATATATAATTCAAGGATGCAGTTGAGAGATTAGTGTTTCTAATCTCTCTCTCTTGGCTCACGCAGGCATCTCTACTGCTGCAAAGACATCGTCCTGCGGCGGAGCACTTCGGGCAGCCTGGGCTTCAGTATCGTGGGAGGTCAGGAGGAGGTCAACTGCAATCAATCCTTTTTTATCCGCTCCATCGTGGAGGGGACGCCGGCCTACAACGATGGCAGGATAAGGTATTCAGCCTGTGAACGAAATCTTTCAGACCAGCTGTGTGTGCAAAAACATGCCGCTCACTGATTCATATCCACTGAATATTTTCTGGATTTCTTTCCATGTAGGTGTGGGGACATCTTGCTCGAGGTGAACGGGAAGAGCACATGGGGGATGACCCACACGGCGTTGGTGCGCCTCCTGAAGGAGCTTCGGGGCAGGATCACCCTGACCATCGTCTCCTGGCCCGGCAGCCTGCTGTAGTGGCGCTCCAAGCCATCCAGCGCTGCTTCAGTAGCACTGACCAAGGAATGTGGAAGGCAGAGCTTTAGACTGGCTGACCACCCTAAGCTTGCTGTGGGGGGAGGAAGCTTAGACTAGTGCTGTAGCTGTGTGGATATCTCACTTCTGATGGACAACTGAGACTTTGCCAGGAGTTTGGAGAAGGACAAACATGAGGCTGGATTGTTACCAGAGGTTAACTTGCCCCTCCAAAAACACTGAACTGGGAGGATCCAGGACTGAGCCACTTCTAACTAGGATGTTGGGTGTTACCGGTTTAGAGGACATTCTCTGGCACAGCACCCAGTGAGTGGGGTGGGTGGATCGAGACACAACACGTTGCCAATTCCAGTAGTTATATATTAGGGTATGCGTTAAGTTGGACTCACATTTCTTTACTGTAAATGTTGGGTGTCTAAAAAGTACTGATCCAAGCACTTGTAATACGTTTCTTTTGTTTGTTTGTGGTATGGCCTTTAAATATAGGCTTCATTCTGTTTGTACTGACAGTGGTTGTCATCTTCATCCGTTGACCTGAGGACACGTTGCCAATAGTAGTCTGTGTTGAGGTTTTTTTTTATTTTGTTTTATTTCAGAAGCTATGGCTAAATTATCAAACCACTGGCAATAAAAAATATATTAAAAGAAATAAAGGATCAGTGTGTTCATAACATGTTAAAAAAATATTTAATTAGGTGACATTGTGGAGGCCTTACTAATTTTCTTACTTTTAAGAAAAAAACTGACTTGGTTTCTGTGTATCAGTGGATGGTCTGGGGCCCATCGACTGTGGTTCTGTCTGTCACGCTTCAGCCTGTGTAATATATCTGATGGTACATTTGGTTAAATGATCAATAAAGTCATTTGAAAAAAGAAAGAAATGTGTGAGAAAACTCTAAATACTAAAAGCACAGAATACTTAAAAAGCACTACTTCAGTCAACAAATACAACAGTAAAAGCTAATGCTACATCAACATTTTGTCTACAATATATGTATCCAAGAATTTCCCAGTTTGGACAATAAACTATATCTGCATATCTAAAATTATCTAAAGTTTCTCTCATAAAATTCCAATTAAACTTTCTGATGGAACATTCGGTCAGATGCCACAGGGCAGTTCTTATTAAATAGAGTGGAAGACTGAACGCCACTCAGATTTCAGTTTCCTCTCTTTGTCAGCAGAGGACATCTTGTTGGTCTCCTCGTCCTCCCTTGTCTCCTTGTTTGTCTGCTCTTCCTGTCTCTGTCCTCACCAATTTCCCTTCCTACTCTTGCTGCTGCTACGTCTGCTGTTGAGGACATAGATGACAATCACATTATAAATCTGTCATCTTTCATTCTTTTTTCATTAGGAGAGTGGTTTGTGTGTGTGTGTGAGACCTGTGTGATGATTTTTTTTTCCATCCTTCATCTTTGTGTCCGTGCTTCCTCTCCCTTTGCTGCTGTTCTTTTTCTCCACTGAATCTTTGCGAGTTGTGGTGTTCGTGCCTTCGCTCCATAGTGTCCCTGTGCCTCATGTGCTCCTCCCCACTGAAAAATACCATACACGTATGTGGCGTATTGTTTCCATGTGCTATTGATGAAACTGGAGGGTTTTTCTTTGGGAAATAATACAAAAGGAAAAAGAGCTCATGGCCCACAGGAATGAGACTGCTGGCCTTTTCCCCCTTCTCCAATGGGAGAGAGATAAGTCAGAACTCAAGGGACCAAAACCTTAACCACAGTGCCTGCTGCTTGGCTGCCTGAGCTCTCACAGCCTCCCTCTTGGCCAAGACTTGGAGTAACAAAGAGCCTGACACCAGTGTCACAGCATCCCCTTTACTTTAAAGCCAAGCAGCCATGCTGCAGTATCCTCTAAGCTAAAAAAAAATCTATTATTCACTGTAGGACCTGCAGTCCTGTGAGACCACAAGACTGATCATTACATCACACCTCCGCTCTCCTCATATGACCTCTGAACACACACATGCAAAAACACATTCATGCAAAGGGCACGGTGACAGCGGAGAGAATATACACCTACACCTTTCCCCTCACAGAGGACGGATGGATCACTTGGAATAAACACCTGCGAACCATAAAACTCTAATGCAGTTGTTCCCAAAAGCAGAGCTGCTGCACTCTGAGGTTCTTTAAGGACAGTCCAGGATTAACTCCCAGTGTTTTACTCTGCATTTATAATTATGTTTCACCACATGTAAGAACATTTTTATATTGTGTTTTCAAACATAGAAAAATGAAATCTCAGCCCTCAACACAGTGAAATGAACCTAAGCCAATAAAACACAGATCTAGAGTCTGGCTGTCCGGTGAAAGCTGCGTGGCTTACAGCTGTCCTGCACTGGAATGCCTCATCTGCAGAGAAAGAATGTCAAATACATACTGACAGTATGAAAATATGATCATGAAAGACAGCTTGAAAAACCTTAAACGTAAGCTAATTTTACTTTTGAACAGGATAAAAGAAAAACGTTTTACCAATTAACATACTTAAATTTTATTCAATTTTAGTCTAAGTGTCCTGGGGGAGCGCCTTGAAAAAGAAATGACTATAAATGAAACCATGGTTTGAGAAAGCACTGGCATAGCATCTCATTTCAGTAGCTGCCTCCTTTGAAGGATGCAGTCTATTACAGCGTGACCTTCAGAGGGCATCTCTAGTAATCAGAGGCTGCAACATTGTCTCCGCCTGAAATGAGATTCACCACAACATAATTACATGTTACCAATACTGGACTCTCACTTCATTATGTTTTAGTTAATCAGTTATGTTAACGGTTCCACAATTAGTATATCAGACAAAAGGCTCAGTGAAGATGACACTTTCAGCTCAACTCCGCCTGCTTCTACATAAAGGGGAGAATTGTTCCAGATCAACACCAGTCCTCTGCTGCTTGTCAATATGCGGTGCCACTGGAGGTGATGCTTATTCAGATTGGATGGTCATAAAAAGTGGGAAGGGCTCCAGTTATATAGAAGAGGATCTTAGATTGTTTGTTAGATCCAAGAGAAAACCTTAGAGTCTGCCAAAGAGGAATCTGTAGTGTGTGTTTAAAATCTACAACTGTTTCACACTCCCTCACCTCCTCACAGGACACCTTGGCACAGCTTGCAGTTTGCAGTTTTAGAATAATCAGCCTGACCTTTAACAACCATGACACTGAAGGCATTTCTCTTGGCCACAAAAGAAGTATCATCCTGCTCAAAAAGGAAAAGTACAGATACTGCACTGCAAAAAGGCAAACAGCTCACACATGGCTGGAGTAATTATTACCATTCACTTGCTCGACACGGAAAAGAGAGAGAGAGAGAGAGAGCCTGAAGGGGCAGAGTTGTTGCAAGTACAAAGCTAAATATATTCAATATTTGGAGACAACTCTTGTGTTAGCAGCGGGGATTAGGACCCAGGGCCCACATTTGTTCTTGCTCAGAGCCATTAGCTTTAACAGAGAAACAAGCACCTCACACAACACCAAGAACACAGTCAAACTCTTCCCAAAGGAGACAGTGTTAGAGAGAGTAAATTATAGCTCAGAAGCCTCAGGTTTTGTTTTCACATTTAATGATTTTATTCATTACTAGCACCCAGGCATAGCCAGTATCATAGATTTCATAAGATGCCCGATCCTGCCGCGGTGTCATTTCGTCCACTCCCTCCCCGCAGTCATTTAACTGAGCTACCCAGAGAATTCACTGAGCCACACTGCGGATATGAAAGAGATTTTATGATTGACTCAATTAATATGAAAGTAATATCCACAAAAAAAAAATAGCAGCTGCGAGTGGAGGGATAGAATGTAATGTTTAATGGCTCGTGGAGCAAGAGATGTTGTTATTTCAGCTACGTTATGGTGGAGAGTTTGGTCGCCAAAGAAAAGCGACTGTGCCAGTAGTATATAGTATAGTAGTATAGTAGTAGTGATAGTACTTTGAGGTCAGCAAAAGTTTGTTCTATCAAATAATATATAACCCTTTTTAAGGCAGAAATGCAAGCCGCATCCCTCTATCTCTCCTCTCTCCTGTTCCTATGTACAACTATTCTGTGATAATGATGCTTGATATTTACATATTAGAACCAATTAATATGTAGATTAGTGTGACCTTATGTGGTAACTCTGACACATCCCATGGTGCCATGTGTTAACTGCACTGTCAACCCCACTTAGAAAAATCTGAGGCACTCGTGTAGGGTTTCAGCTATGAGCACGTTCATGAGAAAAGGAGCCATGAATGAAAAACTTAATATGAAATGAGATGAAACAAGAGATTTTGGTTAAAGCAACAACAAAAAGATATTCAACATGGTGAAATGTATATAATCTAATCACATAACAAGAATAGAATAAGAAGCTGATATTGTCAAATATTAAACGTAAGATTATGGCGATGAAAAAGTGTGGGCATTATTACACATCTACAGAGTGAGTATTTTTGCTCTTTGGTCTGATGATGAACAATCTATTATGAATATTTGATGCACATAAAAGAGTTAAAAGTAACGTCAGGACTGTTTCTGCTGCCGAGGCAGAGAGGAGAAGAGAGAGGAGAAGAAGAGGAAGTTAATGCCTTTTATTTTCAATTATCATCACAAAGTCACCTTATGTTATTCTGAGCTGCGCTGATGGAATAAAGGTGCAAAAGCATCGACATTGTCAGGGATCTTGTCAGGATGAAAGAGACTTTGCCCAATTAAAAGGTGGCTATAATCGTTATATTATCTATTTATAGCCTTGCAAACCATCTCTCCCTTTGTTAGAAAGTCTGTTTTAAAGCCAGAGTGGGCATAAAAATGAATCTACTGATCTATAAAAATACCTAACGCTCTTTATTATTATTTATCATTATTGTCAGGAGCTTGAGGGAATGATGACTCAGTTTTTCCAGTCACCTGATTGGTCAGTGGTCGAGCTGTTCTGATCTGATCCTCTGAGGTTGTGCAGCGTAGATCAATATTGTAATACGAGTCAGATAACCTGAGTTAAACCTGCTGACTAACTCACTAATCTGGCATCACCACTAATGAAATATCAGCTTGTGAGTAACAAGGTGTGGTGTCACCATGCAAACCAAATGAGTGATCATAAAATAATTCAAACTGGATGGATTTATGTAAAGGATTGAATCTAGTAACCAAATTTTCTATTCCTGCACTGTCATTTACTTAATTTCTCAGCAGATTTTTTTGATTTGCCCAAATGTAGAACCATTGAATTAGGTTACTGAGGGAACCATGGTTGTGTAAAGACACCAATGCCAATCAGTTTGCTCCAGACAGAACAAAGATACCACTTAAAATGTAAGTGTTGGAGGGTGAGTGTAAAATTGAACAAAATTTGAGGCTCAGGTCAATTTAAACCAACAGAAGAAAAGAAGAAAACTGCAGCTGAATGTGTGAGAAACAAACATGTTTTGTAAAAGATATCTAGTGTGCAATGCCCTTGGGATAAGAGCCTTAACCCATACAAAGCAAGTGAGCATGTGTTATTGGCTGTTAGTGGTGAGGAAAATAAAAGAGCAAGAAGCAAATGAAGAGGAATGTATGGCAGCTGCTATGTATGTAAAGCTAAGACAGGAAGTCAAAGCTGTATGTTTAATAAATAAAGACAGAAAGTAGCATTGAATGCGAGAGCAAGCAAGCACAGCACAAGTAACATTAAAATTGATTGGGTACAGACCTCGGCGTTGGCTCTGGACAGAAATGAGTTTCATGCATGAAGTTGAGTCACAAAGACAAAAAGTATGTCACATTAAGGGCTAAGTAAGTTGGGCAGTGGGGAAAATAAAAACAGATGTAGGTGGAAGACTATATAGGCCCCAAGACAGAGCCTGAAGCCAGGATAAAAGTGGCATCAGGCACAAAAGCAGCTGAGGAAAATCAAGTAAAAGATAGGTTTTACTGTACCTCTCTGCCTAAGGTAGAAGGAAAGAGGCAATTTGAGATCTGGCGATGCCTCCTAAATCTCAAACAAAACCCTGGAAGGCAGACAGGGCTGCTCCTCCAAATCACAAGGCTGCCATCAAAGTTACACTGAGGAGTCTACAGGCAAGACTTATGAAACTTATGAAGGATGTAAGTCTCCAAATGTTTTCAGCCAAGAAAGGAAATCACTCTATTGTGCATTGATGCAAATTGAATGAGGCTGTTATTGTTGACAGGTGCAAATTTGTTTTAAGGCTGTAAACCGTTATGGCCATGCTTTTGCTGTTCTGATTTAGCAGTGCCCTAATTTGGTTCCACTGCATTCCATTACAGCTGCCTTTTTTCAATTATCACTTCCTGTTCCATATTCAGCGTCAGCTAAACCCTTTGTTAACACTGAAACTAGCCTTACAGCATTTTCTAATGAAGCTTTTAGTGCAAGTTTAAGCAGCGAGACAATTATCATTTTAATTTCCTCATCGCACCGGGACGACACTCAATTATTATCCAATGAACTCACTGGCTTATGCGTGCGAGCTCCTCTGTCAACCAATGATCAAACTAGCTGAAGGGTATTTAAATTAGATTTACATCTCTTTGAACGTATTAACTGATGCCATGTGTAAGAAATGGACCAAGGCAAAAAGTGGATGTTGCGTGTTGCCATTGTCTTGTGCGACTGTGTGCATGTGTGCACATGAAAGAGGCGATGACAGAGTCTGAGGCAGTGCCAGCTGGAAAGATGAGAGCTACATTCATCATCCAGAGATGTGATTTGCAGTCACAGTGTAAACCAAATGGCCAATAAGCTCTTCAGCCTGCACCCGCTGGAGAAAAGGCAGACGGTGTCAGAGGCAGGGGAAGGGACACAAACACACAGTTTATCACTCGCAGGATAGATGCACGGGTGAAAATGCGAGCGTTAAGCTCATGGAATCTATTAGTGGTGGTGGTAAATCCAAGGCACGCGGTCACGACCACAGCTGATAACCAGTAGCTAATGCCTCAAGGGCTGCCCTGCCACACTCCGCCTGTGTGTGACTCAGCACAGGACATGTGGGCTACCAAGAACGGCTCCTGCATCAGTAGCCCAAATACACAATGTAACACTCACACTGACCTCAGCAATGAACAATAAGGGTGGCTTGAAAGAAAGCTGTGGAAGGCTCCATCTGTTTCTCTGTCTTTCACACACACACACACACACACACACTAACAATGAATCCCTCTGGTTCCAGTCTAAATATAGCTCAGAGCACAGTCATAAATCAATGTAACAGAAAACACACAACCTGTGCATATGAGCGTGTGTGTGTGTGTGACACGCGCAGTGTGATCATGTGACCAGAATGTAGGACAAACACATCAACAGAGCGCAGAAGGTGTGAGCAGCACATACTGGACTCTGGGCCACAGGAAAAGTCCTTTGTGACTGTGACATTAGAGCAAATCTTATGGTGTAAATATCCAAATCTCCTGTGCATTCCCTGTGTGTCTGTCACGCACATGTGATTCACGTATCTGCAGCCAGCCTCCAGCTTCCCAGCTGTCCCCATGTCCCACTTCCCTCGTTTGACCCACAAGACTGTTCTGAGCTTTTTATACAAAACCTGGATCCAGTCATCTAATGCACACAAATACTCCAGCAAAAGCTCAACACTTTAAGTAGGAGAAGTGCTGAAAAGCAGAACAGCGTACGAGGTTATTTCAGCAGAGCACAGTACAGTCAGAGATACTTCAGTTTGTCAGTTTGTCTTATTTGACACTTATTTCCATGCATTACTTCATTAACAGTGAAGCATTTGCTGACACGGGAATTTCATGTTATCAATAGCATTGCAGCTGTTGCAACTACAGACACAGATTTAGAAATTAGTCCAATTTTCAGTTGTAGTACATGTATTTATAAATGTAACTATTAAGGGGCAACAGGGAGCAACAGAGTCCCAACCAAGCGGCAACCTCCGGCGCTGAAAAATGAAGCGAATGCGGAAGTGCAAAAAAGCTGCAGTTCCTCGAATAACCGCTAGAGCAGGCCGCAGAAGGGAGTCAATTACATCTGAGCCCCATGTTAAAATGTCCGATTTTACGACAGAAAAAAACATATTTACAGCCTGGTTCAAAACATGGCTCTAGTCTCATAAGCTGTTTTTCTACTCCATGACAACTCTGGGGGGGGGGCGAATTTTTTTATAAGGCGTTTCTTTAAAATATACAGCATACATCATTATGCACAATTCATAGCTGTCAATCTAAGTGGCGCCACTTTGATTGACAACTAGCCACTGACGGTCTAAAGGGCGTCACCCCGGCTAATTCTAGTCACTGAGTTTGGGAAAGAGATCGTCGTGGGGTTAGCCGGCTAGCAACGATATTTAGCATTTAACCTAGCTGGTTAGCCGTAGCTAGTTTGATTATTTCGAATAAAGTGGCTTTTTTCAGCCAATAGCGTTCATTCAGCCAGCACATAGAATCCGCCTCAGCTCCGCCCTCGCTCCACCTCTTTGTCCATATTTGGAGTAACCGGAGGTAGGCTACCAAGAAGGCTACGCACTACGATTTGCTTCTTTTTTGCTCTTCAGAAACCTATGGGTGACATCACGGACACTACGTCCATATTTTATACAGTCTATGGTCACAACTCCAGAGCTAAGGTCAGCGACTCGGTCAAGGACAACGGCAGGAGTACCCCTGATACCCTGATATGTACATGTCTCAGTAAGGAATGTTCTGTCACAGCAAAATGTCACACTCATCCTTTCATACAGTGTGAGCCTTAGGTCAAAAAGAGGAGTACGTGAGAAGGAGGGAAGACGTGTCTGTGTGTATTACAGTTGGCAGCTGCCTGAGTTGATAATAATTAAATAGACATCTGGCTACCGGTCAACACTGAGTGTGCAGAGAAAATGTAGGGCAGGATTTGGCTCGTGCATGCATGTGAGCATGAGCGTTGGAGTACACATACAGCAGCGCTCTGGCTGTCAGACTGTAGGGTAGTAGGGCACTATGTGAAAATTTAGAGTGGAAATCAGATTGGCTCTTATCATCCGCGAGCCACAGGGAGGAAGGGCTCAAGCTCCATGCAGAGGAGCGTATGCTCGATTATTTCCTGGCAGTAGAGCGAGTTATTCCCTCATCTGGACCGCACTCCGGTCTGTCTCATTGCACCAGAACAAAAAAAAAAAACAACTAGTTTTGCATATGCTGGCAATAATTTCTCCTGGTCTTGCAATAGTCTTGATTTCTGTCACAATAGTCGTACAGTCTTTTGCAATGGTGTGCATTTTCTCACAACAGTCAGAGCTGGTTATATTGGAGCTCTCAGCAGGAGATGTGAGAGAGGAACCACTGACGGACTCAGCTGCATCTTTCCCCACTCTGCAACAATGGACAATAAGAGTATATTCTGACTCTACAGTGCCACACAAACCAACATGTGGCTACAGATTAACATATTACACCACAGACTACATTAAAGGGAACGTCGCTGTTAGACAACACAAAAGCCAAATATATTAATATTTTTTCCCATGCAGGTGTTTTCTGTTCAGGCTCCTACAACAACTTCCATCACATACTGTCATGCTGAAATTGAACCCAGCACTGATGCCAGCACCACACTTTCCACTCATCTCCTGTCTCACCTGGCGAACAGACTACTTCCTCTTCCTCCTCCATCTTTGTTCCGTTTTTGTCTTTCCTCTGAACTTTTCAATCACTTTACAGGAAATCTTGCTTGCTGTACACACACATGTAGGTGCCTGTGCGTGTATCGACACATATTGAAAAAGCCCAAAACAGACCGGATATCTGGACCAGAACCAACAAAACTGCATGTTGCACCCTATCCAGGAGGCCACAGCTGCTCAGCAGACATTTGCATTTATTCATTACAGAGGCACACAGAGTGGAGAGAGGGACATGTGCTGGGAGAGGGCACACTGTGTCTTCAGCTTGATCATTGTACAAAATAGAATATACAAAAGAGTAGATGAATATTTGTAACTTCCAGTCACTTAGACCCACCTGTTGTATGAAGAGGAGCTGTTCTCCCTGTCTCTGCCCCTGCCTCTTCTACTGTCCTTACCATGGCCCTGCTCTCTGGATCTGTTTCTGTCCTTGTCACACTTTCCCCAGGCCTTGGCAGTGTCAATCCATCCAGCTCTGGAGGACGGACTCCATGGGATTAAGGGTGACACACCTAAGAGAAAGAACGGAGCCATGCCAGACAGCTGACTGGAGAAGCCCATAAACAGTAGCAGCAGGCAACTGCTGCAGTTTTCATTTACTCTCATTTACTATTTAGTCACTGTATTCAGAGCAGCACCTGACCCCTTTACAGTACAGTTATTTTCTGTTGATGTTCCTCAAAAACAATACGTATGTATGATTAATGCGACTTCTTCACAGAGCATATTTAGGACACACACTTAGTGGATGTTCAAACAGAATATATAGGGCAGGTATTAAAAGTGTTCTCTATTGAAAATACATAAAAGGCTGTGCTGAAAACAATCAGAGCAAACCTTCAAAAGGCTGTAATGTACATTGATATTATTCATTGCCCTGTTGGGAATCTTTTAGTATTCAAAGACAGTTGAGAGTATGAAGTAGGTAAATTCACAGCAGACTCCTCAGGACTCCTCATTAACATTAGTGAGAATACCCAGAAGCAAAACTCATCTTTGATTTCGGTTGATACGCTTTATGTAAAGTCATCATGGCATAGTATGTGCACAATATAGACTGAAGTCATCGTTATGAAGCATTACAATTTCTGGACTTTTACAGAAGTAGACATGTACCTGATGAACACGGGTTCAGTGGAGTTGACAGGGCATCAATGCCTTTAGAGTATCCGCTGAAAATGAAAACAAAGAGTGAACATACTGCCAAGTAACACATCAAATCTTTATAGGACTCCACATCCTAGTGTGCAACATACAGATTTTGTTAAAGAGTTCTTTTATCTATTTATAGCAACATCTGAACTCCACATTTTATAGTATTTTCAGCATCCTTGTAGTTATGTTTTCCTAGCAGACATTTATTATTAAAATTGATCTGATATTTCAGGTAATTCATTCTTAAAGTTATATATACATCTACAGATAAATCAATGAATAATAAAAAAGTGGATGGGTCTGCAACATGATCAAAGCACTTTCTCCAAATGCACAGCTGTGTTTTCTAAGTGTTTGAAGTGACTGGCACATTGTCAAAGCGCTGTGTGCGCTTGCCAGCCCATGAGGAACGGATGGAGGACATATTACTGATACTATCTGGATCTTCTTCCCCGTCCACGTGGCCTGGACCCACACCCACTTCCAATTGATAACTTCCTAGTGCACTGAAGGTGTATCTGAAGCTCATCCAACGGAACTGCTTCCCACCAGGTGTGTGTTCAAACACACATCACCATAAATCCCGTAGCAGGGCCTTCACTCCCTGTGTGTTTGTGAATGGAGACTGAATGAGTGAATGGAAGGGCGAGTCTGGCTGAGTGAGCATGTGGCTGCTGGCAGGGCCCTAACAGGGGATAATAACTGTATGCGTAATGGTTCATCAAAGCACTCAGCACTACTCAGTGCTTACACCTCTCGCTTTGTGGCTTCTGGTTCATCAACATAAGTACAGATGATTGTAACGTCATCTAAAATGCAACGCGAGTTCAAGCCTTAATGGTCAGTTAAATATATTATGGTTTTGACACGTCGGTCAAATAGAGGAGTACGGCTTTGTTGCAAGATATCAGATGTGAAATTAGCAATGGGTCATATGGCAAACGTAATGATTTTGTTAGGCAGTATCACAATCCATATTGCATGATTTATCTATGCAGTCACTCTCAGTTTAGACCATTTCAAGCAAACATCGCCCTGAAGAAAACAATGAAACAAGTTCATTCCAGTATATATTCCCTCTTAACCACATTCCAGTTATTAAATGATCCAGTTACTTTAATAATTCCCTTGATTCTGAAAAAACATAAGTCATAGAACACAAGACAACCTAACAGTCTAGTCTAACTTCTAATATTACTTTTAAATTCAATGATATGTTTCAATACACCTTTATTGCATTATTGCATTTCTTAACCATAATCACATATTGAATCATAACATATTGATTTGAGCAAATATAATTTTAATCCTGAAATCGGTTGCATTCTAAAAAATGACACTACAAAACATTCAAATCTCATAACTAGAGGAGAGATAAATCAATTCAAAGTGATTGTGGTTTTTCAAGTTTGTGGTTTTGTCGTTGTTTCCAACATTGTGCTGTAGTAATAGATTGTTGAGTGAAAGTCTGTTTTGTCATTGTTTTAGTTAATCTACAATTTTTTTTTCAGCAAAGACATGTTGGCTTCCTATTAGCTTGTCTGTTGTTATCACCCAGATTAAGCCATTTTCCAACAACTGTGTGATAGCTGATCCATCCCTGGAGCTCATCACCTAACCAATCACATTATGTAAAACTAATCCACCATAAGAAGCAGTGAGAAAGTTTGATTTGCTCAGCAGTGCTTTTCCACATGATGACTGTTCTGACAATTCTCTTCATTCAACAAATACATTAGATTTAGATGCTGACTGAATGTGAGAATGTGAAAAACTATGAATGTTCAGCAGCAGCAGCATGATACGACTAATCTCCCTACAAATACCATCATCAGCATATCATTGGGAAATTAAGACAACTCTTGTTCAAAAAGTAAATATGGACATTGGGAGCCCTTTAGGCCCTTGGCACTCCACACAGCATAAGAAGCCAAGGCCCAGATCATGCCAGAAATACCTGCTGTTCCTAATATCCCCAAGGGAAAAGCTGAGCACCAACAGCGAGGTAGAGTCTATCTGTGTAGACACTGCACATGTGTGTTAGAGAAAAGTTGAAAAGGAAATGATTCATAAAAAGTACGGGAGATGGTTGGCAGAGTTCATAGGAACAGTAAGCCCCTGAAGGATGTGAGGATTTGGCAGATGGACTGAGATGTGAGAAAAACCATCTTTTAGGACGGAGTACAGAGTGAATCCAGGCACACGTAGACACAGAAAATTAGGAGAAAGGGAAAGAGTGGGATCGAGAAGAGAAAAAAAAAAGATGAAGGCACAGGAAGCCAGAGAGACAGACATACAAAGAGATGGAATGAGACAGGCTGGATACAGACAGCATCCAAGGGAAACAAGCTATGCAGCAAACAAAACTGGAGTGGAGCTGCATTTAGGGACCTATAAGAAAATGCAGGAGCGCCTAGGGTACAACGTGGCCCACTTGTGATCTAAGCAGTATAATTTAGAGCTGAAATGTGGGAGTTTGCAGACAGGTTGTGACACGGATTGGAAGAGGGGAGTAGGGGATGCCTTGGATACAGATAAACAGGCATAAACAAGGTTGCTGTCTTGTTTTCTACCTTATTTGGCCATTGGTCCAGCTGCCAGATGAGCAGCACAGTGATCAAACTCATCCGGCTCAGAATGAAAAGCAGTAATGTCAGAAAACCCAAATGCAGGTTGTCCTTTGGTGTCAAACAGGAGACGCTCAGTCTGCCTCAGAAATGAGGAAACTGCTTCCAACAGCAATTATTTTGTTTTAAATCTTCAGCACTAATGCACCTTTTATTAATGGTCTCTAGTCCAATCTCTGACTAATGTTTTTCTTCCCTTCTTCCCACATTTCTGCTGAATATGTTTCTTACCTGTGCCTGCACCTGAGTCCAACCTCCCTGAATAGAGATCAGTGTGCTGTTTCTCCATCCCACCTGCGGTTGGTTGCCTGCTCCTATACTGCAGCTATACATAAGTAATGCATAATGACAAGTTCATGGACTCACCTGTCCACAGCAGTATGTTGGAGGAAAGGATGTAATTCTCGCTGGAAGAAATCTGCAAGGAGGAAAAGACAATGTCTATTAAGTCAGGTTCCTGAGAGGTCTACATTTGATTTTATACGAAATTTTCTTATGATTTAAAATAACACAACAAACTTAAACCCTGATGAAAGACCTGAGATAACCCCATCATGGTACAATAATACAATAACGCAGTGTATGCCTCGTTGCAATGTGTTGTTTTTTCCTTGCAGAAGATTTCTCCCCAATTTGCAATGTCCACTTTCAAATGCAATGCAGTCATTTTCGCTGCCAACTCCACTGTTAGTCTGGGGACAGAGTCGACAGCAAAAGAGAAAGTCCCTGTGTGTTGTCAAGCTCACTAACTGGATTTCTGGCTGTGCTGAAGACAAGTTTGCTTCAACATTTAAGAACAAAATCCGCAGACAGTTGGAGCAAAAAGAAAAGTTCAGGTGTTGGCACAGTAATACAGAGACAGTGTTTGAATGGTAATTAGGTATTTACCTTCATATGGTTAATGTTATGTAATATTGTAAAGTACTAACAAAACTATTTTAATTACTCATAATAAATCCATGTAAAACTGCTCAAACAACCTGGACCATTGTATATCCTGAACCACATAAAATGTTTCCATACTTTCAACACTAAGATTTCAATCATTTGCCTTTTACTTTAGTTTGCGAAGAAAAACATTAAAACATTACAAACTAAATGTTCAATATTAACTTTAATTCAGAATGACAGCCATTAGAGTGAAACACACTTAACATGAGACGTAACAGACTGCTGACAGCCACGACAGAGCCTGTGGCAAAAGTTAGGCAAATCTTGTCCAAGACAGAGCAGATATTTCACTTGGATGGATATGGAAATATTAGGAAACCACATTCAGTGTGGGAAGATCAGTGTGTCAGCATTAATAAGTAGGACAAAGAACAGGAAGACAAGCAACAAATTCAAAATACATCAACTACTACCAACAACATAACCAAATAATTTATGGTGCTGCTTCTTTTAAGCTGGAGAAATTAGATCAGCCTCAAAATGTCAGAGCAACAAAATGTAGCAAGTTCTCCTTGCATTTTTCTCCATCAATAAAACAGAACAAGTCAAACGCTTGGGTGCACAGTTAATGGCCCCACTTGTCATAATGCTCAAATTTTTACGTGACCGAGCAACACAATCAGTTCTAAATCACACACTTAGGCTGCGCATTCACATGCCAGCACACACACACACTTATAGACTCCTTTGAAGAGCCAAGGCAAAAAGCACACATTCACATCTGGATACCATCCTCTTCTTTCTTCCATAAAGACCCCTAACGCGAGAGAGGCTCAGAGCAGTTTTCAACAGCACAAAGAACACAAAAAAATGGTTGAAACAGGAGGAAGAATAATAAGAGCTGTTGGAAGTTCAAGCTTGAATATGATAAAAGGGCACAGGGCTCTTCTGTTTTGTCAGTGAAATGTAGAACATCTTCCGTCCATTTGAAATACAAGTCCCACAGAGAGGGCCTGAACCGCTCACTGTGGAAGACTGACCAAGCAAGGCCTTTGATACCTCAGACACCTGGACACCCAAGGGGAGACTCACACAAGCAAACACACAGAAACCTCCAACAGGCTGAGAAAGAAAGGCCTGAAGTGTAGTGCCGAGGGCCGACCTCAGGCAATTCCTTTCAAGAACACGAGCCAGAAAAACAATGAGGTGATTCATCAGGAACATGGAGTGAGCTGCATGCTAACAAAGACCCGAGATGAGAAATCATTATAACAACAAGATGAAGTCATAGTAAGAGACAACACCAAGAGTTTATTCAATCAGTTACTATGTAGAAAACACAAGAAGTATGCACTGATGAAAACTGGAACATCTCCTTCCAAAAGTAATTGTGCTGAAGCAATGCTGTGTAGTGTGTCCTGCATACACAGACACACATGCAATCACTATAAACACCAGCTTGTGCACACGCATGCCATGAATGCTAGCGTGAGTGAGTAATTGCTTCTACCTGTGGTGATCTCGAATGAGTGTTTGATGAGGGCTGGAGTTCCATGCTTGGCAGCGTATGAGAGAGCTAATGGCTGAGGGCTAATTGCTGCCGATTGTGCTTGCGTGGCTTTCTCTCTCTCATGCTAATGTTTCACAGAGCTACAGGCCGGAGGGTTTTAGATGGAGTTGATATTGACATTGAACCACATGCTGCCGCTCTGCACTGCAGTATAAGTCGAAGTTTTCTTTGCCTAGGTAAAGGCTACTGTCTGCCGCACTCTCAGATGCTATCTGCACAGACAGATGTGCACAACTGCTCTTGCAGGGACAGCGACCTGATATTGCCCTGCCGCCCATAAAGAGCACAGCCATTAGCCGCTGGTCAAATGCTTCCTGAACAAAGACTGGCCTTCTCAACTCTAAACCTCAAAATCAATACTGGGTGCAGACTTCTGATTAAATCGATCAAAAATTAGAAATTGCTGCAGTTAAATTTGCTTTTCTTGGAAGTGATGACCAAGCCAGTCTTCTAAATCTTATTGGTCTTTTAATAACGTATTATCTGACTGCTGATATTCCTCATTTCAATTCAAATAATCCCTTCAATGGCAAAGCAATAGAGGTCAGCAGTTGTCATCAATAACCCTGATCTGAGGGCATCTGGTAATGGTGTGGTCAGTGAAGAAAGAATTGTGTATCTGCTCAGCCATGATCTTCGGTCAGTGATCAGTCATGTCAGTCAAATGGAAAGACATTCATACACAAGCTGTGTTGCTGCACTGACTGTAATGACCCACTAACCGGTTATAGAAAGCATTAGCTGCAGCGCAGAGCAGCAGACAGCCTCACCTTGGCTGTGCGCTGTGCTGCACTGATAGATGACACAAGAACAACCCTGCAATGACACAGTTCCAAAATCTGCTCCTATCAAACACACTTGGCATCCAATGTGACCCGAATGAAAAGCAAACAACAAATTCAAGAAAGAAAAAAAACAACAATCCCTTCTTTCCCTCTGTCCTGTTCCCCACGGTCGGTCTGTTCAGCACATTTCTCATGCCACAATATGCTGGCCCAGCACTTTTTTTTTTTTTTTTTTTACCAGGGGCTATTTTTACCATGTTACACATTTGCATCACAAAAGGAGGCTGGGCCTATAACTTAAAGAAAGGGGAGTGGCCCAGATAAAAGCTACACAAATACACTTCAAAGCTGGAGTTGACTGTTCAAAGCTGCAGTCGGCAGGATGTTTGATATTTTGGTTGTATTAGCAGCTCTGGCACCGGTTCACCAGGCAGTATGGGGCTCACAGGGGGTGTGTGGGGTAAGAAGGGGGCCTAAACCGGCATATCTATTTTGGAACCTTTGAAGACGAAGATATGGCATGTACTCAGCTGTGCACTTCCTGGATTTCTTACTGATTCACTACAAAGACCAAGAGGAAGTCTACACTGACAGCACCTGGATGGCACTTGCCTGGAAGACATATATCCATACGATGTCTTCAAACACATGCATGCTCACACACACGCACACACACACACACACACTAACACACACACACACACACTGTTCACCTCTGTCCTTCAACTCCACAGGATTATTTATTATGGCACGTGTTGCAGCTTCCCAAACACACACACACACACACACACACACACACACACACACACACACACACACACGGACACGGACAGATTGCCATTAGTCATTTGTGCAGCTGCATGATGTGTGATGCGGCCAACAGGGAGTTCTTTCCACCTGATATCTCTGTATTCCACCTAAATCTACTCCCCCGGCTTCTTGAAAGACAACTCATCTGTTCACAATCATGGCGTCAGATGAGGAAGGACAAAATGCAAGGATATTCATCTGTTAAGTCTGGGGATATTGTGAATGAATCACATATATGAATAAGCGTGTTGCTTTTCCCCAGTGGTGGGGTAACTCACATGATGGAGAGGTATATTCACAGAGAGGATTGACATTGGATGGAGGGGGCAGATGATAATAAGTAATTCTATCCTCCTTGGGGGGCACCTCAGTAACCACCTGCAAAGTAAACATAGGTATTAATAGCTTCAGTGACTGTGTCTTTGTTCCTCTCTCTCTCTCTCTCTCTCTCACACACACACACACACACACACACACACACACACTACCTGAGTCTTGTTTCCTTCAACACTAAGACGTTGGCGCTCCTTCACTCTGGGTCCAGGTTGTCCACCAGTCACTTCAGCGGTAGCACTTGACCTTCTGTTGATCAGGTCATATCTTTCAAATTCAACTTAAACAATGCCTACATGAGATTTTGATGTGCGCTTATACAACATTACTTTGTCCTAATCTTACTCCCCATGCCTCCACTACAACCCCCTGCAGGTCCATTAATGCACTAAACCTCCTTATCTGGGTCATCTCGCCTTTTCACAAAACAGCCCTTTACAGTCCTAAACCCACCGCCCACCCACCCAATCCTTTCGAGCACATACACACACACACACATACACACACACATGCACACACAGATGGGACGCTAACCCCTTTCTGTCACTTAGACTCAATCAACAGCAGAGAAAAACATACAGGAAAAAAAAAGGAATAACAACTACGTCTAATAGCGACTCAGTAGGGAAGCACTTGGAGCTCCTTAATGTCACTTAGAAATACACACCAAAATACACATCTTAACACAATAGCTTTGCACAGAGACAGCACACTGTTTCTTTTACACTCTGATATAACATGAATTTAAAATTCCAAATAAGGGGAAATTTGCGACTGAACAACTCACATCCCACAAGACAACTATATAGCATTATAGGCAACCACAGTGGGGAACATCACACACAGATCCACAAATACATCAAAAGCCTCCTTTAGTAAGCATCACATTACATTTTCCCTCTCAGAGAATGAGACGGCTGCTGTATCAAAGCCTCATTTAACATGCACTTCATAGGAGAGTGTGTGTATTCGTCTGTGGCATGCTCCAGTCTGACTTCCTGGGTCCCCTCTGGTACAGCACTGTCACCGAGAAACAGGGAGATGCATGACGCCAAACGGCACTCAGATCCACACGACCTCCCCTGAGGGGCAACCTTGCCAACGAAGAGGAACATCATCAAGGGACAAATCTTTAATTAAGTAGCCTGTCCTGCCAATCAGCCCCCTCAACAACCATTCAACTCAATGGGAGGGAGTTAGGGAAAAGATGCTGTTGCTATGAGCAAAAGTCCTCACAGACACAGAGCACCTGGGCCATAAATAAAAGCAAAATGCATGTTGGGACTGAATGTTATTTAGGAACATGACAAGCATCTGCTGCTCATGAGTGTATACATAAGTGATGGCGCACCGTAACTGGGCTGTAAAGCAACATGGGCCCAGTCTAACAGCCCTGTCTCCCACAGGCGTCATCCAGCTCTGGTGTTCAAAAGCTTAAAAGCTTCACAGTAATGTTAAAAGGACAGTTCGCAAAGCACTGAAGGAACAGAGTAATTTAATAAGACTAACCCATTTAATTTGGACAGGTGTGGTTTCTCTATAACCACATTATATATTCTTATATCCTTTATACATACAAAACAATGTGTGATCCAATGCAAGTACTACATTCATGTACTTAAAGTATCGAAAGTAAAAGCACTTACTATACAGTAGAATGGTCTGTGTCATGTTATATATGGATCAGTATTACTGATGCATCAACATGTGAGCAGTATTTTCATGTTGCAACTGGTCAAGGCAACAAAAATTTGATCATATTTCAAAATGATTAATCATATTTTATTAGCTGATTATACCTGTTAGCAACTTTTTAAACAATCATAATGGAGTAAAAAGTGCAATATTTTCCTCTGCAATGAAGTAGAAGTATAAAGTAGCATAAAATGGAAATACTCATGACGCAGACAGTCGGTGGAAGGCATTAGATGTTACCAACCTGGAGGCGAGTGTAGATGTGCTGCCTGAGGGAGAACAAGCAGAACAAGGCTCTTCTTCTTCTCGGACCTGAGTGGAATAACAATTATTTCACACTCCTCCTCTGCTCTCTAATCTACTCATAATTCATTTTATAGTTAGAATTAAGCCCACAGCAATAGTATCTAGTGTGATTCATGATTTCAGATTATATTCTTTATAACACTAAATCATACCATAAACATCAACATCTTGTCTTACCATTTTTTTGGACTTGAGTTTTCTATGAGCTGCATGGAGTTTCTTTTGTTTTGTACAGTAGGCCTTCCAGCTTTTCTCATCAAAACCATAGTTAAAGTAATCTGAGATATCAGCACCTAAAAACAAAATACACAAAAGTGTAACGAACAGGTCTGCATATCATTACTCATTAAACAGCTGCAACAAATGACTTTACCATAAAGAGAATTACCTTCATATCCTTACAGGCTCAAAGGCCACTTACCAACTTTCCTCCATGGCTTTTCCTCTGCTTTCACCTTCCTTATTGGCATTTTTCGCTTATTGCTCAATGCATCCAAGCCTGGTCCCTTTCTATTATCAACTGGAAAACATTTGACAGAACTCAAGGTGTCTGAAACAGCCACTTCACAATCGTGACAGATGTGTTATCCAAGGACTTTAATGTGGAAGATTAATATTTATTCATTTTTTATAATGTCACAAGACATTTTTTCAGCATAAATACATCAGTGAATTTAGCCTGTATTAACAGAGCTTAAAAGTATGTTCCAAGGCTTTACGAGGAAAAAGCATTTTTGGAGGCTAAATACTTATCATTTTTTTCTTTAATTAATTACTAAAGAAATAGAAAAACCTCTCTGTCCTTCCAGTGTTTGTGCTTGTGATATGTTAAGTGCTGCCTTGTCTCCTGAGATGTCCCTTTCAGCATTCATTTTCAGATGCACAGGTGTGTGCCCAGGGCTACAAGACAACAAAAGCCACACACATTATCGCCATCATCATGACATTAATTTGAACAGTGAGAAATGCTGTTGTCTGGGCTGAGTGCTGATAACCTCATTTCAAATGGCACCTCCACATGTAAGACTAATAGATGAATAGAAAAATAACAATGAAAATATCCCTCAAAGCTACATTTTGACAAAACTGGTTTCCTGAGAAATAGGTCTATTGCACATTCATATTATGCCCAACAGGCAAACAGACACAATAAAAGGCAGAAAAATTCAACATTATTTTGATGGATAGTAAACAGTTACACTCTCTGCATGGTTGCACAGAAATCATTGCATTCATCAGCACTGTCATTTTCACTGTCTTCATCATCTTGGACAGTGTTGTAAGAGAAGCACACAACTTCTTTAAGGTAATGGGGCACAGCATAATGTGTGTGCATGTCGAGTGAGTGGTTGAGCAAGTGAGAGAGTGAGCAAGCAGCAGAAAAGTTAGTGTTAATAGGGTGCAGTAGATGTCCAGTGCAGATTGCTGTTTGCCAGTAAATAAAAGCTGCAGCTTCTCAAAACCAAAAGTGAGGTTCCTGTGTGTTGTTTCCTAACTGCTGGAAAAGTGAAGGGGGTTAGTCCCGGAGCAAGGATCGACTTCAGGCCGAGAGGAAAACAAACATCTCTCTATTGCTTCCAAACTACGGTCTGGAAGCTGAGCAAGGAAAGGCAACAACAGTTTTCAAATTACTCCATAAACACTCCAAAAACACAAAGTTTATTTGGCAGGTGCTGAGACAAAAATACAAAATAATGTGCACGGAACATGATCATGAGAGCCGGAGAATGCAGTGTAGATATTTTTAGCTCAGTGCTTCACTCAGACAACTCTTGTCAAGACCAATCACAGGCTAAGTGCCCAGTTTCACAGATTCTTTGGGGAATGATATTATGTTATTATAAAAAAAAAAATTATATGAGTTCCACTGCCAGTTATAAAGGCAAACATGATAAAGCCATCTGAAAACAGTATCTTTTTTTTTTAAGTTTCATTACAATCTGTTCACACATTAGCAATACAAAATAATTAATACATGTAACTTGCTTCAAATTTGTCCAGATTGTACTGTTAAGTCAAACATAGGCAAAACCCACACAAAAAAACCACAAGATTATGATCGAAGTTTTGGTGTACGTTACAGTAACTTACTGTAATTGACAGGCTATGCTACATTTCCTCTAAGGCAAAGAGGCTGGAGAATGCAGACCACAGATATTGTCAGTGCTCCAGTTGTGTGATTTCCCAGCTCACAAATAAACACTGCTTGCCTGGCCGCAGATTTAATGAGCATCAAAATACTTCTTAATGTTCCACATGACTGGCTGCTCATTTCAGGCAGCACACGCGGTGCCGTCACACACGTATTGTGCAACTATAATGATCACTGTCATTATTGTCCTGTGAAAAGTGTATTATATCTGAATGCTTCATTACTGTAATGCCACAATTCAACGTGAATTAGTTCACTGCTCACTGCCACCACTGGCCTGTCTGAACTAAGCTTTGAGACGTTTAAAACCCACAGTTAAAGAAAAATAGGTATTAAAATAAAGTGAGCAAGGTGAAATAACTGTAATCAAAGTTCCATGTACTGAATCATAACATAATTTTCTCATTATTATGGGAAGCAAAATAGTGGTTGTATCCAAATGCAGCCAGTTGTTAGGCCTGTAACATCACTTTTGACAGGTTTTCATTCATTCATTAAAGGTGAAGGGGTTAGTGACATGCTGGCAAATACATGGGGTCATATGACTCACAGCATACACACCTGGGTGGTAACTGAACTTTCTTCTTTTCCTTCTTGTCATCATCAGTGTTCAGTTCAAAAATGACTGAAACACACACACAAACCAAACATAAGTCAACCTTAGTGGCTTAATTTGACAACTTCAGTATGATACATTCACATGTGACATCTATAACGACATCAGCTGTGATTTATTTACTTTATCATAATATTGTTAGAGCCTAAAATGTAGAGAACAAACACATTAACATACAGCTGTTAACCTGTTCAATCTTACATTGATAGAGTTGTCCCTCTTCATTTTCATCTTCGACAAATTTGGGGTCAGACTCCGGTGAGGACATTTTAATATAGAAAAGATGGTTTCAAACTGGGGAAAAAAGGGTTTCTATTACAGGAAATTAAGGGAAGAGACAATTGGGTTGATCAACTGCAACTTACAGCTAGTTTAAATGCTAATATTAAATAAACGGTCGATATTTTTTAAAGTTTAAAATAACTGAATTTACCGTTTGGATTCCTTTTTTCCCCTTTCCGCCTTTGAAATGGCGTTGTTAGTAATGACAACGAAATTATATTAAATATAGAAATCAATGAAATAATCAATAACCATAACATTAAAACTTTATCTGCACTTTCCGTTCTTCAGTTCTCGTCTGGATGCTGCTTATTGCCATAGCAACGAGGCAGCGCTTGCGTGACGTTTTAACGCTGCGACGCGCTTTTGCCACGTCAACTTTAGGAGACTCGTGTGTTTGTTTTGTGGAGCTCCTTTAGCCGAAATTTCTGATGCTCCCTCTTTGATTTCTTTACGTTTAGCTAACACTGACAATCGGGAAAATGTTGACGACGGAGGACGTGACGCATTTTCCGCTCCAAATGTGGGAGAAGGTGCTGTCGAAGGTGAAGAAGGCTGTTGTTTTCATGGATGACAGGTGTGCGGAGGCTCTGCACTGGAGCGGAGGTGCTGCCGTCCTTTTGGAGGCTGGAGCCAGAAATGTGAAGGAGTTCTCCAGCTTCGAAGCCTGCGGTGCGAACGAACCGAAAGCCGTGTTTGTGGTGAGCACTTTGTTGAAGGGCAGAACAGTCGACATCATTAAAGACATCATCTCCCTCAGCCACTTCCAGTATTGTGTCGTGTTCACCACCGTGGCTCACTCAGTGCACCTGTTCGCCAACAATGTCACCACAGAAATGGAAGGGAACCCTGTCTTCGAGCAGTTTGAGGAGAAGCTGTGCGAGTGGATGGGGAACATGAACTACACGGCTGAGGTCATGCATGTTCCTGTGGTCTTCGCCCCTGTGTCCCAGCAGCTGCTCCTCACTCCCACCTTTGCACACCTGTTCCCCCTCCTCTCACCTGATCTGGACTCCATAAACGCCAAACGGCCAGAGAAAAAGAGATTTGGAGGTCTGGTTGACATAGACATGAACTCACTCCCTGTTGAACTGCAGACTGAAATCAAATCTTTGGCCTCAGCATTAAACTCAGTGTTTGAGGCTACAGGCACCAGGGAGGAGAGTTTTGCTGTGGGACCCATGAGCCGCATCATCGCAGGGGAACTGGCCAATCACCCTCAGGCCAAAAACCGAAGGAAGACAGCTCCTAATAAAGCATCGATCATTTTTGTGGATCGAACAATGGATCTCACAGGTGAAACCTCCCTGATTATTGCACCCTATCGTTTCATATCATTCTACATAGAGTAGAACCTTCTCACATCACAATCATGACTATTTCTGGTTCTTTATAGCGACAACTGAAACTGTGGGCCTCCCCTCAGACAAAGCTTGGGAAAAGTCGCTGTCCCCAGTTTACTGGCTTACTTGAGCTCAATTCTTGGATTATGTTATTTGATCGTGAAGACAATCAACAGTTGAGCCTATATAGCCTATTATTGCTGTTTGACATAACTCCAGACTTCCCTAAATACATAAAAAAAATGTCTGTCCATTCAGGCATTTATTAGTTTGTGAGTCTGGGAAAATGGGACAACAGTAAAATTCCCCCAAACTACTATATATTGGAACTACTTCTTGTAGCCCTGGGTAGCCCCTCCTCCCACTTTGAAAACATCTGTTTCATGGTGTTCATACCTATAAAGACAAAAAATAATGATTGAGTACCAGTGCACATATTGAATCTGTTACAACATAATGAAAAGATAATTTTTGAACTCTACATTGCTTGATTCTCAGGAGCTGTTGGTCACCATGGCGACAACTTGGTGGAGAAGATTCTGACTGTGCTCGAACCCTTACCTGGTCATGTGACAGATGTAAAGGTGGACATGCTGGAGCTCACAAGTCTGCAGCGAACCCCTCACTCCGAGACCACCCTGGCCCCCGGCTGTCTCGCACAGACCCAGTGAGTGCATCTCTAATGATAACTTTGACTAGAGTTCATTACTAGCAATAGTCACAAAATGTTTTCTATTTTTAAACATGACTATTTAAACAGCAGACAAGTGACTATCAAAAAAATGTGGGTGTACGTCATCATTGAATGAGGTAAACAATGCAATTAGATAAGAGAATTAAAGAACAGAAAAGTGATAGAAAGAAAGAATTATAGTAAGTAATCAGGGGGTTGGGGGTTTGCAGTTTTTTATACAACTAAATTTGCTGTACCTTTATCTATACTTCTTAACTAAAATGCTTTTGTTTCAAATATTGTGGCTGTGCATGTGTTGACTTCTAATGGGTCAACTGACTGTCCAATGCACAAGACGTTATAGTTATGCCAGTCAGGCCACTGTTTTTGTTCTTTGTCTTGGTTCTCTGTCTTAGCTCTGTCTTAGTTTTCTGCCTTAGTCTCAGTCTCTGTTTTAGTTCGGCCAGTTTGGTATAGTTCATGTCTTTATTCTTTCAGTCCTGTCATGTCATAGTCTTGTCACGTTGTAGTCTTGTCTAAGTTCTGTCTGTCACTATTCACCTGCCATAGCTTCTCACCTCAGGTCTCTGTTCTTTCCTATTCACCTCATCTACCAGCCACACCCACCTCATCCTATCACCTGTGTTCTCAGCTGCAGTTAATTACTTATCAGGACTCTATATAAGCCAGTTCATTTCAGTTTGCCCTTGCCGGATTCGTGTTAGTTGTTTGTTCTCATTCTCACTCATGTTCTAGTCACTTGTAATTCTTGTTCATCTTGTGCCCGTCTGTGCCCTTGTCTTTTTGGGATTCTGCTCCTCGTCTTCTCGCCTGTTGTTTCTGTTTTTGGATTTTGACTTTTTTGGACCTGACCCTGCCGTGAGTTTTGTGTTTAAGACTTTTGCTTTCATTAAATTGCATGTCCAAGCATTGTTTTTTTGTGTGTGCCATTGAGTCCTTAACCACCCCACCATAACACAAGACCCAGTATGGCATTTAACAGATGTCCAAAAGGGCAAAATTTAAGGTAATCTTTTTTGGGTGGCTTTTTGTTCTGAAAGCATAAGCCCCATGTGTTTTTCAAGGGATGGTTATGTGATTTTCAAAAATTCACATGCACTGCTCGTTCCTTGTTTAGTAATTTATTTATATATATATATTTATAATAATTGATTAATCGTTCAATTCAATTTTCAAGCAAAACTGCCAAATATTTTGTTTTTTTCACTTTTGAAATACAAGAATTTGCTGCAGACTACGTTTTAGAAAATTGGATACTTTAAGGTTTTGGACTGTTGGTCACACAAATCAGCAAATGAATATTCGAGAAAATAATTGGTGGGTTCATCGATAATGAAAATAATTGGTAGTTGTGGTTCTACTCTTCAATTAGAGTTAAAATAACTTCCATCATTTTCTCCAGAGATAGTTTGTGTGCATTTTCCCCTTCAGGAGAGCACAAGTCTTCACAAGCTCATCAAATGTTATGTTATTTACTGTAACACTACTTACTGATTATTCAAATGCTTTTATATTACATAAAATAAGTTTTTAAAAAATGAATAACAAGTAGGTCAGTTTTTGCCTGATGTGGGGTTTGCATGCTCTCCGTGTTCCTGTGTGTGTTTCCTCTGGGTACTCCAATTTCCTCCTAAATTCCCTTGCATGTTAGGTTAATTGGAGGGTCTGAAATGCCTCTAGGTGAGAGCATGAGCATGGATGGTCTGACTATTTGTGTTATGGTTAAAATGCCATCCAAAATGATAACTTTAGTTACGGAGAAACAAATTTTGTTACCCACCTCCCTGTGGATCAATTATCCTATCTGAGTGGGCTAGATAGTGTTTCAAGGAATCTGAAAAAGTACTGTTATTATTTCACTCACACCTAAACCAGAGATCAACAAATATAATGTTTACCAACAAAATGAAACATTTGGAACCTACCCCTGCGTCTGACACCACCACAATATACATTTTTACTTTTTCCACTTGGCCAAACACACACATATGTGCAAACACACACTCACCAGCCTCGAGCCAGCCCCCACTGAGTGAGTTGAGTGGCACATGACCAGCATTAGGTGCCAGTTGCTCAGTGAAGCCTGCCTCTAGTCTTGGCTGTGCAGATGCACGTGTTAGGCGCCTGCGGTGGGGCTGTTGTACATGGCAGGGATTAGTCCTACATCATGTGTTCCACTCCTGCTCTGCCCCTTCATGTGGTTGCAGGAGGAAAAGGCTTTGACTGAGAAGAAGAGTTTTGTGGCCGGAGCTGTCATGCAGTATGTCTGACCGCGTGCATGAATGAGCTTATACATAACCCTGAATTCAGCGGGGACTGTTCTGAGCTAGGTGGGAGGTTCTGTTGTAATGGAACCAGTCTTAGATCCTACTAGTCAGTGTTGTTTAGACAGCGTTTACTGCAGCAGATAATGCAAGCACAGCAGGGGCAGGTTGCACCGACCCTTGGATGCAGGGCTCAAGTTTGGGGCATGTCAACCAGATTCCAACAATGCGCCCATAAATGCATGTCTCAAGTCACTGTAGTTGCTCTGAATATCACGGTTGAACAAACACAGCTGAGAAAACTGCAGACAGATGAAATGTCTTATATGCCTCATGCTGCAGCAACAAGCTTATCCTCTCACATTGTTTTTCTGTAAGAAACGGTCAAGTGTGTGATGACAAAGCACCTCAAGGAGGAATTGGTGACTGGGCAGATTTTGAGGCCCTGGCAGCAATGTTTCCAATCACTGTTCCAGATCTTTTCACTTCATATGAGTCTCAGCCAAACACCTTTATCGCTCAACGTTCAGATGACCGATTCAGATATTGTACACAAGTTGCAGCAGGCGCTCGGACACAAAGAGGCAGCTGAAGAAGTGTAGCTGAAAGTAATAAGTAATGCAGCAGGGGTTGTGTCTGAATGGAGAACATGTCTCATCAGGGCCAGCAGGATCAGCAGGAGTGTTATTGCCTGTGCTATCTCTGAGCAGATGGCCCAGTTGAGCCTTATCGCAGATGTTTAGGAGATTGAAGTGCTGCCGAGGCGCAGCAAGAAAGAAGCCTGTGTTCGATAGTTTCACTTAAATGCATTAAATGCAAACTGCCATGAAAGCACAGACAACATGCGCCCTGGTTCATGAAGAGCCTGTAATGTCCCTTGATAATGGAGTTTGCTAAGAGTGACATGCCAACAGCCAGTTATTGTACAGGTGTGTTGTTACATCAGCATGTGACACAACAACAGAAACCATGTGGAGTGAGAATATTAGCGCAGATGGTGAAGAAATTGTAAAAAAAAAAAAAAAAATCACATCAGTTTGTCTGTAAGGCGTAGTGAAAACTTCACTTCACAACAAATGGACTCAGCTGCAGTGTTTTGGCCACCACTTGCATTCAGCTGTTTGTGCGTAGTGTTTTCATGTGGCAGTTTCATAATCATTCACAGACAGTATCTTGGCTTGTATTAGCAGCATTAATGAGAATAATATAATATATAAATGGAAAAACTAAGGTGGTTAAATTCAAAGCAAATCGTTTTAATTCAAACTTTTGTCTCCCTGTCTAAAAATCAATAAATCAATCATTATCAATATCAATGTTATCGACAGAACAGGGCTCCGATGTATGTTTTTAGAGGTGTACTGCTCTTAAACCTTAAGCTCTACAAATTCTGCAAAAGATACAAAAACACATTTGCTTTCTTTGCATGATGTGAACTGTGCAGAGCGCTGGACCCTGCTGGCTCTGTGTGGTTTGATTGTCTATACAGTAAGTTCCCTCCTACTGTGTGTTTATACACGTATGATTTGTTGAGCTATTTTTAGCTCCGACCACAGTGTGTTTTGATTGGTTTTGTCTTGTGGACCAGCTCAAGCCTTTAAATATTAGGTGCGGACCTAATTTGGACCTTTTTGTATGATATTTCCTCCAGTAATTCCAGGATATTTTTATAGATTACGGTGTCCTAAACATTCTGTGGGTGGTTGTTGATTCTAGCTCTCCTGGCAAGACCCCACACTTACTTTGCAATTACTGCCATATTGTATTTCATAACCTGGTGTGAATTTTCCTTATCCTGCAACCTGACTTTCACTCTGTGGTTCTCGTAATCACGCCAGAGAGAAAGTATACCGTGTGTGGGTGTGTACACACACACCTACGCTGCCTGTGCTGGTTGGGCTTGTACTATGGCATTCTTTTCCAGCCATTAAATAGTGCAGGATGCACACTTTTCTGTATATAGAGGATCTTAAGCGAAAGTGGCAGTGGGAGTGTTGTTTTGTGTGCCTGAGTGTGTGTGTGCATGCGTGTGTGTGTGTGCCCGTGTGTGTTTGTGGTCAGGTACCTTCCAGCCCAGTCTGTGTAATTTGCTGTGCTTGGCTGCACAGCCCTTGTGATCCTGAGTGGGACATATGAACCCCATTGGCAGAGGGCAGCGCGTTTCCCTCAGTCTCAGACTGAACCCTGCACCCCCGTCATCTGGCCGCCTTCGACCTTCATCCTGTGGTGGGAGTGTGTGCATGTGGGCAGCGCCGAATACGGGTGGCCAAGGTGCTCTGGGCCTGCCTCAGGAGCTGCTGAGCTCGAGCCAGGCGGAGAAACCGACCGCACCCTGCCACGAGAAAACACTGCGAGGCTGCCATCTCCTCAAATCTGCCCAGCAGCTCCAGCATGCCTGCCACCAGGATGGAGGGAAAACACCTATTTCTGTCCCAGCTGGGAAATCTGAGCATGAATAAAAAGCCATGCACGCTTATTTGAGCGCAGGCTGCATGGGAAAAGTAACAAAACAAAGCAGAGATAGTAGAGTGTGGAGAGGAGAGAGCAAATGACAGACAGCTGAACATAGCGAACCCTGTTTTTACCCCACCAAGAATAAGGAAGGGGTATGAAAACTGGCCACATTCATTCTATTGTGGTAGAGATTGTTTTGCTATTCTATACTTATACATGATGTTAAGTCTTTCAAGTGATTTATAGGCTGAACAACAAGCCTACTCCATCATTACTTACAGTATAGTATGTGTTTCTGGACAAACCTACCTCTCCAGTATGTTTTGAAGATTACAAGGTCAGTGGTGCTCAGATATCGATTCTGGCCAAACATCAGATTCTTCACATTGTATCTTGATAAACGNCTTTGCACATTTCTATTAGGTTGGATGTGTTGCATGTAGACCTGTTGGAAAGTCCACCGATCATCTGAATCACTGGGGAACAGATTACAGTTGCTTTTACGGTCTGCTGAGTGTGAAGTTTTAATGCTCCTGAACGTATTGAGGACAGTTGCTGCAATTTGTGGAGGTGACCTGTTGTACAGATGCTGACAAACTCCAAGAAGTGGTGTCAAATATTTATGAGCTGTGATCAGTAGTATGAAGTTTTTCAGCTGTCCAAGTGATGCGAAGTGTGTGAAGTTAAAGGCAGCCAGATTTGCTGTGTTCTCTTTCCTCACTTACCTCAAGTGGTCTCTAGTGTGCCATGTAAATAGCTTTGATTTTATTTGCAGAGACTTAAGATATCCGCCACCACTGAAATACAATTGACTTCAATTTAATTTCGTTTGTGGTGCTCAGAACATTTGGAAAATACTTTTAAAAAAAACTCAGCAGAAATGTGCCTTTTAGAGAAACAATAAAACAATTCTGGTTACTTCAATAAAATTCACAGACATCAGAGTTGACGGCATCTTAAGTGGATTGTAAAGAGTGATGGGACAAAGAGGACTTTGTGAAAAGAGGTTTCGCTGCTGAATTTTAAATGTTATTTTTCAATGCTTTGAGCAGCACAAACAGGATTCCGTTCGCCGCTGTTGTGCAGTGGCAGCAGGGATCTCAGGGGCATACACAGCATCTCAAAAAATGGTCAAATAAAATTATAAAACTAGACTGGACTGGCGGTAAGTAGGAAAACGTGTTTTCTGTAATATGAGTGAACTCTGTGAAAACAGTTCATCCGTCATTTGAAAGTAGTATGACTCACCTCTGAATCATGTCATGAATGCTGAATTTTGGGGTTCAGTCTTGCTCGTGTTTGAGTGGGTGTCAGAGTAAAGAAATAAACACTGAGACTGACACGTACACATTCACGTTCGGCCCAAAGATGAGGGCGCCACGGGATGAGGAGTAAATGTAAGAAATCCAGAGTCAGAACGGTTACAACCATTCTTTTCTGCTGCATCACACACTTCCAGGAAAACTATCCCCCTCCTCACCCCCACAGTCATTAATGACTTGGACATGGTCAGAAGTATTTCATCACTTTTAATGGGCACATTCGTGTTCATTCTTTCACGCGGTACGCACGTCTTTCTTTACATTACATTATTTGATGCTTAACTGCCTTTTAATGGTACGGCACTCATTACACATGTAGTGGAATTTAGTTTGGGCACAAACACCCACACACTCCAAACACACCCACTCAGCCTGTCCAAGCAGGCCAGAGAGGACATCCACTGTAGTGCACACAAGTCAAGAGCAAGAGTGCCCCCTTCAGACTGCATCTGAGCATCCTTTTTTGACAGCCACACTGCACTTAACGTTTACAGATGGCCAAGCACACGCGCCCCCCCCCTCCCCCCCCCTCCCTTCCATAGTAGAGTAGTTACTCAACAAGGATCCTGGCTGGTTATGGAGCCTGTCTCACACCCTGCCAGTATAAACCTAACCCCCCCCACCCCTCAGCCCAGCTCAAACCCCCGCCCTCGTCTGACCAAATGGCCCAGGGAAAGCGTCAGGGGGAGTGGGCCAGCAAGGAGGGGGGCAGGGTGGGCAAAGAGCCAAATTAGAACCATATTTCATCCACACTCTACCGAGGCCCTCCGTCTTCCAAGAACACACACGGATGCACAGGCCTTGTGTGCAAACATATACAGATGCATGAACACACACATGGATGCTCACATATGGCCCGGTCAAGTCAGACTATTGGTATTTCAGCCATGACTAGCATGTGGGACTTCATGCTTTGCGTAATTGCAGGAGTTCCAATACTCCATCAAGTGCATGGGAGGTGTTTTTTTCTGGAGGATTAAGAGAAGTGTTTTCCAGAAATGACACCAAAAATAACGTCAAAGCTCTTGACCAATAGCTGCAATGTACTACTTCATGTTCATGTCTTAGTCATAACATAAGCAAACCAAGAGATTGTAATTATGTATCAAATTATTTATTTTATTTTAGTACGATATCATTTTTTTTTTACATTAGACTCTTGCCCTGGGCTGAGTCACGTTTTCCGGTCTTTGTGTCTGGTTCTAGTGTGAAGATGGCGGCCGACCCATTGTGAGCCCCTCTCCTCCCCATCCAGCCCCAGCCCAAGGTCTGGAACAGATTACATCTGATATTAAACACATGGCAGCAGTTAGAAAGGAGAAAAGGCGAGAGAAGAAAAAAGTTAAAAAAAAAAAAAAAAAAAAAGAAAGAAAAGAAAAACAGTGTGGATTTGTCAACTAACCTTCCCTCTCCCCGTCTTTAGCCCCTTTTCTCTCTTTGTCTCCGTCTCTTTTCTGTTTCGGCTCAGTCCTGAGAGGACGGAGACGACCACGTCCGCTCATGTCAGTCTGGCTGTCAAAGGCACAGACAGAGATGTAGGCTGTTGATGCCCTTTTATTCAGCCAACAAAGTGTCAGTGCCTTTAAACAGGGCAGTGAGAGAAGAACAATGGAGACATGCAAAATATGTCTGTAGCTTGAATTCAGATCTAGGAGCCGTTTTTCTAAGAAAAAGTGTCACTCTCTGTGAAGCAGCTGACGATGAAGCTCCTCAGTGACAATGTGTTCTTTCACGGACAGACGTGAAGCCGTTTGCACTGCTCCTGGCAGATGGTAATAGTCTCGCACACATGCCTTGTCCTCAGTCTCCCATTAGAGATGTAGAACAGTGTGTTTCGTAACATATCACATAACGAGACGAGGGACTGAGATGGTATCAAGAGGAGCCTTGGTTGTTTTGACACTGATGTAAAGACAGCACTGATCAGTCCAGAGGAATGTTGGCATACAGATGTTTAAGGTGGATTGAGAACATTCCTGATGTTCCCTCCACTAATTTCAGCTTTTTCCTGTGAGGGGTCCCATAGGGGAGTCGCTGCTCTGTATCACTGAGACGAGCACTCAATCACGTCCATGTTGTCCTTTTGTGTTTATACTGGGAGTCCTGCTCGCTCTGAACAAACAGCAGGAGCAGCAACAGTCGCTCAGCTTGTTAATGCTGAAAATCAGTGCACAACCTCCACTACTCTTTTTTCCCCTCATGACTAAACGATCTGTTTGATTGTTTTACCTACCAGGTCACCCGCAGCACAGTCACTATGGGAGGCCATGCTGACCAATAAACACAAAGAGGGGGTGATGGAGGTCCGTCGACAACTAGTGGAAACAGCCAGTAAGGAGAAGCTGCCAATCAAGATGAGCATGGGTAAGGAGCAGCACACTTTCCTATTAAAAACACAAATTCACACCAAATGCAGAAAATAAAAAACATAAACATTCACATTAAGTTGAAGCATCATGAGTAAAGATTGATATTCTTGCAGAGAAACGTGTGGAGCAGAACCATAGCGCCTCCTACTGACTGTCCAACTCCTCTGCCTTGACGTGTGTTTGCCCATGTGGCCACAGAGGAAATCTGAACCACATGTTGGCTCTATGACACACACTCACACACACATACACACACACACATGCTCGCTCGCACACACGCTGCTTTTGAAAACTTTTGTTGTTTGTTAATGAAGCAAAGGGGGCTGAAGCGAGGGATAAAAATATGTGTAGGCATGCAAAAATAAAGTCATTACATGCACAAGTATACAGTGCCCTCGCGCACGTTCACCTTTGTGCTACCTCCCGACTCACATAGGTGCAACTCCCAAAAACACACACACAAACTGAGCTAATGTGCACGTTAGCATCTGGCAGAAAAGGGTTGGGGTGAAAAGGGAGGGCCAGTGTGGTCCCTCCGCTCCTATAATCTGTGAGGTAAAGAAGGTCTTGACTCTCCTAACAAGCAGGTTGTAATACGTTGGAGGTCATACACACGCACACACACACACCACACACTCACTGCCAAGCATCTGCGTACACAGTGGTTTCCTTTCACACATTTGTGCTAAACAGCAGTGGATGGCCGCTACGTCGTGGATTTATTTAGACAAATGCACTAACAACAAGCTGCAGCACGAGAAGGAACAAAGACATCAGGAGTGACAGTAAAAGCAAGAAAGTATGAAGAAGGTGTAGCATTGAAGCTGCTGCCGCCTGCTGACTGACCGTCTGTTGACTTAATGTCTTCCCTGGGAGAGAGAATAAGAGAAAAGAGGGGAGAGAAGGGGGCACTGTCAAACTCACACACTGAACCTTTATACCCCACTGGCAGAGGATCACATTCCTTGAAGCCCCCTGAGCTCCCAGAACACCCCCACACAGTTCCCATCCTGCCCACCAGCACCACCAGCAGCGATCTCAATCCATCATGCTCTGCTCATATGAGACCAAGCTAAACCCAGTAGCACCAAACAATTAGCATTAATACCTATCTGCTCTCGCAGTGCCCACTCGCTCGCTAGGAGAGCAGAATTTTTTCCACCCGCATCCCAACGCTTTCTCACTGTGGCAGGTTTATGCAGATCAGAGGAGAAAGTGTATCGGGATCCTTCAGGCTCTGCATTCTCACACACACACTGACCCAAGTTGGCTTCTTTTCATCTCAACAGGATAAGATCATCCAGAGAGAGACAGAGAAAATAATCCATTTCTCAGAGCCTGAGTATGACCCGTCAGGTTTCTCATAGCACAATGGGATGATGAAATTCCCTCGCTCTGTGTGTGTGTGTGTGTGTGTGTGTGTAGAAGTGTATGTGGTTGTGCAGAATCCAGTGTTTATCTTGGGTGTTTTTGCTCTTAGCAGGGAATTAGGTAGACAGCTTTGGTTTCATCGTCCGTAAACGTGCGTCTATCTGTTCATCTGTGTTTGTGTGTGCACATGCATGCATGCATATGTGTGCATCACAAGGTTGAACAGTTTGTGTACACATCATGTGCACTGATACCACAGTGTAAATGAGATGTGTTGACAGTGCTGTTCTTCCTGCGGTGCAGTTTGGGCTTTTTTAACAGCAGAGAGGAGTGAGACTCGAGCAGACAATTGATTGCATTCATCATTTCAAGCAGTGGGAATTGGGAGAGTGTAATATCTCAATAAGCTCATATTTTCACAGTATCATTGCTCCTTTCTTAATCTTAGTTTAAATGGCATTTGTTTTGTTAAATGGCAAAATGGCAAACTTCATCTGTTAATTGATTTATCACTTCCATTTTGTTAATGAATATAATTCTGTAATTTGTTAGGACAGAAGAAAAGCATATTTGGGGGCATTAAAGGTTTTATCTCAACTTTAAGTGTAAAAAAAAAGCAAATATCATCATAGATCACATTTAGTGATAGTAGTAAAAACAGTATTTCTAGTTATAGCAATCAGTTAACCAACAATGATAACTTTAGTGTAAATAATCACTTTCATGTAAACCATTTAACATCATATCTGTCTACTGTCTAGTGTCTGTCAAACAAAAACACAATACAAGAACAAGTGCTTAATCACATAAGACGTTATTTGCGATATTCAAAACTTGATCTGTTTGTCTGGTTAAAGTATAAAACACAAAAACAGTATGAACACAACAACATCGTCCTAATAAGATCAGATTTTATTTGTGATACTAAAAATGACAAAGTATTAAACAACAACAGCCTTAATAAAAAAAATTTATTAAAAAAATTTCTATGATGCAGACACTTAACGAGGTCTCAGTATTGTGGCAGTGAATCTGCCATGTTCTCCTGTGCAGCAGAGTCTTGAGAGGGGCCCCGACATGCATCCACAAATAAGAGATCCAGGACTCTCCTCCTCTGGAGTGCATAAATAAGAATCTCTGAGCCTTCCTGTGTCCCCCATCTATGTAGAATTACTTATGAGTCTGTCCAGCTGCTGAGGCCGGCCACCACTCAGCCCCTCGCTGACATCAGACATCACTTAGCCTCTGAGTAACCCTGTACACCTCGAATGCAAGTCATCTTCCAGTAACAGGACTAAATCATTGTTGGCCCCTGCCCTCTGTTGCATTGTTCAGGACTTTGATCACGGCTGAGCCTCAATTGCCACTTCTGCACATCAGGCTAAAATGGGCAGCGGCTCAAACTGTTTATAGCATGGGGCTGAAAATGTGATTTGTTTTATGTCTGGTTCTGCAATAAATGTACCCATGAATGAAGAACATTAAACTGGCCAAAAGGTTCGGGTTTCTCCAGCCGTCTTAGGTGATCTCCAAAGAGCGTCACAGACCGGAGTGTTGTGGATACCTGAAGACGTTTGGGCAAAGAGCGCCAGTAAACCAAACACACGTGCTGATTGATTTGACCACAGTTTAAACTGTAACATAAAAACTTACTGGTGCTTTCAAATCTTTCAAGGCATTGACATGAGCTGAAAAACAAAATATGCCTCCAATGTATAATTAGCCCCAAAAACAGTTGTTGAACAAATGGTAAAGCTGAGATGGAAAAGTTCATTCGAGGCACAAGCGCAGTGTCCTACATGTGCAGTTTTATTTATTAGAGAATGAAAGCGAGAACCTTTCCAACAATGCTGTAGCTGCAGAAACACCATAGTTTAAGACCATAGCTCAGCTGACAGATCATCTCCCTGAGATTCATTCTGCATCTGGCAACAAGATGCTTGAGGAATCACAGAGCTGTTTTGAGGGAAGTTTAGTGGCACAGATAAGAGCGAAGGCTCAGCCAGCACTGTTTGATTGTGTAATAGAGAACAGACTCTTGTGTGGCTTTCTTGTCTTAAATACTTTTTTCTGTTTTTTCCAATGTCTTACATTTTCTCACTCAGCCTCATGTGATCTAGCCGAGCTGCAAAGTCTGATTATATTTGGCCTACGCTGTACTATTCTTTGGTCGCCTATTCTCGGGTGAAATTATTTTTGGCCCTTGCTTTGGACGTATTTCCTGGTTCTGTGCTGAATTATGGTTGGCACTTCAAGCTTAGCGAACCCTGGTTATACTGCCAGGATTTTATGGCTGGATATGTTCACAATAGAGCTTTTCAGTATTTTGAATATGTCTGGACGTGAAGATTATTCTTCAAAAAATGCTTTAATTTCAGTGAGAAACTTAATTCCCTTTTGTAGACACTTGCTCCGTAATGCCCATTCAATACATGCCACGCAACACACTGACTCTTTCAGCCGAGCTCGGAAAGTATGTTTCCTAGCAGGCGGACTTGCAGGAATCCATTTGGCTGTCAGGTTCACTTATCAGCTGCCCTGAAATTAGTTTTTTGTTATTAGCGTCCGTGGACAATTCCTTCCAATTTTCTTTCTGAAAATATTTCACATCCATAAATTTTGACATCCAGTTTAACAAAGTCAAAAAATATGTTGTCTTTACATTCGTTAAGTTCTGTGACTCCATATTGTTTCTAGTATTCTGCAGCTTTCTGCTCCATTTTTTTTATCCTGCCTGTCTGTTTCTGCTCTAGTCATGTGTTTGGCCCCGCTAAAGAAAACATTGGCCATGTAGTCCAACAGGAAATACTCCCACATCTGGTGCTGGTTCAGAACATCAACATGAAGAAGTGGGCTTTATGGGGAGTTAATGTGTGCCCCCTCTCTATCCCAGCCCCTGACACAGCCCCTCGTACCTCCAGGCCACCCTACACACCCCCCCTTCTAGCACTTCACTGCTTTTCCTGTGTCTCTGTGAATCTTCTCAGGAGGGACAGAGGGGACCCGAACAGTGTGAGAAGCCTCATCTGTCTCTGCTGCTGAGGCTATAAAGGCTGAGAAGAAGCTCTGAATTAGATGTATTAGTCACACACACACAGAGAACAGGAGGTATGATGATGATATGTCGACAGGCTGAAGCACAAACACATCCTCGGTGATGTCTAGTCATGTACTCTGACTCATGTAAACATATCACTGAACACTGACAGTAACTCTCCACCTGGAGCTTGCACATATAAAGTATATTGCTTCCTGACTGGCACAAGCACACACACACACACACACTTCTGCACAGCTCTCGCTTTCTCCCGGCTTGTGGAGTTTTTGCTCATTAAGATAATATTGTGGTCTGTTTTGGTATCAGTCATTCGCCTCTGCCCTAAGCTGAGTGTATGATGGTTATTAAAAATGCTGTTATGCTTGGAAAAAGGCTGTCTATTTATTCAGTTCATGCTCCGCTCTTCCCATCAGGAGGAATAACTGTGTGTGTGTATGCGCGTGTGTGTCCCTTGCAACCTTGTACGATTTTATTTGTTTGGAACAGATGGCACACAAAAGACCATGAGGCCAGCAGTCAGAGTACAGTTGGGGATTACGATTACTGTACGATGTACTGACCATTATTAATTGATGAATTTGTGATGTCCAAATTCTTCCCCAGATAATAACTCTATCTTTGTCCCTCCTCTCAGGCCGCGTGACCCCCGAGCAGCTGTGCTCCTACATACAGCTGTTCCGGAGCAGTTGGGGGGCGCTAGAGAGTCACTGCGGGGTGCTCCAGCTGGGCCTGGCGACGGCCCAGACGCTCCGCCACCCCGGCCTGCCCCGCTGGGATGCCTGCCTGGCCTTCGAGAGGCTGCTGCTGCAGGTCGGTACTCATCTTACACAAAACTATTATCCACGTGCGTCAGAGGCGATGAGAAGAAAAATCTCCCTTTCAAATGGGATGTATTTCAAAAATGTGCTACCAGTTATAACAAAACGACTGATAGAAACTTACATTATTTCAGATGCAAGGATTTGACTTTTTTGATATTGAGAAATGTGGATCAAATGATTGAAAGAATGCACAAAATTTGTTTTTTTATATTCTTTCCTAAACAGTGTTACATTGACAGAGTTAAGTAGAAAAACAGCACATTCACTGGCAATTTGTAATTAACTCGGTAATTATCCTTTCACATCTCTCCCTTCGGGTAAATATTTTATTACCGATGCTCAGCAGGTAAGTGGGTGCTTGTGGTTCACTAGACGGTGGCCAGAATGTTGTGTTAAACTGACAGAGACAGGAAAAAACGCAGATTCCTCTCCTCCGTGAACAAGGTCAGTTGTGTTTGTAGGGAAAACATTCGGATCCAGTAAACACTGCAAAAATGCCAGATTTCCATCATGTTGTTTAGAGGCTTTTTCAGTTCAGAGGAGGAAGAGGTGTAGTTCACAGAGGCGGACGTACACGTGTGTTTGACTGTGGAAAGGTCAGAGGGCAAGTCTGGTGGAGAGACAGAGGGGAGAGCATGAGAATAAATCAGAAGCCAGAGCAGCCACTCATCACTTCAGCAGAGGTCGACTGATAATTTTAGGACGTTTCTCACCGAGCTGAACGGAGCCATACTCAGAGCTCACTAAGACTAAAGCCATTTCCTCCTTCTCTTACCTTGCTATTTTCATTGAGTCTCTTTATATTCCTGAAGCTGTAAAGCAGGCAGTAGGACAGCAGAGTATTTAGGAACTTATTAAACTAAATCACGGAAAAATAAAACAAGCTCGCAGCAGTGCCCCATGCCAAATTGGAATTTGAAAACAACCTCATAAACCTTGGTCCTCAGCTGGGGCCATCGTTGCTTTATTAAATAAAGGAAGAAGACTTTAGGGCTTATACTTCCAGTATCCATTTGCCTCATGACTCCACTTTGATCCACTCCCCCTTGGTTGTCTGCTATACCTGGATAGTTCAAAGTACAACTTTCTCACCATTCTTTTTTTAGTTCCACTCTCATAACTAGCAGGCTTTCAGGCGGCTGTGTCCACAGGTGGAACTGGGCCTCGTTAAACTGACGATGACTAAGTAATAACAGGCTCATGTTGTGTTCGGCATCAGGGTCGTATATGCGGCGCTGGGCCCGGGTTCAAAATGGACATTCTTCAAAAAATCAAATCTCACAATCGAGCCTTGAGCGTGATGTGAGAGTTGGTGTTTGCAATCAAAACGGGCCGGGAGTTTTATTGAGGTATTAAGGGAAATGAGTTGTGTGTCCTCTGTGCCCCTTCTGTTTATTTAATTTCCATGTGAGGTTTTTTGCTTTGGCTCAACATAGACAGAGAGAAGTTAATTACATTACAAAATGGCGGGATGAAAATGCCTTTCAGCTCTGCCTGGCGGTTGGGCTGTGTTTGCCATGCCTGAGTGTGTGAGGGCTGCTGTGGGTACGACCGAGCGGGGCTGGACTCTCCAGCGCTGGTGGACAGTGTGAGTTCATTCAGGCCAACACCTCCGAGGTGCGCTGGGGGCTTAGAGTGGGCAGGAGCCGCACTGAGGCAAAGGGCCATTGAGTTCAGGGCCTAGCCTAGTTCTTGCCTTTCCATAACAGTTACACACACACACTTGGTCTGTATAAAACACTGTGTAATAGCTACTTTGTGACCTAGACGACTTTTCCTGAGCAGCAGCAAAGTAGTGTTTAAATGCTGTTCTTCAGAATGAAACTGTGCTTTAGTAGACTTTACTCGAAAGGCCTGTAAGGGTCTTGCAGTTAGGAGGTTAATAATATTGGGACGCAGATGTTTTCATGTAGGTCGACATATTAATTGGACGTTGATTTAAATATGGTTAGTGTGAGACTGTTTATCCTGCCGTTAAGGAGACTGCAGAATTTATTACCTCCCCAATATAGTACTTATATTTGTGTGCAATGGACAGATATCTTCTTGGCTGGCATTGCCACCCTGCCTGCACCTATGCCCCCCCCCCCTCCCCCGCTGCCCTGGGCCCTGGCTGTCTGGCATGTAACTGGGTTTTTGGTCTGAATGGCTCAGATTGAGCAGGCTTGGTCCGGCTCCAGCCCGCAGTTACAGAATGTGTATGCTAGACGTGCTCAGTGCTGGACAGGGCTGGTGGAGCCAAGGCAAAACTCAACAGACTCACTCTTTCACCACTTCCCAGAACATCACAGGCACACTACCTTCCCACCAACAGCCCAGCCAGAGCCTCTACCTCACCAAACTAAACATGTACACTACTACTGTTCATCCCTGCCAGGTGGAGCTGACATGGGACTGCTACATTTTTTGTTCATCTCTGTTAATTAAATTTACATATTTGTAATTTTTTCGTTTTAAAAAAATCCCTTCATCCCTTACATTGCATTAGATGTAACATTGCCTTCATGTAGTATTTGTGGATGTAAGAAAAATGCAAATTGCCCCCACCTTTATCTGCATCCATCCCTCCTCCACTCGCCTGCATCTTCCTCATTCAATCAGCCCTTACATATCTGACAAACTATTTTCACTAACAATTGCCCCAACTTTCTTTGTCAACATTCCAAGCCATATAAAAAAATGTCAGTATTTAACATGAATCATCATGTAACTTGGACGGCTCACGTTGGCGAACATTATCTAACACGCTGCAGATTTGTTTGGACACAGTCAAAGGAAAAAAAACACAAGAACAATAAAACTAACCAAACTGACCAACATGTTTGCTTGTATTCAGTTTCCCAGGATAAATGGATGGAACAACATTGTCATTCAATCATTGTGTTGACTGCTCATATCACTTGTGACGTGTCTTGATATGAAAAAAAAAAAAAAACCCACTCAACGCTTGATTTTCATTGGGGGCGTCTTGAGGCTAGTATTGTCTTTGAGTGTGCTGTGCAGCCTACTGTTGATTAGCCTGTCACATCACTGAACATAGTGGTGATGACAGCAGTGCAGTAGAGAGGAGCTAACCTCTCTCACCCAGGCATGTTGCTTTACTCTGCTGGGATTACCAGGGCATGCCTCTGCAAACATTCGAGCTCCAAGTTATTACTGGTCACAGCGCTGCTCGGACGGAAAGCTGCACTAGGCTGTGTGTCCCGTTCTCCCATGAGTCACTCAAACTGCCCGCCTGCTCCTTATCTCTGTCTGTGCTGTGTGTTTGTGTTTCAGTCTGAAATATTGTATAAGTTAAAATCGAGCCATGAACCCAAACCCAGTGCCTTTTACATTAATTTACAGAAGCAGTAAAAGACTGTATATGCAATTAAAAGTGGTTGTTTGTCTTCATTGTTTAACTTCACACAAGATAAAAATCCAAATGAGTTATTCTGAAAATGTCAGCATCTATGGAATAAATGATTTATAGTTCTTCATAGGTCTAGTAGTATCCCAGATGCGATAACAGATCTGAGATGACCTCCTTCCAAATGGCAAATCTAGGTCTATGACAGGTCTCGACTCTGGATGTCAATATCAAACCTGACTAGATTTATACTTTAAATCACACAGGAGAGAATTTTTTGACACTAAATGAAGAGTGAGAACAGTCGAGAGCAGGAATTAAATTAAATGCAATTCTGCTCTTTTCAACTGCGACGGTTCCCTAATTATTTCAACATCATCATCATCATGTCTAATTATCTTGGATTGAGTTATTTTATTGTTTATGGCCTTTTTAAAAATAACATACCTATGTCAGGTTTGAGTAGATTTTCCAAGGGTCCATTTTGGATCAGGAAATTCTGGACTCTTCCCCCTTCATATTAATATAGTTATACAAGTAACTCTGAAATTCTTCAAGATGAGTCTAAGTCTTTTTTCAGACTGTTTGCTCTGTGTGTGTCCATGTCTGTTCTTGTCAGTATATAGCCAGGTTGGAGCCTGACCGACATACTCCATTAACCTCCCCAGTACAGCATCAGTGTGTGCTTGACCCCTCACCTCTATCCCTTGACCCCTCCTGGACAGACAGTGACCTGTAGATGCTTAAACCTTCAGGTCTGTAGTATGTCAGTAGCTTGACAATAAACCTGTGTCTTTAACCTGTTATGTAAAGCCGTAAGAAGTTGTGCTGATCCCCAGAACACTTACCATGTAGTTATGTATCTAACATCTGGATTGTATCATTTCTTATGGCGACAGAAGGAAAAATGTTGATATTGGTCCCAAGTAACTTTCATCTTATCTGAGCTGCATGCCACAGACAGGGGGCTTTAAGCCTGTAATTGGCCTTTCCCCAGGGTATGGAGCCTGTCCCCACATCCCAGACATTCCCCTTATTCTCCATCTCTGCCATGTCCCTGCTTTCCCTACAGGGGGGATTTTGTTGTGTTTTGCTGGAGATTGTAACAAAGGGGTGCGAATGACTCCGGGGCACTGCCCTCAGATGTCCAGCACTGACCTTCTCCAGTTCCCCACTGTTTAACAGCCTCACATCTGGACTGACCGTCTCCCCATCCATCCACGTTCAGTCCCACATTCTCCCTCATCCAGCCCCTGTGTATCCTCTCTGTAGCCCCCTCAGCCCTGTTGCAACACAGATCCGCTCTCAGACCGAGCCGCAGGAGGTTCAGGATCAACTCCTGCCCGTCTCTGCGGCTCTCTCCTATCGCCTTCTCTAAACCACACTTTATCCCGTACTTCCTGTAAATCGGTCATGTATACCGTATATCTCTGTTATGTGTTCCCCCAAACATGTGCCTCACTGCAACACATGTACAGCATGAACCTCTGTGCTCTGCTAAAGTCTGCTCTGTTTTGTAGCATAACAGGCTGCGTAAAACTTGAAGAAAGTTGGGTTTATCAGAAGATTGAGTTATTTACCTATCTCTTCCTTCCTGTGTTTAGTTGGAGAGGATTACAGTGGGAGAGAGGAGCAGTGATGGAGTTCACTCCCAGGAAGACTCAGGAATAGCCCAAGCCGCCCCCCCAGTGCCGGTTCCCTGAGACGGCTGTGTTTACATTGTTCTGCACAGCTCAGGCCTAATGTACTATCTGTTTAATAGGCAGAGAGAGGCCTGTTTATAGAGAGGGACCTTTTTAACAGAGGTGATGGGCTGGTAGGCCAGAGGGCAAGACCAACTCATCTCACTTCCTGTTATCATTACCTCTCTTCCCTCAGACAGATAGGTGCTTGGCTCGCTCCACTTTCTGCATTACTTATCCCCAGTGGCCTCGCCATCCTGCCGGCTGTGATTGGGCTCAGTCTGTTGAGGAACACAAGAAGGCTCAATCAGGTTGCCTCATATTAAACCTCAGTGACTCCACTTCTCAGCCCAATAGCAATTTGCATGTGCTGCATTTTAAATGTTCTACTAAGCATCTTTTTACAAAATCTATATCTCAGCCCACTGAACTGAAACTTTATAGGAATTGCTTTGGTGTTAATAGCTGTAGAATTATAGAGCTACAGCTCCCTGAATGTTAAAGCTGAGGGAGTAAGATGGGCTCACGAGGGTTTAATACACTAAACATTTTCTTTTTTTACATAAACCAGCCTTTTGATTTTGGCATTGTTCTGTATCCAGTCGGAGTTGCATTCGCTGCATGAGTGGACCTGCGGATATTTTTTGTACTGGTCTCTATTGTTTACTGCGGCTCTTTAACCGTGGAGTGAAAACCCTTCACGTCAGGAGGATTTTTCATGTGGCCTGGAGTTTTTTTTCCTCACAAATGTGTTTTGAGGGTTCTGCAGGATTTAAACTGAATGTTTTTCACAGCCTCAGCCAAAGGTTTTTTCTCACACTTGCTCAGATCAAACTTGCAGAATGAAATGGTTGATCTTTCTTGGAGATCATCCACACTGCTCTCCTCACTTGAGCTCTCTTTTGGTAATTCAGAACTCTGTTTTGCTGAGCTGCATTGTCATCTCGCAGTGTTTGGGTGAGGTGGTCTGGGGAACATGATCAGAGGGGGCTCTTGGGACTTCCACTAACACTCTCCATCCCTGGTGAATCAGGTCAGTGTGGTCTGCTGACTTGGCCTTCTGGCGTCAGACTTCATTTGAGCATGCTCCAAAAAGACACCACAGACTGGGGAAAATCCCACAATGCCCAGCATTCACCCTTGGATTGTTAATAAGGAGGGCCGTAGAAAAAGCTGACCATTCGGGAAGATGGCGGGGGTTGCAGGAGACACAACAATGACCCAGTGTCTCAGATGGAGCTGGGCAACAAACCGCTTCATACCTTCATATTCCTGGCACACGACCCCTTACTTCAGCTCCTCTCCTGACATTGATTTAACCACTAAAATCGTCTCTGTCCATCAAAATTACATGCTTAGACATTTTTTTCCATGAACAAATCGCTTCATGCCTTAAAGTGGCTTAGATAACTCCACACCTGTAGGTAATTCTACACCTTACCTGTGTGTAATATGCATGGATCTATGAATATGCAAACAGTCCCCACGTCTCCACCCACCCCTCCCTCGCTTGTCTGCAGCTTGAACATACCTGCCCACCTTGGACCCTGCGTGTTTTCTGTTGTGCCAGCTACTGTATGTTAAGCAATGGCAAGTGCTAATATAGGAGTAATTCAGCCATCAAAGACAAATAAGAGCAACTTGTACAGGATCACTCCCACATCAGTGTATTAGAATGATACTGATGATGTATTTTATATTTCGCTCTCTACAACATTAGAAACATAATGATAATCGATAACACAAGCTTTTAGCTTGACAAGCTGATAGAATTGGTTCCTTAATTATGTTATATATGAAACACTGGCTGTCTGATTCCATATTTCTGAGACTGTCATTGCTTCACTGCAGTTCCAATGTTAAACCATAGAGTTAACTGCTGATTTCGCTCCAGATATGTATCATACAAAAACATCCCATGGACATGTTAACAACTTTAAAAATTGGAGGGAGTCTTTAACATGTCACTGCTCACTGTTTACATTCCATCTTCTCCATGATGAACTGCATCTGAAACTACAGCCAGATGTGCTTGCAAGTAAGTGTGTGCGGCCAAGTGTGCGCGCATGTATCCATGCATGCTGGATCCTTTAATGTGCTTATTCTGGTAACAGTGTCTCAACTTCCTGTTGTCACAAACAGGCTCTCTGTTCCCTGTAGAAAAGCTCCACCTCAGGACAGATTAACTATCAGGTCATTTGTCACTACCTGCTGAGCACAGGCCAGGGAAGGTCACGGCCCACAGGACATGTTCCTTTGTGTCTGTACGTCTGATCTGAAATGGAGACAGAGAAACATTCCACGACCTTTGAGTGTCTTCTTCAGATACTGATTGACCCCTTTGAGCCAGATTACAGATTTTTAGCCAGGTTGAAGATGTCATTGTGATTGATCAATTAAGGGTGAAGAGTGTATTAGTGACCAGTAACAAAGGAGAAACTCTGCCGCTACCTCCTGCAGAATTAGTTTTCTGGCACTCATGACATCTTCTTTATGATGGTTGACTGATGATGAATGCTCATCCTTGTGAGCCAGTGGACCATAATCTCTCACAAAGTGTCTGGCCAGTTTCCTGTTGGCCTACGCGTTTTTGGAGACAGTAGATTTGTAGTGCCCCCTACTGCCAATGATGGGCCCTGACTTGCATTCTGGACACAGAGAAGAATGGGGGTAAGGTGGGGGAAGGAGGAGTGACCCCCTTGGGTCGTGAAGCAAAGGTGGGACAAGGACTCCTCTTTGCTCTAGCGTGTAATTGTACCCATCTGAAACCCCAGTCCACACCTCCTTCTCTTCTCTCCCCCCACCTCTCTGTTCTCTCATGCCCACCCTGCAGACCACCTCGTCGCCCCAGGGATTCGCCCAGTCACCCAAAGGGAACGAGGCTGACCGATCACTATGGTATCTAAGCAGTGGGGGTCAAAGCAGGTCAATCAGACGCAGACTTTTGCCACCCTTGCTCTGTCATTAATTACCCATAGTTCCCTGGGGCGCTGCTCCACGTGTAACCACATAGCTCAACAGGCTGGATCCAAGTGGTTTGAGAGTATGATCAGGTGGAGCCCACCATTTGTTTCATATGTGTATCTATGACAGGGTCAGCGTGGTCTTTATTACCAGCTAAGTGAGTGTACCACCTCTGACGGTATTTGGAAACTGCTGTGTCAAATGGATATGTCATGTTAGCAATAATAACTCAAATCTTTCCTGTGACCGTTGGGATGTCAGCGAGACCTTTGACTCTAAAAGAAGCTTTATTAGATGAAACGTTTGAAAAGTTCATGGCAGAGCAATCGAAGACAAGTCCAACAGCATCTCAGAGTTTGATTTGAGCAGCCGGAGCGTACAGACGCCAGTCCGCTCTAACTTTAAATGTTTCAGCGTTTATAGGTCGTGACAGCGTAAGAAGTGTCTGGTTTTGAGCTCAGCTTTCAACTGGAGCTGGTATTTGCATTTGTTAGGAGCTATGTGGATGCATACAGCTTCAAGCTCTTTTTTCGTGTTTGGCAAGGTTGCCTTTTGTTGTTTTTGGAATCATCTCGTATGAGCTAGAAATGAAACTCATCTGTTGAGGGATTTTTGGAGAGCTGACCACTCCGATCCCCCTCGTAACATGATTGACATCAGGGCGCAGAGAATGGGGAGTTGCCCCCCAGGCTCTCTGCTGGGGTCTGGAGGTACTTAAGTATCCTGCTGGATTTTCTGTCTTGGTTTGAATGTCTCTTTTCTTGTAGCTTTTCCTCCTCGAACTCCTTCTCCTCCTCTAACCCTTTCGTCTTTCATTATTAATAAGAATCGGTCTGTGTTGATTTGTAGAAATGTGTCTCATTATAGCTGTGGAGTCTTTATTTGGGGCAGACGGGTGGATCTGCTGCAGCGGCGCGCAGGACTGCAGCCACATGCTGAAACATCCTGGAAGACTGAAACCAGAGCGGCCGATGTGAACATGTGCGCATCAACAAAATATTTGTAAATGGATTTGTTAGAAATGCCTCAGAACAGTTGCCAAAATACTGGATATGTTTAGTGCAATTATGACAAATAGAGACCGATTGGCCACATGTTTGCTGGATACAGCACACGGGACGATGTATTTTCAACGGGCTACACATGACATAGATTCATCGAATGTGTTGAAATCACTCAAACATGTGGGCTATCGTACAACAATGAATTTCAATAAGACTACAGAGTTTTGTTGAAAAGTTTCCACTGCCTGTCATGGTGTATACCCGTCGAAGCCAAAACTAAGCCGTTCCAGCCTTCCACACTACATTTTATCCAATAGGAAAACTTCATTTGAAAACATGTGAGAGAAAACCTCACTAATTCCTGTGTTTTCCCGCTCGAGCTTTCATCTGGAGTGAACTTGCATGCCCCACTTTTCTTCTTCTTCGCCTATTGTTCTAAGCTTTGTGTACTTGGAGACACATGTGGGCCTGTTTGTCCCACTGTTGTTTTCATGAAAATGGGAAAAGGAATGAAAGTAACCCAAAACGAGCACCGACGCCGAACCGCTAATTATGAGCGGGAGGAGGGATGGAGGGGCTGGAGGAGGAGGCTGGTTTCTCATACGCCCGCCATGTGCCCCCTCACCCCCTCCTCCCAATCTCCTGCTCCTTCGCTCTCCATCTTCTCCTCCCCACTGTTTTTTTTTCTTCTGTTCTGAGTTATTTAAGATGCTGTGTGTTCTCGCTTTCATGTTTGCAGTTGTGATGTTTCTGTGCGTCCAAACGTCACAGCAGAGATACTTATTCTGCTCTTCTCGTCTCAAAACGCCAGGCGGTAGGGGGCGCTATACACAATGTTTATGGCCTTTTACATGCTTTGTATCGTGTGTTTAAGAGGCATAATAAATTACAGCGGCCATGATTTGATAAACGTGTGTTCGCTCTTGGTGGTTATGTTTGTGTTGCAGTTGCCATAAGCTTTCAACTGGTTTTCAGCTGCTTTTTGTGGTTATCAGGAGTTCATTGTGGAGCAAATGAAGCCCTGAGTCAAATGACACATTGAGCACATACTGCACATCTGGTCGTGAGGATCACAAGTTCAGATGTCCTCGTTCACACTGCACCAACCACTACTCCACATCCTGCCTAAAGCATAACAAATCAGAGGTTAAACTGCAGAATCAAATTTTTATTTTTGCAAGTTTGCTTTCCTGCAATTGGCTGACTCTGCTCATACTTCACTGTTTCTTTTTCCTTCCTTCGAATAGGCGAAGCTTTTGCTCGTAGAATTTGTTTAAATATGTCATCATTTGTTAAAAAAAAAACAAAAAACACAAGTGCGTACATGGCTGACTGTAATAAACACAAATTCCTTAAGCCACAATGTTATGCAGTCCAAAAAGCCTGCAGTGAGTCTCACACTTACAAACCTCATCATATTCGTTTTCTGTCGAGAGCTGCTGACTCAGCTCCGTGGTCATTTCGCAGGCTCTAGTGCGTGGAGATGTTGCACTGCATTAAATTATAGGGAAAGTTCTGCAATATTTTTGTCCACTAACATTAATGTCAGTGGAGATGTGTAAATTGTCAATAATTTGTAATGTAACTAGTAACTAAGACAAAGACCGTATAGCAGATAAATGTAGTAATGAGTAAGAGTAAAAAGTATTAAGTGTCAATAATTTGAAGTACTTAAATAAAGCACAAGCACGTCAAAACTGTAATTAAGTACAGTACTTGAGTTAATGTACTTCCAACACTAGTGTCAGTGTGAGTATATTACAGATTACTGTGCACAGTAATTGTGGGAAAATGACGTCTTTAACTATCAGTGGTGAAGGTAAGGTAGAATATAAATGGGTAATATTAGGTAAGTGTTATACTCGAGCACTTAGGCCGTCAAGCTCACAGTGACACTGTAATTCTCAGCGTCTTAGTGGTGTTTGGAGAAGCAGCGTCTCGTTGCCAGCGTGATGTGTTTAGTCCTTGTTTAGCAGCGAGGCTCTGCGCTGCATCACAGGCTAGACAAACAGACAGACAAGGCATTAGTGATGTGTTTACCATCTGTTCAGGAAGGACAGACATGATGGGAGAGGATGAGGAAGAGAGACATTTTCACGGTGTACGAGGGCAAGGGGTGGGGGGCGTCTGAGGATTTACTGCCAGACATCAACCATTATTTATCAGAGGGGCCAGTCAAACATCGGTGTGCACGCTGTGGCACACTGTCATCCTTAACTTGGGAGACAGGCCGCGGATTGTCAATGATGCTGTCGTCTTCATAATACAAGACCCACCTGGGATGTAGACCCCAAAGGTGACAGGGAGATAATCACATTGGAAACAGCTGCCAACATTTAGACGCCTCCTCCTCACCGAAAATATAACACTCAGAGACAATTTTACCCACTCACATTAGGCCACTCATAGAGAAATGATCCATGCAAACAGTCAGAAAAGTTCAAGATATATCCAGGCGTTAAGGAGGATAACGTGTGAGGGGAGCACAGCTTGTGACCCGAGAATTCTGGGAAGTGAGGGTAGTCAGTTAGGCCCCAGAGAGATAAGGTGAGGGCTGTAGCAGGATGGAGCAGGGTAGAGAAATGGAGTTGACTCCAGTCTGAGTTTGGTGTTGCAATCCATCCTCGCCTCCACTCCTTCTCTAACACTATCTCAGCCCCCAGTCTCCCAACAACAACCTCAGCGGAGCCGTTATTTGTTATCTGTTATCGTACTCGTGAGTTGTAGCCGTTTTGATTTTGTCAAAGATGTAAGTTATGATTTCTCAAAGTTATGATAGTCCTGGGATTTTTTCTTTTTTTTATATCACGTCAGGAGAGTTTTAGGGTCTGTGTGATTTGGCCAGAGCAGAGTTATGCTTTCACAAGCGAGGCAATGAGAGGAAGAGAGATGGATGCACTGGGGAGTGGGTGAAGAAATCTGGGAAAAATGGAGACAATAATAGAGAAAATTCTGCATTCAGTGAGAGTCAAAGTAAATAAAATAAAGAGGTGCTAGGCTGTATTAATGGTTTGAGCTTGTCTCGTTGCCCCTCCTGCTTGTGTTTTTAGCTGAGCTGTGGGCTTACAGCTCTGGGAATGTTTGCGCAGTAGAAACCCTGGGTGATGTTGTTTGTATTGTTCTATTTCAGCCTGTGTGTCGAACCAGTGTCAGCAGACCAGGACTGTGTTTTGTTTTCACACACACACACACATAAAGAGAAATCAGGAATTCACTCATCACTCTGTCTGTCTCCATCCTGACCCCAACTCCTAACTCTCCCTCTGCCCTCAACGTGTTTGCATCTATTGGTCTTTGGCCCCTTCCATGAAATGTGGGTCAATGCTCCAATGAATCGCCGTACAGAGATCCTGGTAAACCCCGCTGATATTCAGAGTGTTATAACAGATGGAATTCATGCGGCACGATGGGTGTTAGAGTGCAGACATGTAGTCTGCAGAGGGACCGCTGTACATCTGTGCTCTCTTTCATTCTCGCCCGTGTGTTGTGTCCAGCCCTCCCTATGACACTTCAGTAAACACAAGCATAACACATACACCTCCTGTTGCCTGTATGTCTGCCTGTGTGTATGTGTGTGTGTGTGTGTGCTCCAGTCAGACTGGGTTCTTAGTGTTTTGGTGGGGACCGGCGTGCTTCCATACAACCTGTGTTAGCAGTGGCAGGTTAGTATGCATATGTGACAGAGGACTGCTGTGTGTGCAGAATGCCACCTTGTCTCAGGGCTTAGATTACTCACAAAAAGAGCGTTTTCTTTACAGCTCACCGCTCTGATACGCTGAGGGACGAGTCACTGTGGTGAAACAACATATTTAATCTTACAGCAAGGCTTCCCCCATGAGAAAACCTTCTGTGATAAAGTTGTGGAAGAAGAATTCTTATTACCTCCTCAGAACTTTTATTTTGAAAGTTTCCACCCCCTGCCACATCTGCCCCTCACTGTGACTGCCCCTTATTTCCTAATTCTATTTTCTGTCTGTTTTTTGTGTGAAGCTGGGTTTCCAGTAAAAAACGGCTGGCAGATTATGCCTGTAACTGTTTATTGCGCGGTCTTTACCCAATGGTGGCCTTATATCATTGTGTGTGTGCTATATTTGATCCACTTTTGTAAGTGTGTTAGAGATCACTCATGTCAGCCAGACAGTAAATCATCCTGTCGATCATAATTGGCTGGTAAATAGAGAATTGGTCTGAGTCACCTCATGAGTGTGCTTATCGCTGAGTGCCACGTAACCCTGCACACTCACACGACCGTCACTGCACTGATAACATCTCTCTAGAGGTCTTTCTACGTTTCCTTCCCATCATCCCATCATTCCTGTCTTTCTTCTCTCCCTGTTTTCTCTATTTTCCTTCTTTTTGTCTTACAGAATATTTGTTTGTTTGCTTATAAAATGCTATTTCAAGTGTTCCCCTGCTTTCTTATTTTGAGCATAATTCATCTCTACATCCACGCAGGTGTGTGTACAAGTGTGTGTTTGCTGGGAAATGGAGGGAGATTAGTTGTTTTCCATTTCCTGCGTCTGTAATGAGCGTTCTCTAAATGTTTAGGGAAGAGCAGCCGTGTGTAGGCGTGTTTGTCAGTGTCTATGATAGAGATACGCACAGGTCGGCGGGACAGGCCAGATTATGATGTAGACCGTATTTACGCAAAAACACACACACAAACACTCTCACACATGCACATATAAATACACAGGCCTCCCTTGCTAAGCCTTATTACCTCTCTCCTTTAAAACAGATGTGCACGTTCCCTTTTTTTCATTCGCCCATAACTACTGTTACCTCTGTGACCTCCGTGTTAATGTGGGGATCAGAAAAGAAGCCCTGCCTCTCCACATATGTGACACACTCGCTGGCACACACACATACAGTCCACAGCCTCCTTTAAGAGACGGAGAGTGTAAAAGCTCAAAGTAATGACTCACATTGCTTGTCAGTGACACAGCTCTCAGGTTATTCATGATGAATTCCATGTTTTATTCAAACCTCGCTGCATCCACTACAGCAGCAGCCTGCGATGACACGCTGCCAGGTTAGAGATGACGGCATGGATGGAGCTGAGGTCAGCGATGCAGAACACAGCCGTGATCCACCTAACATACAGCTAATAGTTTAAAAATATCCAACGCTTTGACTCCAGTCCATTTCCTGTCTATTGAAGACTTCTCCAAAGACGGAGGGATGGAGTTTTGGAGGGAAAGAAGACAGGCAGACGTGGTTCAGTCCATGCAGGCAGAGACCAAGCGTGCCTGGGCTCGACGTGGTGCAACAGTGCCCCCTAATGTCTAAAAGCCTCCACAAGCCCTGCAACAGAGCTCAAAACTTTAAAAACTTTATCTCCCTCTTTTGCAAACAAGTTCATATGAACTAAAAAAAATGTGTTTTTCTTGACATAAATCAAAATCCAAAGCAGAAAAGGATCACGCTAAGTTGCCACTACATTTTTACAAATTTGCAGACAGCCCTGTTCACAGCCAGTCAAGCCAAACTCTTATTTTGAAATAGCACCCCACCCCCTCTGTGCCCCCATCTCCATGTGTTAGACTGAAACTGGAATCAGATGGGCTGCTTTAATCTTTCACACTACATGTTTCTTCATTAAGATACAAGATGCAACAGAGGAAAACTGATCTCTTCTATCACGGTGGTATCACATTTCAGATTTGGCTCCAGTGGAAAATGAAACTGAGCGACTGCAAAATGTCGAATCCAGTTGTTTTGCTTTGAATCCCATCGGATAAATTGTGGTCGTTTCATTCTGCTTCGTCTAGAAACCGTCTGTTTACCTCAGGATGTTTTCTCCCTGCTGGAGCCTCCTTAGTCAATTAGTAGTGGATGTAATGTACTGTCCTTGGCAGTAGCAGGGGGATGCGTGTGCGTGTGTGCGTGCGTGTGCATGTGTCCACTCATGAATGCGTATGATTCAGTTCCTCGCAGTGTGAGAAAAGTGCGGGAGGTTTAACATGGCCCTGGGGTTTGTGGCTGCAGAGCAACTCTCATCTGGAGAATTACGCCATAATCTGTTGCAGCCTATGTGGCGAAAATAAAGCCTCATTAATTCCCTTATGTTCCTAAACGCTTGGAGTAAGCTGCCTTGATACTTTTTCACATTAAAAGCTCGTTTCTCCTACCGGCAGATACCAGAGGAGCTGCAGGTCTGAGTGCGATAAGCAGGCAGGGTGTCGTGTGCCAGGCAGACAGAGTCCAGCCGCAGTGACCAGCATGTGGCTGACTGGCGGTGACAGGGCGGCGTGCGGGGACTGTGTGTTTGTGTCTGTGATTGGGTCCCACGTCTCCTCTAAATTATAGCCCTCAAGCTCTGAGCCAAGCCAACCTTTGACACACAGAGCAGAAGAGAAAAACGTGGATGAAAGGCAGAGATGCATGTGGAGACAGTGGCTTAAAGAGGATGAAAGGTGAAAGGGAGAAGGACTGATGTAAAAGCTATTGAGAGCGTTTGCCTGTATTGACAGAGAGGCAGCTGCCCGTCCGTCCCTCCTCCAGCGAGCTGACCTTCAGCTGTGTGTCTCCATGTGCAGGAGTTCATTGATTTCCCTCCCAACAGTCCGGCAGATCTGCGCCCAGGCCGCTCGGCCGGGCAGAAACAAAACAGACTCACCTCACACTCTGTGTGGTAATTCAGGCCTCATTTAAAGTGAAAGATTTATGTCTCGGTGTTCCCACAAACATAACAGGCATCAAGCTGATGGAGCCAGAGCAGGGGTCACCTTACCTTTAAGAGCTTTTCCATCCACTGCACCGTCTATCTGCCCAGCCAGTCAATCACATTCCCTTAACTTTCACAATTTTATTCTTTGTTTTTACCTTTAACTTGGCTCCTCAACTATGTTTGTTTGTGTGTGCTGTTTGTTTTCTGTGAGCTGAGACATGCAAGAGTTAAGCAGCTGATGGACATGCCGCAGAGTGGTGGGCAGGCTGGAGAGTACATTCAGGACATTCCATAGTTTACAGAGTATTAATAGATTTGTTGTAAAGAAAATCCTGGACTGTTTTTTCCTTTTGCATTCAAGCAGCGTTTTGCTGAGTCATCAGAACATCTGGGTGACGATCATTCTGGAGAAGAGAGCGGTGACAGACTTGGAAGTTCAAGTCCTTATGATTTCATTACTGGTGCTAACAACAAGTGTGGTTTAATTCTACAAAGACACTGTCGATGCTTTCAGTCAAAAATAATTGCAAACAAGATCTGATTTCATGCTGCGAGTAGTTTTCCACAGCAGAGCAGAGTTGGTTACCTTGCAGAGGAGTCGGACCTCTTCATGTAACGCTGTGCTTGCTTCCTCTTACACTGTTTCTCAGTGCAGCATTTAAAACTGAATCACTGTCAAAAAATGCCAAAATTAACTGTTGTCTTGTTTTGGAGCTGCTTTTTTTTTTTTTTTTTTGATGAACGATTTCAGTCAGCGCCAACCTCAGTGACAAATACAAATGCCTTTTCTGTGGCTCCTTCACAATATAAACCATCCAGTCTTTCACCAGTTCAGTGATTTTTAATGTGAAGCAGTGATAGTAGGAAATGTTTGGCTTGGATTAGCAGTAACAGTGAGGCTAATCATACTAGTAATATGCAGTAATTAAAAACAGTGACCCTGGATTACACGCATGCATTGTTTCCAGTGAATCCCTCATTCATATCAAGCACGGGAACGGCAGACTAAGGTAATCACAGAATAAAACTAAAAGTAAAGACTGTTGCAGAAAAAATGCCGACTATCAAAAAAAGGGTTTGATATCATGACTATCTTAAGCATCATAAATTTAAAACTGAAAACACAGATTAAAGAGGCCAGATAACTCCTGACAGACTGTTGTGGTTTCAAATCTCTCTCTCTCTGTGTTTGAGCCTCAGAAACATCACAATCGTCACAATCATAGCAATGATAATAGTAATGGCGTTGCAGTATAATCAAATCTGAATGTGATCGTGTTGTTTGAGCTGGTTAACAACAGAAAAGATGAGGAAGACGGAAAGAAATGTGGATTTAATGGAGATGAAATTCAAGCTGATGTTACAAAAAAAAGCAAATTCGTTAGCAAATTTTATCACTTTATAGGTTTTAAAACATCTGGCTAAAGGTGTATTGTCTTTATTAAAAAAGTAAGTGAAATGAATTTTGATGAATTGGTGATCTTCCACTGTTCAGTATATGTATGACTCGCTCTCTTTGTGTTTAGAGTCATGTTTCCGCTCCCCTTGTTAAAGACCTGATCCGCTGTCCACACCTTTCACACAAGACAGAATAATGGTTGTAAAAAAGACAGCCAGAGATAAACTTTATTTTTCCATTCCTGCTCAACTTAAGGTAAGTTTCCGTCTTTTCATAAACAGAAATTTTCCGGTGAAACGGTTCTTGGATTCATCATTGTCATCACCGCAGGTTACAATGAGCACATGTCCCCGCCGAGATGCTCTATGGATGAGAGTGCGCTGATGGGTTCAGATAAGGCAGACTCGTCTACAAAATGTCTGATGAAGCATTTGTTTGGATTTTCATTGTTCACATGTTCAGAATCCTGCCAGTCTCTCTGTGGCTGAAGACATACTTGTTTGTTTTCCAGCTGTTCTACTACAAATCAAGAGCGAGCTTGCTGTACATAATTTAGAGTCAGAGTTTAGTTGCCGTCTTCTAACTTCAAGATTTATGTATTTTGTTTTTTAGAAGTTTGCTTGTATCCCTTCCAGCTTTGCGTGTTGTTATTTGTGAATGCAAATTGGATGTGATTACACATTTGCAAATGAAGCACATGTGTGCGTTTCCAAAAGAATGCAAATGAGATTTCTCTGCTTCTTATGATTGTGATGAGACGTCTGACATCCATGTAAGGTGACTCCTGTCCAGGGCGTCTTTGCTTGACGAGAACAACTGACCTATAGCCAACTTTGCTCATGCTCCCACAAGGACCCCCACCTCCAATACCCCGCCCCTCCCCCCTGCCCTCCGGCGCAGAAAAAGGTTCATTGTGCAGGCAGAGAGCGAGGCGAGCGAGCGAGGCCTGGTTCTGGTTAGTGTGCTGCGCTGCATCTGAAACACTCACCTTCCTCCAGGGTTTGCATCTGGAGCTGGTTTCCTGTTCAGGCAGCCGGGCAGGGGCGGAGTTTGGCCGAGCTCTGTGATTGGGTGAGATTGAGCCTTTATGGACCCCAGGATGGTCGGAATTGCCAAACAGTAATCTGTTAATCACTGGCACGTCGATTCAAACCGGAGCATAATGCGAGAGAGAGCTTGTGATTGGTGCAAAGACGCGAGTGAGAAGCCAGTGATGTTTCAGTCACATTCTAATAATCCAGCTGCAAATTTAGGCGAGAGCCAACCTGCTAAGCCTATTCACAGAACAAAGCCGTATTATGTACTGTAATTGTATCCAAAGTCAGTTTTTCTTTAGGGAAATATTGTGTCATGATAAGAAACTCTCAAGTCATTTAAAGTAATGGCTTTATTTGAGTAATTGCAGACTCTAAAATTAGCATTGTTTTGACAGAGCGATGCCATTGTTATTCTATAATTGTGTGTAATAGTCACATTAGAGCATGGCAGCAGGACCAGTGTAATAATGTGTAATAATACCGTTAACTTCCTGTTATTTCTGCTGTAGTTCAGGCCACGAGCACTGTCCCAAAGTGTGCTCAGTGGACCCTGAACGCCACATGAATTTAGCAGCCTGTCATTAACAGTGTTTTTGTAGGATTTCCTGCAGAAAATGTGAGATGGATTTTTTGAAAGCAGATGAAAGCTGTGGTGGAAAAATATAAAAAAAACAGTATAAGCAGAAAAAACTTTAATTGAATGGACTCTTTTTGTTCGATGCATTAACCTGTAAACCTGAAAAAATGATTTAGGCCTTGTGCCATCTGGAGCATTTAAGTACTCATTACTGGTGGCCCTGTGTTTTCTAAATGCGTATTCTTCAAAGTGAGCTACTTCAGTAATCAAACGAATCTCATGAAATAACACATAGTATCTGACTGCAGTTCTCTGATTGCGTTATCCAAGGTGCTGTGGAAATCATGCTGTATTCTGCTCCACTCTGTTCCCACAGGGGTACGGTACACCACCTTTCCACTGAGCCTCTGTGCCAGCGCTGTGAGTCGGGCATTGTTGAGTTTAGCTTCAGTGCTGGAAAGAGCTTTAGTCAGTCTTCCCACTCAGCTTCACTCAGCTCAGTCTCAGTTCTGTACCAAAGACCTCCATTTCCTGCTCTGGCGCCATGGCGTGCAGCTAACAGCAGCTTTTATAGATCTCCTGAAGGGACCCAGTTACAGTGCGTGCATCCTGTCACACGTGAAAACATATACACACAGGGCACAGTACACAGGAAGGTATAGAAGGTATACCATGATGCAAAGATGAAAGTAATTATACAACGGCGCCACGAATCAAAAAAGAGCTATTTTAGAGACAGACAGAGAGGCATGAAAAGAGATCAGTGAGAGCAGGAACTGTGCACATTCAAAAAACACCTTTGTTCATTGGAATAAAATCCACGAATGACATTTAGCTGCAATGTCAAATTAAATTTTCAAAATTCAGATTGAGTTTTCCAAATGTATATGCTGTTCCATGACATGCTCTGGCAGTAAAGAAAAGACCAAAATGAAGAAGTGAAAAAAAAAATCTTATTAGATTACAACTTTTGGCTTTGGAGCGACTGATGGAGAACTTTCTAGGACAGTGGATCTGAACTTGGGCCCTCGAGAGCCTATAGCTCAATCAGTGATCATGACATGATAAAAAAGATAATAAAAAATGAAGCACAACTGAATATATTGCTGTTGACTGACTATTCTCTATCTTCTTTGCTTCTTGTGAAATCATGAACGCTGACATCTCCTCACCCCCTTAAATCACCCCTCAAATAAAACTAAAGATTAGAATCCTTTGCTTGAAATCCCTGCAAGTCACGCCTCACAAGTCAAAAGGTTGGGAACCACTGTTGTAGGTAACTACATTTGATAAAAGTGCTAATTTAAATTTTTCTTTACATGTTTAAAATTTTAGTTGATCTCCTATTGCAGTATTAATACATTAAATACTAGCCTCTATTCTAACAAGCCTCTCCTGAATATTCAAATACCACGATTACTATAATGATTATAAATCATTACAGGCATGTTTCTGCTTTTCATCAATACTTGTTTTATGCGAGTTAGCAGCAAGATAAAACTGCATAATGTTAACTTTGATCAAACCAACAACCTTTTTACTATCTGGCAGCTTCGCCGGCCAACCTGCAACCTGTCAGACCGTACTTAAGACCACATGTTGGAGAAGAGTACACAAAAAAGCTGGAGCCGTACAACTGGAAACACATACTGCTGCTGTGCTCAGAGGCCCAGGAGGTAACACTAGTTCAGGTTTGAGTGAGGTTCTTCTTGATAAATGATGTTGGGGCCCAGAGTCCCTGCGGAGCTCCTCTCTCAGCTCCTCCTCCATCTACTGACCCATATGAGAGCTTCTGACGCCAGAAGTTGCATGGCAGCAGGTACGACTCCGGCCAGCTCTGGTCAAAATGAAAATGTAACCTGCTGACAGTGTGCACGCTTCTTTGAAAGCTCGGGGATCATGTGAATGTCCTCCTTCACATGTACAGACAGCTGCGTAGGCGATCGATAGTTCTAAAGTGAGAGATGAAAGAGAAAACGCTTGGCCGTTTGCATTTCAACAAGAAACCCTTCATGTCCTTTGTCTCTCTCTCTCTCTCTCTCCTCGCTGCCGGCGAAATGAGCCAGGCAAAGATCCCAGATATTGTTTGGCAGTTCGAACGAGAGGTATTTGATTTCACAATGTTTAAGAAGAAAAATATGCGGTGAAATTGCGTTTGAACGGTCCAGAGGGGCGAGTGGTTGGCCGGGGTCTGAGGCAGGGAGGAACCGCTGGAGGAGAGCGTGTTCTCCTGATACCTCGCATGTTGGGAGGATGTGACTGATGCAGATGTCACCTTCCGTCCATTTCCTGCTGCAATGACTCCAACTGTGGTGTTTAACTTTATATTTATGATCAAGGAACTCGCTGACATCTAGTCAGTGATGTAGATTTTGCATTGTTTCCATGAGGGACATTTGTTTTCCAAAGCATCTTCTCCTCAGCCACTGCTTCATGACAGTCAGTCAGTCAGTCCTGTGGCTTTGGCTCAACGTCTCTGAGTCTCATTGTGTTGCTCTTTTGGCTCAGTGAAGACTTCTTCTGGGTCAGACACAGGATCCCCCCAGTGGGCCCACCACAAGGTCCAAAGCTCCTCGGTCTCAGAGCCTGTTTTTCTTGGTGAGAGGAACACAAAGGTCTTCACAGAGGAATCCCTCATTAAAATAAAATATATCCACAGGGGCATTTGTAGCTCTATCCGACACAAACATACTGTCCTCTGTCAACAATCGTTCTCTTTATACCGTCATCTGAAACTTAATTCCTCTTGTAATGTCTCAAGATCTTTCTCCACTGCTTTTTCTTCCCCCCCACTTTATTTTTCACGGTCTCCGCTCTGTGACCCTGTTGCCTCCGTTTCCCCCCTTTCAGCCCAATTTTTCATTCCATTTTCATGCTGTTCGTCGGACAGATTAGCTCCACACCCTTGTTTTATAGCACGATGAGCTCACCCTTATTGTGAGAGTGGCCAGTGTTCTGCAAACGGTCCGGTGCGCTGCGGCACGTTGGACCGGAGCGCAACCATCTCGAGGGACTGTTCAGACCTGCTCAGACAGGCTCGCAAAAACAGGTCACTGCACCTGAACATTGCCCCAAAACGTTGGATTTTGTAGAGAAACAGTTGCGTGCCCATGCAAATCCAAATGAATGAAGCAAAATGAAGTGCTACCTCAACCACTCACAGACCTGTAAAATTAGCGAATGGAACGATGAGCTCATTCACACTTTGCTCTTAATTTCAGCACGTACAGTATTTTTACAACAGACACAAGGACGGCAGCTAATAAGACTAATGAATGGGTAATATTAAGTGATGTAAATTCACAGCTAATGAATCAGTTAATCAACACATTGTTTTTACTGTTCAGTTTTTGACAAAGAAAAAAAGGTGTTTATTAGCATCCTCATGCTAAGCTAATCTAACCAACTGCTTGTGATCCCTTCATAGTCAGTGTAGACATCTTCCATCTAGCTTTAAGCAGGAAAGCCAATTAGCAGATTTGCCAAACTATTCCTTTAAAAGAGAACTGATTTAGCATTGTGCTCCTGCAACATTATCAGACTCGTGATTTTAAAAATGCAACATTTTTAAAAACAACGATCAAAATAGATGCAGCAGTTCCAGAGATATCGTCTTTTTTATTGCACACGTTCTTGTCAAAAACTGGCACCTAATTAACCACAATGCAACTCAACCTGACACTAGTCAGAGATTCAGGTCTGTCTGGTCAGATTGTAGTACACACAGTAGTACACACAGTAGTACTCCTCAACACCTGTAAACCTGATGTGTACAATCAGTCGAGTTAAGATAAGATAAGATAACTTTTATTGATCCCCTTTAGGGGAAATTTACTTGTCACAGCAGCAGAAACAAACAGTAACTCAAAAATAAATACCAGTAAAGTGACTAATTAAGAAATAAGGCAGCAATAACAAAAACAAGAGCAATAAGTGGCATAGAACAATAAAGTGACAAGAAAAAGTATTTACATTAAGTGAAGTAGAGTATTTACACTGTGTTACATGTTTTCCTTGTTTTTGGCATCCATAAGTAATAATAGACATACTGTATTCATATGAGAATAAGGATGCTATGAATGCTATTGCACAGAAATTTCTACGGTATTGCACTGAAAAGATATTACATTATTTACAGTGTACAGCGGAAAAAATGCAGTCATCACTTAAATGCAGTTATTAACTATTGTGAGGTGTTAAAGAGTCTGATTGCATTGTCTTTGTGTTGTGTGTTGATGTCACAGGCTCTGGGAGACGCTGATTTCCCCGCTGTGCTGAGGCAGCTGCTGCCCTTGATGAAGCCCCGCGGAGGCGAGGACGGCTCGACCTCGGGGACCAGGTCCAGGGAGGACGAGTGCGGCCCCGATGAGCTGATCCTCCTGCTGGTCTACCTGTACTCCCTGGCTGACGAGGCGCAGCCCGCGGACCAGGAGGCCGAGGAGGAGGAGGAGGAGGAGCTGGAGAAGCTGGAGAAGGAGCTGATAGGAGCGCTCACCCTGGTCGTCACCCGAGAGCCCGAACTCAGCCCTTTGCTCCAGAAACTCACCGGTGAGAGAGTGTGATCACAGTTTCATGATTGCTTCCAGGAGCTTGCCCGAATTCGCTGACGGTCTAAGAGGAGAGAAATTGGAGTCGGAGAGTGGGAACAGCTGATTGTTTATTTCCTCTGTCTGCCTCCAGTGGCGTTAATGGGGGGGGATTTTTATCAAAGTCTTCACACCCCATCTCTCTCCTTCTGTCCTTGTATCACACTCTTTAGTGTGCACACACACTCACACACACACACACACACTCATTCTGGTCAGTTTGGCAAGCAGCTACACAAACATTGGAGTGTGGGAATGTCTGAACTTGCTTGTGGATAAGTGTGAGAGAGAAATTACTGTTCACTCTCCAGCTCCTCTGCCGTGACAATGAGATTTACCTTTAAAGCAGACAGATACAGGAAAATTATTTATCTGTGGTTCAGACTTGCTAATAAGCACCTGTGTGTGTGCGTACTGGGTTCTTTGGTTCCTCTGTGCCGCGCTCGAGTCATTGCTGGTTTAGCTGAGCTGGTAACTGTGTGGTAGAGCAGATCAAGGCCAGCGCTTAAGATGAATTAACCGTCTACCTCCTCACCACAGCTGGCTGTACCTCCCAGAGTAATAGCGTCTTTAACCTTGAGCCTGTACACACACGGTCTCCTCCCCTGCCACATAGTTCATAATTAGAGCTACTTTTAGTTTTGGCCCGCTGCGTACCTTAGCACACACCCTGAAATAATACGCTGCTGCGAGGGTTTTCATCTCATATCGCACATCGGCTCATATAGTAAATATAGGCTTGGTAAATCTGCGTAAAGCTCTAATATAGATTGTTGATGCCTCCTGCTCTTTTTCACTCTTTTCCTTCTCATACTCTGTCTCTCTCTCTTCCTGTTCTACTTGGCTAAGTGCTGCTTGGACTTGAGGGGCCTCTTGGCAGGCACCGGCTGAGAGATGTGGCTCATGTTTAAAACCTGACTCTCTGTTATAAACACTTCATTGGAAATTACCCTGTCATAGTGTGCCAGGTGTGTTTTAGACAGAAGAAAAAAAAAACCTATGCATGTCCTGCCCATTCAGTGGAGTTCAGCAGCCTGTGCACCCAGCTTTTAGATTTGTTTGTATGCGCGTGCACGGGCGTCTGTGTGAGTTTTTATGGCAGTCGATGAAGTGCTTGGCCGGGGTAACATGAGGCGGGAGGTCGTCTCTCTCTGCATCCAAAGCAAAACACTGATTGTGACATTCTCCCCAATTAAAGGGCTCAAATGGAAACCAGACGTTGAATGAAACCTGGTCACCATGAGAACAGTGTTTTTACAAATTCTTCTATTTTGTTCCTTGGCTACAGTGCAGTGCAGAAACGCAAGAACAATATACAGGCACATGAACGCCAGAACCATAGAGAAGTAATAAGAACAAGTGAGTTTAGGACAAGACGCAGGACAAGCTAATGCAAAACACCCCGACCCTGCTAACTGCCTCCTTCTGGGAGCTTAATTAAAGAGCATCTTTAGGAAATGGCGTTCCTCCGACTACTGTACGCTGTAGGTTCGTTGTCTGTTCCATGTTTCCTCTGAGCCCTGGTGGAGTTTTCTGTGGAGCTGCATCAAACTTATGAACATATTGTTTTCTTTACAGTCCAAAAAATGTTGGAATTCTGTGTACAACATAAATAAAACAGAACGCGACATGGTCCAAAAAATATATTTAATGCTTGACGTCATCAACTTCATTGGCTTTTGATTGTGACAAAGTTGGGACAGGAGCAACCAAAGACGGTGAAAGTTGTGGACTGATCCAAAAACACCTGTTTGGATCATTCCACAGGTAAACGGGTTCATTGGTAACAGGTGATAGGATCATGATTGGGTATGAAAGGTTCACCTTGGAAAGATTCAGTCGTTCACAAGCAAGGATGGAGAGAGGTTCACCACTTTGTCAAACACATGATTTTTATATATATATATTTTTTTTTTTTTTCAAGACATTTTGCTTTGTCTGTGTCTTTGCATTTGTGTACATATTGCATCTTTCTCATCACTATGCGTGAGATGCATGAGGAATGAATATTGATATCATACAGTGCAGAGCAGTCTGAGGGTATGGCTTTGATTAAAGACTTGAACAGTATTTATCCAAGAAAATGGTTCCGCTTATTGCAGCCTGGGAAATGAGCTCTTAAACCAGACGCTCCACAGCCAACCACACATGAGGAAAGAGCCGGATTGGTTCTGGGCGACGCGGCGAACGGAGAGCAAACAGTGTGATTGGATAAGAAACCCACCACTTTCATAAAACCTGCAGTCTGATTGGCCGCTGCCAGACAGTCTGTGGTGTACATGGGTGGTGTGTGTGATGTGTGCAGGTTGTAAATAGCTTCCAGCAGTTACTGTTAATCCATCGCTCAGTTGTGGCAAAAAAGACATTGATGCTGGTAAGAGAGTGAAAATGAGTGTTCCTCAGACTTCTTCATGGATTTGTTTCCTGTCAGCCTTGGTGGATCTCTTCTTTTTTTTTGGTGCAAAATCAAATCTCCTCCTTCTCCTTTCTCATTTTCTCTCTCTCTTCTCTCAGCATTGGGGTACGGCCGGCCAAGAAACAGAGCAGGCCAACCCAAATGTTCCTAATTCTTCACCCCAGGACATGGAGCTAGCTGATGGATCATAGCACTTATGTCAGTGTGTGGGTGTGCAGCTCCAGTAGTGAGAATGTGAAATCCCAGTCCCCAGATGGTGATGATGGTGATTTACTGTCAGCAGCGACAGAAGAAAGGAAGAAGGTCGCAGAATAACTTTTTAGAGACGTGAATTTTAACTGAAATTGCCGTGGCCTCGTGTCGCGTTCCTCCCTCTCTCTCGCCTCAGACTCACATTAGGTTTGTTATTCATCCTGTCAGTGGGGTGTGCACGGGGCGAGGAAGAGGGGAGCAGGGGGGAGAGTCGGACCTCCCCAACGCCGCTGTTTGGGTTGGCACAGCAACACGGGCCAGTCGAGGGACATGAAAGGGATCACACATAACTCTTGCCACCAACTCGCCGTCTGCCTACTTCTTAAACTTTTCTTCTCAGTGTTTTTAGAATTTCCTTTTCCATTTCTCTCTCTTTCTCCCGCTTTTTACCACCATGCATTTCTTCCTCCCCAAAGCACCAGCCTGGTTCCAGGGGGGAAGTGGAGCATAAGTTAATGATAGCGCCTGATTAAATATATTTCCCCTTTTGCAGTGTGTTTATGAAATTAGTCCAATTATTTCTAATTGGTGGTCTTTCTTTACTTCCTCCTCTGTTAGACAAACACACACATACATGTATGAGGAGAAGGCCGTAGACCCCAGGGTGAGCAAAGCAGCCGGTGGCGTTGTTCTCTCTAGTTCGCTTCATCTGATAAGCTGATGACATGGAGCTTAGGCTTTAATTAACAGAGGCTCATCAGCTCCTCACTGCCGGGCCAGACAGGCCTGGTTAACAGGCGGGGCCACACACAGAGTCACGATCAGACCCCCAGACTCGCACCACGCCAAGTCTGCTCTCAAGTCGGCACTGTGGCTTGTTTCTTGTTTTCTTGCATCCATCCCACTTTCTTCTTTCTTCTCGTCTGGGTTATGCTGGTGTAAACCACAGGAGAACGGTGTGACAGTTTTCAGATAACAGGAAGGCAAAGAAGAGCATCATGGGTGATATAGATGAACTGGCAAATGCATTTGGAAAACTGCTTTCTGATGAGGGCAGAGGGAGTCCGTGCAGGAATAAATATAACAGAAAGGTTTCGAACATTAGCCCAGAAACAACTTCATCCTTAACGGTTTTTTGGCAAGGCACGCCTTCAATTTAAGAGACTGTAATTGTGACCCTCCATCACAGATGTGCTTCCTGCAGAGTGATGAATAGAAAGCATGATTTGTCTTTTCAGGGCATTTCATCTTACAATTGGCTTCGGAGACTGTAGACTATTTCACTAAGGAGAAGAAAATGGTAGATTAAAAAAATATGTATCATTAATAAATGTCGTATTATTTTGGCAGAATTTCCTTTTATCTCATCCTACATCTTTGCAAGTTGAATTTTTGTTGCATTAGAATCACATGCAAATAGACACATCCTCTTCATCCAATCGTGAAGTATTTGTTTTAATAGAGATGAATCAATATACAATTCCTGTCAAGGGTCATTGACTTTTATTCTACCCAATCTCAGACTGAAAGTGGAAAGAAAGACAGTGTTTGTATTGTGCAAACAATTCTTTGACTTTAAGAGTAGTTGGTGAGTAAAGACGTAGAGTGATGCTCTGCTTGTTTCTTAACATCTGAGACACTGACCTGCAGTTAGTTTAGATGTTAGAACCTGAATAGATGGATGGATGGATGGTTTCACAGTGTAACAATCATGGACTTATTTAGCTAATTGGACTCTGTGCTTCATCATTACACTGTAAAACAACGCGGTACTGAATGGAATATTAACCTTTATCGTGGTTAATTTGAACTTTTATGCTAATATATATTCAGGACACACGAACAGTTTAATGTTTGTTTTGTCTCTAAGGAGTTTTTACCCTCAAACAATGCTTTCTGGGAAATCTGCTAATATGCTGATCTTTGAAACTTAATTTAATTTCTGGAGCTTCAATCAGCTCCACAAATTTTTAAGTTGACTTAACTTGAAATTAATAACTTGCATATGCACATGTGAGGATGATGAGATAGATGAAAGGTATTAGTTAATTCCACAAAACTCCTATATGATGTTTTACAGTGTATTTAATTTAAAAATAAAACACCACATATTTCTCACCCACACCATAAAACTCCCATTAATCATTTTGAGTAGGGCAGTAATCAAATTTGTTCCTCACAGCTCAGAGTGTGTGGGTTCTGTTTTTTCTGGAGAACAATGAAGTCAAAATGAAACTGAAAAACTGAAACTGATGTCACAGGGCAAGCAATCAAACATCAGCTCTACAACCTCAGTCCATTTTGACTTGTCAGTAAAACAGTATCTAATCATTGGGATTGGGAGTATTAAAGGCATTTTTGTACTGAGACTGTTGTTCAAACTAAATGCAGTAATGAAACCTGACGCAGAAGCAAACCATGGTCTGTCAAAATAGTGCCGTCAGTGGTAGCCACAGTTTGTCGGCTGGATTTCACAGATCTGGCTCACAGTGTAGTTTACACCTCTGTTTGTTTTATGGAGTGTGTTAGCGCTCAGCGGAGAATTCCTCTGCTCCTTATTTATGGCAGGAAATGCACATCATAAAAGACTCGTGAGCACTTATATCTCCGCTGGGAATTGGGCCTGTAGGATGAAGAAGGACACTATCATGATCCCACACAGACCTGCAAACAGATCAACACACGCTCTCTCAACAAAGCAGAGAAAGGCAGAGCTACATGGAAGACACACACATGCAGGCAGGCTCCGGCGGGACTCGAGCTGAGACGGCGGCCCCTGGCCCCTGCACACGCGCCAGTGCAGGCGGGGGTCAGTCTGTGACCCTTCGACGGAGGGTCAGCGGAGGAGTCCAGCCAACAGGCTCTACCCGCTCGCCTCCCTCGTCCTCTGCAGGGACTCGACTCCTCTGGGAAGATTTGCCTTTGACCTGAATATATACGTTTCTGCTTAAAGTCACTCAGACTGAGAGAATTTGAAGAAGGCTTGTGTCAGTGTTTGTGTACATATGGGTCCTCGTGTGAGCTTTTTCTATAGCCTGATGGTCATGGAAACAAATGTCTTGGCTCAAGCAACATTCATGAGTAAGTGAATGAGTGTGTGTGTGTGTGTGTGTGTGTGTGTGTGTGTGTCTGTTTTTTACCAGAGCCACTTGGTTTTACAGTATATCTGTGTTTTATCTGTTGGTGCGGAAGAACTTGTTTACGTTTAGGATTCCAGCCGGCAGTGAAAGATGACCTGTCCTAATTTACCCGCTTTCCTCCCCAAGCTGTCCCCTCGCTCCCTCTCTGCCCCGTCCCACCCCTGACCAGACACTTCCTCCGCGTTTTTGAGCGTGAGCATCAAACACACCCCTCGATGGACGTCCAGCTGTAAAGTTCTGGCGGCATCGACTGTCAATAAAATCTACCGATGTGGTCATGATTTTTTAATGCCTCGAGTAAAAGGCTGCAGCTCAGCGCGGCTTTCGGCGACTACGCCCTCGAACAACAACAGGAAGAGAACGCCGCTTTCTGTGTCGACGTCCTGTGCGAGCGACGGGGACAGATCTACTAAAATGAAACGTGTTCGGTTGAGAGTCGTCCTGCTCGGTTCGGAGTTCTCCTGGGTGGAGAATTCCTCCACGGCCTCGACACCAGATGGAAGCTCTCCTGGCGCTATGAGCTGGCCGGGTCATTTCCTGTCAGGAGGCCTGGTGTTAATCAAGGCCTGAGCCAGCAGGAACGCCCCCTACTCCCCTACCTCCTCCTTCTCTTTCTTTTTCTTTTTTTTTTTTTTTACAACCCCTCTCCTCTTACACCCCCTCATCGAGCAGAGAGGCGAAGAAATACACATTTTTCTCTCCTCCCCCATTTCCCCCCCTTTGCTTTCTATCCTTTTGTCTTCCATACCATACCCCTGCTTTGTTTAGCACATGTCATACTTAGGTGGTAGTGGTCGTAAATCATGACGAGGTAATGGTCTGTGTTATCAAAGTGTCCCTATGGAGGACTGCAGGTCCAGCCAACAGATAGACGGAGATAGTAAGGAATGAGGAGAAAGGAGTCTTTCATTACTTGTGGTCTGGTGTCTGGTCACTTTCTGCTGCGTCTCTCTGTGTCTCCTGGAGTGTGATGGACACAGTGGTAGATAGGCTTATCTCCTTGCTCCTCCTGCTCAGCTGACCTCCACCCTGACCAGACACAGGCCTACAAACTGGCGGGGGCAGTCAGAGCGAATGTTTGGACTGAGTTCCCCTGTTATGTCTTTCTTATTCACTTAATGGTCTACGTGCCTCATCTCCAGTGTTTAATGGTGAAACTCAGCTGTGGTTTCTCTGTGGAGACATTTACATGCTCGGAGGTTCTGGGCTCGTACATACGTAGCTCATGTGCCCTACCTTTGGGTTGATGCATAAAAACGTAATTCAGTTAGAGAAAATTCAGTTAAGCTAAGTATGAAAAACACTCCAAGTATGAAACTCAGGCTCATACTTTGGCATGAAAATGTGATATTCCATCACTGTTGTATTATCAGATTTGTGATTTAATTTTGATGAACACAAGCCGTCAAAACTGTTGCTGTTTTTGGAGAACATTTCTGACAAAGGTCACAACCTAAGTTCCATCAGAACTGTTCATTCTTCAAATAATCCTTTACCCACTTTGAGTCCAATAAATCTCTATGAGTGCCAGTTTTCATTAGTGATAGCAGGAAGCAGATCTCAGGAAGGACGAGCAAGCAGCCAGGAAAGAAAGTGACTAATAGCAGCTTCTCAGCAGCCATGATTTCAGGTCTCAGGTGTCATTGCTCTGGAGACTGTTCCAGGCCAAAACTGATCTCATCTGTCATCCATGGATACTGCTGAAGAGATGTACTAAAGATGGTGCCTCATTTATACCTATGTGAGTTGCTCAGAGGGTGCATATGAAGAAACAGCCTCTGTGCTATTGGGAGATTGAAATTGATGACGGGGGAAAGTTTTCTGGGCCAGTGTGCATCGCATGAGGAAGCTGCAATACTCGATGTGGCCACTAGGCCCAAAACAGTTACTTTACAGTCCAGTGCTGTTGCTGAGGACTTGCTATAAACACACTAATTAGCATCATCTTTATTCATTAGAAAGAAGGATTTTAAAGTCTTTAATCTGTAACTTCCAGATAATCAATCCTGAAAACAATCAAACCACCTGAGTTCAGAATTCAGAGTAAGTGTTTTTTCATTATTGCTTTTTTCTACATAGTTTCACACCTCCCTGATGTGCATATAATTACTCCCCTTCAATGTAAAGCACCTAATCTTCACCAGGTGACAGGTGACTGTGCATAGTAGACAAAATGCTATGTCACCCCTGAAGGAAGACTTCAACATAATGCAATTTAATGTCGGAGCTGAAATCACAATTACAACATTTTCAATTAATAATGCAAATTACTGCTCCTGCTCCAAGGCAAATGTGCTGAATTGCCTTTTTAGGATATCGTTCAAAATGTGTTGATGCTAGTAAGACATTAAGGAAAAATGAAATTTCAATGTTTTGCTTGAATTAATGAAAAGCTGCTTCTTTAGAAAACTATTTCTTAACCAATAAGCAAAATGTCCTAAAAGTTACATTTTCTCATAAGCTTTCTCTCAGCTGTATGAGCACCTTCTCCTAAAGAGAGTCTGCAGAGGTTCGATACCCAGTGTTCCTGTTAGTCTGTCCACTCCTTCGAGATGAGTGTCGGCTGTGCTGAGTTGACTCACTCTGATAAAGCACAGACTGTAGCGGAAGATGGTCTCTATCATTTAAAATCCTATTATCCACAAAACCTATTTCTCCATCACTTTTTCTGTCTGCCTCTCCATCATTTCATCTTATCTTCTCTCAGTCTGCTTCTTGGTCCTCTCAGGCTGCCTCTCACACTCTCCATCACACACACACACACACACACACTCACACACTCGACTGGGCTTTGATGCTGACAGCTGCTCGCCGTCTGCACTGTGTCTGTGAGCTCAGCACTATCACATCCGACTCAGCCCACTCTCGGTCCAGGTAAACGTCTCTCTCTCTGATGGGCAGAGATGGAGGGATGAACGAAGCGGTTGTCGGAACATTTCCTCTGCAGCGTCGCAGATGGTGAGAAACATTTCGGCGGGGAAGAGGGCCGCCATTATCGCCGCCATCCACACAGCGTGGGCGTATATGCGGTGATAATGAGTGTCTGCGGCGAGGATTGCTGCAGTGAGGCCAGTGTAAACTCGGCCCCCCGGAAAATAAACACATTAGAACACACACATATACACGCACACACCTCCCCTTATAACTGTCGCCCCTTACCCCGAGGCCAGAGCGACCCCCACTTCTATTGTATACTCCCCCAGTCCACCGGCTCCTTTGCTATCGTCCCTGACCCAGAACACACAAACTCAAGCCTCCACATTGAAAACACTCACTATTTTTGGCCGTGCTTTAATTTCCCTCTCCTTACTGTAGCGATAGCAAATCCTAAGAAAATCCACTGCAGGGGATGTGTTATTTCCAGGATGGGAGGTATGGTTTTCATTTTCTCCTTTTCCTGTCCTCTCCTCCACGCCTCCCATTCCCCTTTTAGATTCACATGTTGCTGCTGGAAGTGTTCACAGTACCCTTATAACATCCCTCCAGAGTTCCACAGTTGCACACAGCATCTCTTAATGAATCACTCACTTATTTATCGCAGAGTGTTGACAAAGCGCCATTAGCGCCACGATGTTTGATTCGGATCTTGGAAATGGAAACATACAGAGAATTAAGATTGAAATACAAATGGATTCTTCTTCAAATAATCAAATCATATATAAGTGCCTGTAGAGTGTATGTGTTGCTGAAGTGCTATTAGACACACTAATGTGCATTTTATAGCATGACTGTGGCAGGTCGAGGCCCCGACTGTCTGCCCGTCTACACACATGGACTCACACATGCACACGCACACATAACACCAACATCTGTCTCTCAGGTGGGAGCAGCAGCCCTCTGGTAGGCCTCCTTGCATCACTGAATCAGTCAAGAGGCGGAGAACACACACACATACATACACACACGTCGGCAGCTGTTTCACACTTTCATTCTGAAAGTTGCCAGCTTTGTAGTCCAAATGTTTTCAGTTGTGATGCTCCGCGCTGCGGTTCCTGACCCATCTGTGGCAGCCCTCGTTCGCGATGTGTGGGAGCGGATTAGCCCGTTGTGTATTTTGAATGGCGGGATTAAGAAGTTTGTATGTTTCTACAGGGCTGCTGTGTATGATAGAGTGTGTGTTGTTAGGAGCAAAGTGTGTTGTTTGTGTTATACGCCAACCCATTTTTTTGGAAGCAGTGCATCTTTTCTGCAGAGGTTATTCTGGTGCACTGTCAGGCCCAAGCGGCAACCTCCGGCGCTGAAAAATGAAGCCAATGCGGAAGTGCAAAAAGCTGCAGTTCCTCGAATAACCGCTAGAGCAGGCTGCAGAAGGGAGCCCCATGTTAAAATGTCCGATTTTACGACAGAAAAAAACATATTTACAGCCTGGTTCAAAACATGGCTCTAGTCTCATAAGCTGTTTTTCTACTTCATGACAACTCTGGGGGGGCGAATTTTTTTATAAGGCGTTCGTTTAAAATACACAGCATACATCATTATGCACAATTCATAGCTGTCAATCTAAGTGGCGCCACTTTGATTGACAACTAGCCACTGACGGTCTAAAGGGCGTCACCCCGGCTAATTCTAGTCACTGAGTTTGGGAAAGAGATCGTCGTGGGGTTAGCCGGCTAGCAACGATATTTAGCATTTAACCTAGCTGGTTAGCCGTAGCTAGTTTGATTATTTCGAATAAAGCAGCTTTTTTCAGCGGCTTTTTTCAGCCAATAGCGTTCATTCATCCGCCCTCGCTCCACCTCTTTGTCCATATTTGGAGTAACCGGAGGTAGACTACCAAGATGGCTACGCACTACGATTTGCTTCATTTTTGCTCTTCAGAAACCTATGGGTGACGTCACAGACACTACGTCCATATTTTATAGTCTATGGTCAGGCCAGGACACACACACACACACACATTTAAAACCTATGTTAATATTATTACAATGAAAAATGGTGATTTAGCCATTGGATCCCATATTTGAGTGTGAACAAAAGTGAAAAAAGAGAAGCGGACAGAGACAGTCCCTAACCGATGGCTGGCGTCAACATATCAAGGTCAGAAATAATAAGTAGTATGTCTGCGAGTGCTCACTGTACCGTTGGCCTCATCCACCCTATAATCCACTTTGATGTGGACCTCAACCCCACCAGGATGTGATGTTTGTGTAGGATGCCTGCCTGGACGGGTAAGTATATGTATGATCCCTTTCGGCTGTGGGTGCCGTGTGCGAGCGCTCGTGTGATGTTGTCCAGCTCGGGGGACTGAAACAGGAAGTCAGAGCGGCGATTAGGAGGATCTGACATTTGCAAGAGGGGCTTCCTGTGATAGGAGGCTTCCTCTGTGTCTGTGGGACTCAACACCTTATCTCACCCCCCCCTACTCTCTATCAGGCAATGACTTCTCTTACAGTTCTCTCTCATTCACTGTTGCCCAGATGTTTATGTCTCACATATTTATTTCCAGGTTAAGGGTCAGTTCACATATATTCCAAAAGAAAAAAAATCTGATTTTCTCTTTACTCTAATGGAGGTGTAGCTTGTGGTACAGAGAAATATTTTCACTATCAATCAATTTAAAAGCAGCTCCCAGGTGATCATATGATTAATCAGCCAATCAGAGAGCTTCATTCTTCGGGAACTTCATTCTAACAAAGAAGTAGCGAACTTTAAAATCTCTTCACAGTGTCTTCTGTGGCAGTTTTTTTTTTTTTAGTATGCTGCTCCGTCTTCATCATCTTTTCCCCTTTACTTCTCGGTACACCTCTCATCCCTGTGCAGCCTCATCCTCCTCCTCACTCTGGGATTACACTCTGCTGCAACCCTTCCCTCCTGCTATGTGCGACTGTCACTTTCCAGCACATCAGAAAGTTGTTCCACTTTAAAAAAAAAAAGAGGTTGCAAGTTCGAGATCACATGACTTTCTGTGCGGCGCTGTAGGGATGGGAACCGAGAACCGGAACTGTCGGGAACCGGTTCCAAATTGTCCGGTTCATTTGAATCATAAGCCTTTGAGCTTTATCAGTTTCTTTTATCGATGTTGGCGTGTTTTTCTGACGCATTACAAAATAGTGACATCAAACCCACGCGTCTGCACTGCTGGAAACGTGCACCAAGAAGGAGTCATGGCGGAGGGGAAGAAACGGTCGAGTGCTCACTTTAATGTCTGTAAAATTGTCGTGTAAGGGTGGACACACCAGCAATATACTGAAAGATCCCTGTATGCAACATGGGCTTAAATTCCAGGAATGCATTTTTCAGCCGAGAAGCAGAACTGATAATGGCATCGGTATCAATAAAATCAGTTTCCGTCCTCTCTGCAGTGCTCTTGTGGGAGCGGGGCTTTGTTCGCGAGCTCATCACTTCTCCCGTGTGGAGACGATGTGACTCATCCGGCAGCACAATAGTGTGTGTCTGAATGCATAGATGAGCGTGAGTCACAGTGAAGTGTATGAGTGTACGTGAACGACAGATCAAGGGGGAATAAATGAATCCCTCTAATGTGCTACAGTATACAGCATGAGCACTACATTGTCATCTGCTCTGGCTTTGCTGTGGAACTTTTGGGCTTTTAGAAGGAAAAGAAAAAACATTCCAGATTAATCAATCAGTCTGTGTGTGTGCATGTGTGTGTGTGTGTATGTGTGTGTGTGTGTGTGTGTGTGTGTGTGTGTGTGTGTGTGTGTGTGTGCATGTGTGTGTGTGTGCATGTGTGTGTGTGATGTGTGCTGGGCCTCAACATGTGGCTTCAATCTCTGTTTTTCTGTTGCGTCCCACCCCTCTTTTACCCTTCACAGAGGCTTGTGACCATTGAAGACGTCTTCGTGGTTGAAAACAAGTCAGTAAAAATTCGAGTGTGTCCTGCAGAAAAAAATAATCTTATGCAACAGCGTCCTATAGAAATATTGTAAGAGCGTCCAGTTTAAGATGTGTCCGGGTGTGTGTGTGCCCTTGCGGTGTGTTGACTGATGAGCCAGTAAACAGACCCAGCGTCTCAGATATCGGTGGAGTTTATTGCTCTGGGTTCAGATCTGGCAGGCCCGACTTGTTTATTTGGCTTTCAGGTATCAAATGAAACCCGCAACTCTCTCTCACAATCGCATGTGTATCCCGTCAGTCTGACCGTGCAGTAATAGCTTTGCAGAGTCAATAAACAGTCATGCATGAACTTGTTCACACAAATACACAACTCATTGTCCGGCACGTATAGAAACCTATCTCCTGTTTCTGCTTTCCCACAGACACTCGCGCTGTCTTTTTCCTCCCCATCACTTTCTCTGCTCATACACACTACATACATGCACATACAAAGGCTACCACATTCCCAGGCTTTGCGCGAGGTCAGCTTGGTTTCAGAGGTCAAACACAAATTCTCCTCTGTCCCCTCAGCGCGTAATTCAGACCAGCAGCGTCCAGGGACCACCACAGGGTAGAGGCTACACAACCACCCCGACCAACATGTCACCCGCCCATCAAACACACACACACTAACGCAAACATACACAGCCACCATCACCAGCCCCCTCCTCCTCCCCCTCCCCCTCCTCCCCCCTGCTCCATCCCTGCAGCCATTATCAAAGGATCTGAACAGCGTCAACATTATCTATCTTTGTCTCCCAAGGGAGCAGCCGAGCACATAGCACAGTTATCACTCGGCAAACACACACACACACACACTCTTCTTCTTTTCACACACACTCACTCATGCTCTATGAGACATGCCTGCGTGCACGCACACACACACACGCACACACGATACGGAGTGAAGATCAAAGGTTAATCATGTCTTTTCATCAGTTGCACCACCCTCTCCTCTATCTGCCCTCCTCCTGTCTAATGGTTGTGTTTATGTGTGTGTGTGTGTGTGTGAGGTTGGGTGTACATGTGTACGAGCAGATGACGTTTGTCTGAGGTTGTGGGAGCGTTTCTGTCCTCACCAGTGGAAGCTTTGAAAGAGCTTTTTTTTTCGCTTGCACACAGTAAATAAGCAGCCTTGTCCTCCTCTTCCATTGTTTTCTTCTATCTCTCTCCATCTCCTGGGTTCTTTTTCTTTTCCTATGAAACTAAATTTCTATGTTTACATTACTTGATTTAATGGGAACCAAATGTTTCTGTTGTACTTGTAAAATTGGCTATTAATTTGATGTACGCTCCAATAAAGCCTGTGTAATAGAGCCTTGCTATAATTTGATAAGTATGTGAGATTTTAGCTGCGTGTTTCAGAGTCTGCAAGTGAACTGAAAATCCTCCTCTTGACTGTTTGAGTAGGGTTTTTTTTTTAAGTTGGGAAAGAAAGAGCAAGGGAGAGAATGGGACATTTCAGAGTCTGAACCCCCTGCGTGAACCCCAACCCTGAGACAGGAAGTGCTTATTCGTTCAGGAGGTGTACATTTACAGAAACCCCTCTCCTGCACCCTCAAATGGAGTTTGTGGAGGCACAAAATGGCAGCGTACAAAAGCAGTGTATGATGTTTCAGGTCCAAATGTTTTAAGTATATAATAGTAAAAGGCATTTTCTCTTGTTGAAAATGACCTGCTGTCTGACCAGCGACCCCAGAAAACTCCTCCTGTTCTTACAAAAACAGAATGTTATCACTTCCTAGTTCTTTCTGACGTATATCCAACTGAAAACAGTGCAAAGTCAATCTATTTAATTTTTTACCTTATCAACTTTTTCTTACGTTCTTCAATTTTGTCATGGCTAGACAATCATTTGCAAACATCCCTAATTCTCTCAATCCATGAGTTGATATTGGAAAATATTCCACCACCACTGAGTTTCCAGATCAACGCTTCAGGCAGTGAGCTTGTAAAACAAATGAAATAAATTATGCATAAACTGGGAACGAGTTGAGAATATGCAACCAAGTAGATTAACAATTCCATTCTAGCGATGGATTAATATGTCAAGAGCTGAATGATTAACTGGATTTTATCCCAGATTTGCTTCATTCTCTCTTATTTTTTGTTATCATAGGCATCATAGTGTGCTCACTCTCGAGATATTTCACTTGATTAATGTCACATTAACCACGAGGAGTTACATCCACAGTGGTTTGTTGGATGGAGGAATCTAAGTGCATCTGGCTGATTTTCATGGGGAAATCAAGCAGCCTTGGCAGTGGGAATGATATTCTGCCATGAATTACAGCGCCCTCGCTCCATAGTTCATTAATGATAACCCCAGCCGTGAGCTTGGCCCGGAGCCGCGCCTCTCCTCCAGCTCTTCATCAGCAGGGCGGCGTGGGCTTCGAGCGGCCTGGGCTACGCTCGGGGCAGTCATGGCTGCCATGCACATTATCACATTATCATGCTTCCTGGTGTGTGGGATTGAACATTTGCCATCAGGCTTCTGAAGCACTTTCACCCACTGATCTGACACACGCACAAGTGCCTTTGATGACTTTGGAACCTACATGATTACAGTTTGATGAATAAAGCAGTCTGTATCTCTTTGAGTCTGCTATGTCGAATATGTCATGGTCCGTCTGGTCGGAACATTACATGCAAAGTGTTTCCACTTTTCATTGGAGTATTTTCAGCGTTGAAAATGGTGAATTTATCGCAAATAGCGAAGTACAACAAAAACAGTGTGTTGTAGAGTTATTCATATAGAGCCTGACCTTGTCGGTTTACCACAATGCGTCGATTTGTTTCCTGCATTCATTTGCAAAAAACTTTATTTTATACATCAACACTTCTTGTAAATTTGTAAGAGTTGTTTCTTTTGCCGTTTCTTTTAGAAATTGTTACACAAATATATCTGAAAAAAAATGACACCAAAAAGACATTAGGGGCCTGTAATAGAGTGTATTTATGTAACTAACTCAAATCAACAAAACAAGCCAGACTGTGACTATATATAGAACCTAATAATTCTCTTCTCTTCATTCTCTGCTCCCAGAGGATGCTCCTGCGGTGGCTGCTCTTTTTCTCTATTAAAAATTAGGTGTACTCTCTGTAACATACTAACAGCTCCTCCGGCTCAACCATATGTTGGATTAGTAGATTTTGCAGCAGTGTTTTAATTGTGTCTCTTGACAGTATAAGTGTGATTCACTACAAATGAATCGTTGTGCAGATTTGGAGGAAGCTTACCTGAACTTGTGGAGTTTATTTGGACATCTCCAAACATGGAAGAGGCTTAAAGCTCAACATTTTGGGAAGTTTGCTTTCTTGGGAGAAATAAGATGAGAAGATTAGTGAGCTCAGAAATGATCTTATATCTTGTTTGTTTAATTGGTAAAAAAAAAAAAAAAAGTAGAGTGAAATAAGAGTTGTATTAATCCTCTCATTTAACTCTCAGCAAGAAATCAAATTAGCTATTTATTTTTCAATTCAGCTTCTGAAAATGTTGAAATAGTCCTTTAAAGGTGTCTTGTGGAGTTTTCTTGTATCTCATTGTGTGTATCCGTGAAGTCTGACAACCATCTTGAATGCTTTTACTTCCACATAAAACATTTGCAAAGCAGATTTTCATAGTTCATATTAATTTAACATGCAGACTAAAATGTGGACAGAAAATTTAAATTCATTCTTTTAATTGAAACCAACTATAAAACAATAACAATTTGAGACCTTCATATCCACGTTTTCAAGCAGCACAACAGCGTGGCGTTTGGCTTTTATCCTACACACGTATTATGTTTTCTCAGAACTACCTCACCTTGTCTTTATCTCACAGGGTTGGCTCCAGCTGTTTATGCCTCAGTGTCTCCCTCAAATGTCAACCTATGTCCAGTCTCAATGTCTATTAGTGCTGCATGTGCTTTTGCAAAGCAGGACAAGCCTCTATTTTCAACCATCATTGCCATTTTACAGGTCAAAAATTTCTATGTAAGACGCAGCACCTCCCAGATGTGGTTAGAAAAATGGTGTCTTACATGTCACACCCAAAAATTTGACAAGTGTAAATTGTCCCTGGAGTAGTGGTTTTGAGTCTGGTATAAGATCAGAGAAGATTCAGGAGGTTGAAGCCGACTGTTGTAGACATTTTGGATCAGTGTCGCTGAGCTCGACGCGTCAATCTTTTCTGGACAAGATCAAGATTTATAGTCAGTGTGCCGTCTCAGCTTTACTGTTGTTGGCTTTCTCTATTCCAGCTTATATTGCAGTCACAATGTTTACATGCATCCCTTATTTTAAACTGTAAAACCTGGAGTGCACTCCTCCATAGCTCCACACAAGGTTTAACTTCTGTTTTTGTGGTTCTTCCAATTTGTGATTGGGTTCAAAAGACAACAGAGGAGTACGAGGAAACAGTGAGGAGAAGTTAAAAAAAAAACGGCCAAGAAAACACACTGGGATCAGAGGAGGAGAGAAAGTGACTGTTTTTCTAGCAGGTTTAGAGTTGGTGCCTCACATCTGGGCCACAAACTCGCTGTATTATCTGAGATGGAGAAGTTGGACAAAAAAAAAAAAAAAAAAAAAAAAGACGCTGATCTCCCTCAGGAGAACCAGAGAAAACATCTCAGTCATGGCAGCAGTGTGTTCAGGAGTGGGGGCTGATGTATTCATGTGTGTCTGTGTCTGTGTGTGTGTTAGATTTCAGTGAGCAGTGTAACAGTGCTCCCTAGTGGCCGTGTTGAGAACTGCATCCCCGCTGAGATTGTGTGAAACTGAATGGGCTGCAGATAAGCTCAGATCTCCTCTCTGTGATCAAAGCACTTCTCTGAGGACACATTTGCCTCCAAGTTCTTAGAGCGCCATCATCGCCGTTCTCCTCTGAGCTCTTATCACATCTCACAGCAAAAAAAAAAAGGAGCCTGAAGCCTCTAGTTTTTATTGAACAAGGAGGCCTGTGACAAAGGCCAGATGTTTTTGCCAAAGAAAATATGTTAGCACTTACACAATATTTGCTTAGGAGTTGTTTTTGAGCCTTGGATTTCTTGCTTCAATACAAAATAATACAATACAAGTTCCAGCCACAGCAAGAAGACAATGAAGCTTTCCATCCAGCTACTGGCATGAGACGAGCTTATTTCTGCCATATACACACTAGTGCCACAACAGGCTCAGTGTTAAGCGACATTCCTTTGGCTGCCTTTGAAGTTCTGTGGTGTTTTCACGCCGTCTGATCATAAAACATGGATTTTACATGACTTCAGAAACACAGCGCTTACATGATCCAGTGAGACAGTACAACATCCTCAGATTAACATTGTCCTCACATTTGTGTTCAGTTCCCTCTTTGTGTCAGTGTGTGTGTGTGCATCTTTATGTGTCTGATGGCTCACATGTGTTTATGCGTTCTTGTGCACCGGTGCAGCTTGTAACTCTAACCCAGCATGTTGCTCCGAGGAACACCACAGATGTTCAGATGTTTCTCCTTGGAAAACAAACACAACAGAGGCCATTTTCTCCAGGACCCAGGGACTGTCAAAATAAGAGCTGACCCCCTTGAAGACCTCTCCCCCGACAGTGACTCCCTTATTCATAGGCAGATCACTAGTTTCTCGCTCTTAAATAACATTTTGCAGGATTTTTTTTTTCTCACTGCATTTGGATATATGAGGTTTATGTGTGGCTTTCTTCCACATTCTGTCTTTGTATGTGTGTGTATGTGAGTCAGAGCCGTCAATTACTCTTGTGGAGGAGAGCAGCTTTGAGGGCGATGACTCCTCAGAAGTGAGAGATTTAAAATCGTGAAAACCGAGAGAGGGATCGGAGACAACATGGTGGGAGAGCAGGACACCCCTGCACCCCTCTCCTCCTCCCCCTACTCCACCTTTGATTAATGCCTTGTTCCCCACAGTGTATGGCAGAGCTCTACGGGGCCTCGAAGGGCCCCAGGTGAAGACCTCAGGGAGACAGGAATGGAGGGAAAGAGGAGAAACACATGAAAAATGAGCGCTCGCCCATTTGCCTTTTTGCACGGTATAGGCCAAACATTTGCTTTTTGGCTTTGTAATGATGATAACATGGAGTTTTCTAACCCGACACACGCATCAGTCTTAACATAAAAGAGCAAAGCGAACTGAAGACGTGAAGCAAAAGCGCATACTGGCACAGAAAAGGCAGGCTATTTGTATCAGTGCTGATAGTGGGAGATGAATGTGACAGAGTCGGAGCAGAGGGGAAGCAAACAAGCTGTCTGAGCTGTGAAATTGAAGAGGATCAAAGTGTCAGTGAGTCATAAATAAATCCCGGTTCCCTCCCCGTGGATAGATGGAGCGGACGTTGTATTACACTGATTCGAACTGCTTTCACAATACAACACAATGCAACCAGCTATCTCCTCTGTGTGTGTGTGTGTGTGTGTGTGTGTGTGTGCAGCTGTGTGTGGATTTTGGTTAACACTCTCAATATTTTAACAGAAGGCCAATGCCACTATGGTTACTCATGAAACCTGGGGAGGTGGTCCATTGAACCTCTATTGGCCGGCACGTTTTCCCAGAACTCTCAGTCTGTGTCTGTGTGTTTGTGTGTGTTTGATGCGATGTTGGAAACTAGCAGTGCTATGAGCTTGTTTCCTCTGGGCCACATGTGCTCGTCGGTGCTGAGCAGACTCAGAGCGCAGCAGTAATGAGAAGTCCAGGTGCAGATTTCACCCTCGGGGAGGAAGTCCTTGTTTACTCATATTTAACCTTGTTTCTGACCTCCCTCTTTTGTAGGCTTTTTGACCCCGCAGACATTTTGCTATTGAAGTCGCATCGGTTCAGAAACTGATGACATGTTCAACCAGTTACCACCTTGATGATTTTGATATGACATATATGATGCAAATTGAAATACTGAAAAAATGGCATGTTTCTAATCTCATAATTTCAAGATAACATCTGGAAAACAAAAATCACATTTTCACTCTATTCACACACTTGTACAGAAAAACAGCATTATGACATCAACACAGGTGTTACAGCATCTTTTCTTTATTTTAATGATTACATAATGTAGGATAAAGAACAGATGTGATGTGAAAATCAGGTTGAATAATAAGAGAACTCCAAATGTTATTATTGAAATAAATGTGCTGTCAAATAATGTGTATCATGCACACAACTAAGATCTGCTCTTCTTCTCTCAAACTACCATTAGGACTTAGCATGCAATGGCAGCATCAGAATGTTAATGATTGTTATGAAGTTCCACTCTGTAACTCGGTGGCGTGTAACTGACGTGACTTTGTTGGCTTTCAGTAGCAGAATAATAGAGCATCTCTAAACTGTGACAGATGTGTTTGTGCTAGTTTTTGCATTTTAGCCTTCACCACACAGATGGATGCGTTTACAAGATAGTTATACTTTACAGATAATAGTAATTTAATTACATGGTTGAAAACACTCACTTGAAGTCAATATGAGTCACTGTAGCAACTTATGAGCCACTTACTTTAAAGGTCATCTATATCTATCAACACCACACTGCATTCATTTGCAACATGACACAAACATTAAAATGTGCATTATGTTTAGATGAACATTGTAAAACCACAATTCCAAAAAAAAACTGGGGCAAATCGAATGCAGTCGTTTATACACAATTTGTGTTCCTGAGCTCATGTATTAATCTCCTTTATGCAACCATGTGTTTGACAAGGTGTTGAACCTCTCTCCATCCTTGCTTGTAAACGACTGAGTCTTTCCAGGCTGAACCTTTCATACCCAATCATGATACTGTCACCTGTTACCAATGAACCTGTTTACCTGTGGAATGATCCAAACAGGTGTTTTTGGATCAGTCCACAATTTTCACAGTGTTTTGTTGCTCCTGTCCCAACTTGTTTCAAACATGTTGCTGCCATCAAATTCACAATAAGCAGATATTTACAAAAATCAATGAAGTCAAAGAGAACAAACTTTTAATGTACTGCCTTTGTACTGTTTTCAATTGAGCATATATCCAAAAGAATTAGCTAATTATTACATTCTGCTTTCTTTATGTTGTACACAGCATCCCAACTTTTAAGGTTCTACAATAGCAACTAAGACAGAGCCTTTGTTATGTGCAGTTCTGCCTTTGACCAGCAGAGGGCTCTCTGTCAATGGAAAACATTTACTGGTCTCATAGGCGCTCCCCTCTGCTCTAATAAAGGTTTTCCTATAACAGATACACTGCAATAAAGTTTTATATTGTTTAGACTGTTGAAGGAGCTTCAGCTTTACTGCACATGATTCATTCTGCTTTATTCTGACCTCAAAACAAGCTGCTATTTATTCCATCCTCACTGTGCTACAGGTAGTTCACTGTCTGCACTGTCGCTGTTGTCCTTTAGGGGGCGGAATAACCCTACTTTGTCTCACCTTGTGTCTGTCCTTAAGTTGGTGGTCAGCCCAGCATGATCATCTGACTGTGAGCTCTGCGTCTGTGGCACGGCCTGACGCTCGGCCTCAGGAATGATCTTGAATTGAGGAGTGATGAAAACTGTCCCTTACCAGCCAGGACACACACACACACACATTCGCACTTGTGTTAATCACGCATGTGCACACAACCACAGCATATTTTGCCAAATTAAAAAGCACTGTCTCTCCCTGCTTGGCACATACACACACACACTCCGTCATCACAGTGCTAATGACATTCCTTCACATGCATGCAGGTATGTTTGAGGAGCAGCTGGGTTCACCGCCTGACCTGCTGGAGACAGATGTTTTTCCTGAGTGCAAGGTTGTTTGCACCATTTCTAGACATATGCAACATGTATGGACAAAAGGATGAGTTATATAATTTGATAAGGAATCAGTTGATGAATGTGCTGTACTGAAAAAAAGCATCTTTTTTCTTTGTCACTTTTCTCTGACGTGCTCACAGCATTGTGTCTGTAACAAACTGACGCTTTTCCACTTATACAAAAGATTTATGATAAAGGTTTTAAAATATATAGGTTTAACATATTCTTGTAAATCTCTGGAGCGTTCTTGAAGTCACTTTTTGCAGACGAGGTCACTGTCGTAATTTAATTCTTGCGTACTTATGTAAGCGTTTCTATATAAAGAGGTGTTGGCGTTTTTTTTTATTTTTTTGGCCATTACATAACATTTTCATTGCCAGCCAGTTGCATGATAAAATACCTTTGGCTCCAAAAAGGTAATCAAATCTCCCTGAATGCTCACTCTTAATTAAGGCTCTCTTATTTCTTCATAGTAGGGAGAGCTGCTGCTGCTGCTAATGCAAAACACTCCAGATGCTCATACACACAGGCGTTCGTGTATATGTGCAGCGATCACACATACTGACACACAAAGAGAGAGACCCTGAGATTTTATGAGCTCTACTGTGCTTTTTCAGAGCAGGCAGCCTTTTTAGCCTATGTGAAGGTTTCGGGTTGCCATGTCAACTACGCTCTCAACCACAGAAACATAAATCCTGCAGACACATAAGCACCTTGTGACACACACTATATGAACTCAGACACCCGAAGTTCACAAGCACATATACTTTCCAGAGCTTTGCTTAAAGGACTTTACCAGTTTGTTTTAGCTCCTTAACTACAAAGCATGTGTTTCAATACACTTCGGTGATCACTATGGACTGCAATGCTTCAAAGGGGATGCACAGTATTGGATTTTTTCCCGATATCCTATATGCCGATATTTTACACCTCACTGACAGATACTGATATGCACATATTTTTTTTCCATCTCATTGCAGAGAACATTATGTCTCTCCTGGAATTGACATATTATTATGCCCACTGCTTCTCTTTGCTCTTCACAAGTTAGTTATAATGATCAGCATGACGGCTTTTAAGATTGGCAATTAAATTTACTCGGCCCGACTTTGTGGCGTGTGGTGATTGTATAGCTCTTCTGTGCTGATGGGTTGAAGATGTTTGTGAAGCATCCACATTTTAAAATGTGTTGCTTCTTTGCAGCAACATGCATAGTTGAAGCATCATTTATCGTCATGGCTACAACTCTGTGGTCTATCAGAATATCAACACATTCAAGCAATTCAGAATCAGAATGGCCTTTATTGTCATTATACAGGATGTACAACGAGATTGGAGAACTTCTCCTTTCAGTGCAATAATCAAGTTAAAAAGTATACAAAAATGTATAAGTAAAAAAGACAGTTTAAGAAGTTGCAGGGAGGCTTTAAATATACAAGTTATATACAAGATGAGATGCAGACTTGTGCACAGCACAAGAGGTAGATGGTAAAAAAAATAGTCCAGATTTCTATGTTGTTCACATAATATTGCACAGGAGCAGATATGTATTGCACAGACACCAGGATATGTATTAATTTTAGTGCAAGTGACAAGAGCAACAAAGCTTAACAAAGTCAAATCAATTTTGCGCCTCGAGTCTCCTCAGGAAGAACAGTCTGCTCTGTCCCTTCCTGAAGAGGGCTTCAGTTGTTAGTCCAGTCCAGGTCTTTATTGATTGGGACCCCAAGGTACTTGTGTGAGTCCACCCTCTTCACTTCCTCTCCCTAGTGAACAACCAGGACAAGAGGTTCTGCTGCTCCTCTGTCGCCCACCACACGCTGAATGGTGTTTGTGTTGTCGTTGCACCATGTGACGAAGCTCTCTATCAGTGAAAATAGATTCTCTGAGTAAAGCAAAATGTTTCTCACTGAAAATTATTCACTGGAATCACACATGTCAATATAGCTTCCATTTCCATCATTTACTACATTTGTTTACTATTAAATTGCATTTATTGTTGAGCACAGTGAGAGAATATTTAAATTTAGGGCCAGAGAATATTGTTGAATATTTTATGTGACTTTATTTTGAGGTTTGCCCTCTGAGCTTTATTTTGTCTTGCTGTGCAGTTCCGTTGACTAATAACAAATTATTAGGAAATTGAATTTTATTGTGAAAGGGTCCTGCTTAGTAAATAAATGAGTAATGGAGGAGCAGCACGGTTGTTTTACCGTTGGCGTTGCCACCGAGCCGACTCAACGCGTAAAACAGTCTCCTGTCGTCTATGTCATTCTTAGATGTGGTTATATGTAGAAGTAGATGTTAAGAAGTAAGAAACACGAAGACTAAAGATAGCCACTACAATGTCTTTTATTAAATTTCTTCAACGTCTCCACTGCACACAAAGCATCTATATTATATGAGTCTGGACCAACATTAATGTAAACAGCATCTTTACTGATGAGCGGAGACACAGCTGCGAGGTGTTAATTCTACTTTTTATTATGCACGCACACACTTTGTATGAGTGCAGCATTTGTATGCATGACTTGTGTACGTGTATTTAATCAATCTGCTGCAGAATATTTTGCCGTAGACATGTGGATCAGCACCTGGTGTTCCACTGGGATGCAGTTATGTAACTACTGGGAAATTTATTAGACAGGGGAGCTAACATACCAGTCAGCCAGACAGCCACGCTAGAACTGATGTGGAAAAGGGGTTTGTTTAACGCCCCACCATTATACACACACACACACACACCCTCACCCCACTCCCCCTTGTCATCCCATGTGAAGGGGGGGACTCATGTTGCATTGCGTGCAGCGTTGTAATTTTGTCTTCATCTGGAGTCAGTGGCATTCTGTGCGCCGTGCCAGATTTCACTGATTTACCCCGAAGCCACGCTTGAAACGCTGTAACCACCTAATGCACATGCACAAACACACAGCAACGTGTTTACAGGGGATCAAAGTGAAAATCAGGGAGCCACACAGTACAGCTAATAGCAGACGACAGCGAGGTGAGACACAAATCATGAGGAACAAAATCAAAGAACAGAGCCTGGGTTTACATCAGGACACGAGTCTGTACGGTGGTGAAGGATTTCAGTTCTGCTTTGGTCGTGAATCATCTATTGTCTGGGTGAATTTAGGTGTTTTGAAATGAAAAAGGGGAAGAATGTGTAATAACTTTAATATGAAGAGTCATGTTTTGACTTTTAGGAAGAATGTGAAAGAGTTTGTTCCAATTAAGGTTTGTCAAAAAAAATCTTTTTGATGATCGGTAATTTTCTTTTAAAAACACATTTGCAGAAGAATCAAGATTTGCTGAGACTTTGATGTCTGATTGTGTGTATGTATGAATGTGTGTGTGTGAGCCTACCACCTAATCTGCTTCAAAAGACCTTAAGTCAGATGGGGAAATTAGCGACTGCCACTCTCTAATTGAACAGATCATTTCCCTGTGATTTCAACCACAGTCCCACCTTCATCGTCTCTTTACACACACACACACACACACACACACACACACACACACATTCAAAACACACACGTAGATCCCTCTGATTAACTCATAGCAATACACACGTGTACCCTCATTCTTCTTAGTCATTTATTATCCCCAGGCACAGAGGCAGAAACCCCCTTCGGTGGTGACAGGGTGATTCCCCCCTCAGAGCCCGACACGCCTGCTGTTTGATCTCCTCATGCCTGTTTGCAGACAGGACAACATCTGAGCCCCTCGCTGCCACCGTGCAGCCCACATGCCCGTCCACTAACACAACCACCCAGCTGACATGAAAGCGCTCAGGAGACAGTGTTGCACATGCACATCCCTCTGTTCTCCACAGTTATGCCGCCTGTGGTCTCGTCGCGAAAGGTTTTCCTCGTCGGCGGCGGCGGGGCTCAGACCGCACCCACCGCAGCTTGTGATTAATCACATCCACTGTGAACACACGGGCTCCTGCAGCAGGGAGAGCTGAGGATGCTGGCATGCTGTGGCTACTCTGTGTGTGTGTGTGTGTGTGTGTGTGTGCGCCCTTCTCGCTTTACATTTTCTCTTCATTCTCTGATAAACACTCATCCACACTCGGCCTGACGTTGTGTTCACGGCGGGGCTCCACAAAGTCTCATATCAGTGAAGGAGGTTTAAAGTGAGTGTAAGAGGGCCTGAGGGCCGTGTGTAAATCAGCATAAGGAGCATTGTTCTGCACTTCCTAAAGAGTGTATGAAGCAGCCCAGATTAACAGGTCTTGTGTTTTCTCTCAAGCAGGCCACTCTGGAGAGGATTAAGGCTTAACACTGGAATTCAGACTGTGGGCCCGACTTGCAGGGCACTGGCACAGCGGCTGCCTTTTTCCTGCAGCGACTGTCGGACAACTTTGGCAGTAGTTGGTCCTTTTCAGGGGCATTCTGGCCGGTGGAACTGGCTGAACTTGTATCATAAGCAGCCTGTGGGAAGGAGGTGTTTATCAGTCTGTTCAGTCCAGTTAATGAGTGACTCCTCCTAATTAGTGCAATTATCACATCAGTGCAAAACAAAGCAAAACTTACTGCAAGTTACATAGTTAAAAGAGTTACTTTATGATTCAACTCTTAGAACTGTCTGACTCACGATGGAGGGTTTTTTAAAAAGTGTTAAAATCAGTGTTGTAGAAAGAGACTTTAGGAATGGATAGCGCATTAGACTTCTTTGTGGTTGGAACAATAAAGTACATCTATTCTTCTAGATGAAGCCACACCCACTTTTATAAGATGAAAGCCTCAATAGCTGCATTCCTATGAAAACCCTCTCATTGCTCTGTTTGTTGAGGTCTTTAAAAAGGTCTTTGCATTTGACTTTGACACTTGTGCAAGAAGCCTCGTTACAACATAGAACTCCCCAACACCCGTGAGCAGACTTTGATGTGCAAGTTCAGTTATCCTTTAAAAGTATTAGTTACGACATTTTATCAGACCTGTTCTCAGTTCGCATCCTGAGCAGATTCACAGGGATGATGGCAGAATTTAAGTCGAGGTTGGAGCTCGGTTGTAATCTTTGCAATGTGTATGAAAGAAGAGATGAGGCAGTGCATGGTGTTATGTCATCCTCCTGCAGTTAAAATCAACATTATTTAATCTGCTTTATTTCCCAAATCCATCCAGCTCACAGTGTTTTCTTGTGTGGTTTGGCTGAAGGAGAAGCAGAATAGCTCAAAGTAAACAGGTTGTATCTTCTTACGACCTCATACAAGCATCTTCATCTTTCCTCTCCTTCCTGCTTTACTTAGGTCAATCTCACCGTGGCTTCCTCCTGACCCAGAAATGACATGGTTGCTATGGTGACAGTAAGCATCATGTAAGGGGCATGACAAGCATGTAGCTCTGACCCCCCCCCCTCCACTTCTGTCTCTTCTTTCATCCTGAGATACAGTAGCGGAGAGATTTTCCTTCCCAGCATTCCTCACAGGATCACCCCCCCCCACCCCACCCCACCCCACCC